>CM042138.1:91090697-91093197 GCA_023376005.1 Doryteuthis pealeii
TGGTTAACGGAATGACAACAGTCTACCTCCGTCGATTGAATAAAGGTTTCAGTTCGAAGTTCCGTGAAGCTTCCCGATTCCGACATGAAGGCTTCCGAGCTCGACAAAAAGGTTTCCGAATTCGAAAAGAAGGTTCCGAAATCCGAAGAAGGTTTTTTTTTGTTCGAAAAGTTTCCCGAGTCTGACAAGAAATAGCCGAAGAATTCCATAGGACACACCGGCCAAATGGTCCTGTAGATAACTATAAGGATGAACACAATAGTCCGAATAATCCAATTAATCTTATTATTATGGAGATTGTATGTTTTTCTGTCTGTAACCGAAACTAAATCACTACTCAAGTCACAATTCCCTTAGTTATTGATGTCACATTCACCATGAATTTATCGTTATTTTAACCTCAATTCCAGGCAAAATTTGCATCTAACTGTTTGGCTTTATTTTAATGAATATAAGCAAAATCTCTTCAATGAATGAAATCCATTAACAAGAAAAGATAACTGATTCATTTGTGAGTTTGCATTATCCAAGCTTCATCCCTAAAATTTGAATAGTGCCTGTGATGTATTTTATCCGTCTTGTTCAAGCCATCACTCGTGTAGATCATTTGCTTAGCTTAAATAGGATGGATGAACATTATTATGTGTGTATGAATATTAATCAGTTGTCCTTTTCATATATATATATATATATATATATATATATATATAGAGAGAGAGAGAGAGAGAGAGATAGATAGATAGGATGGTTACCAAATCAGTTTGTATTAGATGATTTATGTTCGACCTTACTTCCACCAGCGGAGTGTTAGAGTTGTCCAGGTCAAAGTTCAGAGCTCGATATTCAATATTATTAAACAGACCGATATAATTGTTAAAGAAAATGGATTGGAATCGTAAGTTTATTAAACAGTTTAGAGAATAATTATATATGTGTGTGTGTGTTGTGTGTGTGTGTGTTGTGTTTGTGCGTATGTGTACTGAAAAGCATGTTTTAGCCACTACGAGGCTGATTTGAAAACACTATTCCTATTGCTAATTCCTTTTGGATAATTTCCCTTATTTCTTAAAAAAAACCTCGTATAGATATATATACATACACAAAAAAATCGAGATTCACAAGTTCGATCGTCAACTTAGATATTTTTATCATTTTATACATTTCTCTCTCTCTCTCTCTCTCTCTCTCTCTCTCTATATATATATATATATATATATATATATATATATATATACGCGCACGCGCGTGTGTGTTTTATTTGGTGTCACTTTAACGACAAAAAACAAAGCAATAGCTTAGTTAAATATTAAACAGTTTTGATAATGATAGTTTAGCCAAATATACACTGCCTTGATAATGATTCAGAAAAGACCGAAAGTACTTGGTCTACGAATATATTTTTTCGCACAACTGATTAACTCCTTTCAAGATGATAACTTCAAAAGAATTGTTAAGAGTCATAAAAAACAAACATGTAAACAATGTTAAACCAAATTTATTTGAATATATATATATATATATATATATGTGTATGTGTATGTGTGTGTGTGCGTGAGTGTGTGTGTGTTTGTATGATTGTGTATGTGTGTGTGTGTGTGTGTATATGTGTGTATGTAGATATAGAGATAGATATATTTAGTAGTTTTAGGGGAAATTTACGGAGCAAAAAAGAACAAAAACCGAACAAGTCATAATTTTGACTGTTGGAAAAAGTTTCTAAAAAAATGAATAGAGATCCTGAATATTGGAAGGTGCTCAATATGTAATTGACAACTGGACAACATACTACTCAGAATTGAATAAAGGATTCGTTTTGAGGTTCCGTTAAAGCTCCCGATTACGACATTCCAATGTTAAAAGAGGGTCGGATGGCACATCATCTGTAATATTGTATATATATATATATATATATATATATATATATATATATATATATATATATATATGTTGTGTTAAACTTTATGACGGTTCTTGTCGGACGAATTTTTGTTCGATCCTTTCTAACTGTCTGGCCATCTTTTTAATGTCAGGATGGAACTGGTGTAGCAATCCACCAAAGGTTTCTTCACGAGCGCTTTCTACATGTCTTTCTGTCATCTTCAGGTGTGAAACTGATGGAATTTGGTGGATTGCTACACCAGTTCCACCCTGTCATTAAAAAGATGGCCAGACAGTTAGAAAGGCTCGAACAAAAACTCGTCCGACAAGAATCGTTAGTAGAGTTTAACACAACATGTTTAAAAGAAAAAATGCTGCAAAATACACTTATATATATATATATATATATATATATATATATATATAATATACCTTGTTTTTGGATATAAATTTATTTTGATGTATTGTCTCGTCAGTCTGGTTTTTGTTTTTTTTGTTTTTTTTTTTTGTTTTGTTTAAAGACCTCACACTCGGTCTTGCTAATGTGGTTTTCCCATTTTCATTATTTTTGTTTCATTTCAGCTAAAAAAAAAAATCATAAACACCTTTTCTATAATTTCCT
>CM042138.1:91098197-91106219 GCA_023376005.1 Doryteuthis pealeii
AGCAGACGTCTGATGTCAAGCAGCAATACACAACTGCCCTTTAGGGAGAAGACATTCCACTTTTATATTCGAAGAGCAGGCGAGTGGTTGGAAATCGTATTCATTAATAAAGTGCCACTCCAGGAAAAAAATAATTAGCCTATTAGTGGACTGAGACTAAATAAGCATTTGATTGTCGCCCAATGAAGCTAAAGATATAATTATAATACACACACGAGTACAATGGTTAGAGAAAAAAGAGAGGATGCTGTGGGAAACGGAACAGTCGAAGCATTGGCTATTGTTGGAACAAGTTGTATTTCTTGTTGCCCTAATGCACTTTTACACACCTACACATATACCCGTTTAAACATACACACACATACGCACACACATACACACACATACACATGCACACACCTTGTCTCAAAAAGATTGTGTGAATATTGTCTATCTCTAACAATTGTTTTCTTTATCGTTTATTGCAACATATGCAAATATGTAATCACAAACCACTGTAGCGATCTCTTAACATGGAAATATGCACAAACATACACACGAATATGTGTACATGTGTATGCCATCTCTCTCTCTCTCTCTCTCTCTCTCTCTTCTATATATATATATATATTATATATATATAATATATATATATATATATTATAGTGTACTATACATTTAAGGTGCGAGAGTTATCATTGGTTTCAAAGCAGCGTATTATCCACTTATTTTCAGGACAACGCGCATTGTTTATTGGAACATATGCAAATATATAATCACTAACCAATGTAGCAATCTTTTAGCAGTATGCACACACATACACATGCATATGTGTACATGTGTGTGCCATATATATATATATATAATATATATTATATATATATATATATATATTTAGTGTACAATATATTTAAGTTGCAATGGTTATCATTGGTTTCATAGAAGCGTATTATCCATTATTTTCAAGACAACACTCATTGTTTATTGTAATATGCAAAATATGTAATCACAACCCATCTTTTTGCAATATGCACAAACATACACAGCATATGAGCACATATGTGTGGCATATATATATATATGTTATATATTATATATATATATATATTATATTATAGAGTACAATACGTTTAAGCACGATTGTTAGAATTGGTTTCAAGAGCAGCGTATTGGCCACTTATTTTCAATACAATGCGCCCGTTAAAAATACAGGGGATGTCAATTTTTATATAGGTGTGTTCTCGTGTGAGCTGAATTTTATAGGGTGCACTGCTGACGAAAGTAGTTAGTTGCTTTCTTTCCCTCTTTTTTCTTTACTTCCTCTCTCACACGCCTACACACACACACACACACACACACACACCACACTATATATATATTATATATATATGATTGGTTTCGGTTGGATTTTATGTCATGTCAACCCTTGTTGGTTATTTTTTGCGAAAACATTTTTGTTTTATTCATTCTTGATGTATATTATACTTTAAATTGCTGTGTAATTGTTATCATCATGGATGAAATACACACACACACACACACACACAATATAATATATATATATATATATTATATTTATATATTATATGGGAGAACAAGTGCTTAATTGGAGTCGTACTAATTTTGAAAATTAATTAATTAATAATGAATTAGGCGGGAATACCTATTTAAATGTATGGCTAAACAATTGTTTAGCCATACATTTAAATAGGTGATTCCCGCCTAATTCATTATTAATTAATTAATTTTCAAAATTAGGTACGACTCCAATTAAGCACTTGTTCTCCCAAAATTGTCGGCAAAAAGCAATTCCAAACATACCTTGTTTTACATATATATATATATATATATATATTATATATAATATATAATTATATATTGAGTAAAGTAGCGTGCACGTGGATGCAACAACTGATACTGATTGTTTCTCCCCTATGCGACCTTCAGACCAACTGAAGATTGCATAGGTGAGAACTATCATAACCATAGATGGAATCCTAATAGTACTCCCTCTCCATGTCAGAGTAGACCTGGCAAGTAATGGCGATGAGGGAGTACTCCGCACTCGCCAGGATTTATAATTTGAACTTCGCTACTAGATGCGTTTAAGGCATTGAATAGCCCACACCGATTAATATGCCCATTAATGAAAATAACCAACCAACCATGAACTACTTTATGTTTTTTTTTTTTTTTGTGGGGCCTCTGTTTTACTTTTTTAACTTTTAAAATAAATTGACAACAATGTTGCTTAATTTCTTCATCAAGGGGTAGAATTGATAGAAAAATTAATATAGAAAAATATTGACAATATTTGATATGAGGAATGCTTTTGATCTTTTAGACTGTTATCGTCATTTTATTGTGGTATGTATAAATTACATTCAGGCTGCTGTATCCTCAGGCCTTGGTTAGATGTTCCTTATTTACCTTAGAATATATAATCATTAAGATGATACTCTGAATTCAAGCCTGGGTGTTGAAAGAGACATACGTAAGTGAGTGTCTGTTTGCCAAGGTATTTTCCTTGGATAAAGATAATGAGAGCAGATAAAAAAAGAACTACCAACAGAACATGATGACACGATATCCCAAAAGATTCCAAATAATTTCAGACTCGAAGGGAACAGCGAGTATGCCATCCAGCCAACAACAGATCCACAACGGTAGAGACAGAAGAAACGGTTTCTCAGATCCAGAATAAAAGGCCAACCACAATCAGCCAACAGGCTAGGTGAACAGCAGAAGTTAAGTATAGAATCATATCTCATTACTATTTTAAAAAAAACTCCTTTAAATCAACCCCGTTATGCACACATTGCATCACCAACAGTACGCAGAATGTCTTCTCGTCTCATTTGGATGGTTGGTCAGATAGGGCGTAGTGGCAAACAGCTGCTGTTTTTTTGTAGTGTTCCAGAATCTGTTGAACAGCACATGGCATATTCTTATAGTTCCTATCTATTTTCTCTAAACCTTTCGTTAGAATCAAGATAAAACATTGAGGTTTTTTTAATTGAGTTTGAAAGAATATTAAATACCCAACAAGAACGAATAAACAAAACATCATAGTATAAATTAAAGCCCATGGGTGAACATATCGTAAAATCCAAACAACCAACAACCAACAACAATCTATTTAATGCAAAATCTTGTTTTTATATGATTTTAGCGAAAAGTTTGTAGAGAAATACGGCTTTGATTTTATAGACTAGTTAGAATAATTTTCATTAACTAGCAAAATAAAGGACACCCTCCGGCGATGTAACAATACTTTTTTGAAAGATATTGCCTACGGGGATGGGATCTGAAAATTCAATGTCATAGAGTGTGTACCATAAGTATGTAAAATCGTCAAATTTATTAAAGGAGTAAAAAAAAGAAAGAAAGAAAGACAATTTGAAATGGAAACAGTTCCGATAATTAGAATAAACAAGTATATAAGTATATAACGCCAGGCATCTATTTATTGAAACAATGAGGAATGTCTAACGTTGCATGTTCACATTTTGAGTATATTTATTCTATGTTATGACGTTGGATTGTGTGTTGAGTAATGTGACGTAAGCAGTGACGCAGTTTTTGTTACAGACAAAAACCGGAGCGATCTCCATTATTAATAGATGGTGTTAATAAATTGGTTAAATTATAAACAAGATTGAGCTCAGGCACCTCCCTTGCAATATATGATAAAAAGGGTTGGATGTCTACCATAAGAGCAATACGGTTTATGGAATTCATAAAATGCATTAGAGTGTGACATAACCATCCGTTTGGTCGATTCAGCCTCTCTGACATATCCATTTAGCCCAGGGGTTGGCACCCTGTTGGAGATAGGGACCAATTGGCTATGCAGTGTTTGGTGAAGGCCAGAGGTATAAATATATGCAAATAATTTTCTCGGCTAACCACTCTGTCCAAAAAGCGTGTTTTTTTTTTTGAAGGTTTAAAGAAAATTTTTTTTTATCGTCCTTTAATGGGTTAGCTTGAATTAACTATTTCTATTTGATACTAACTGGATAGTCAGCGCCCAGCTGTTAGGTTAGGGCTTACGATAACCACTCAAAACCTGATTGGGCCGCGACCGATGGTTGTCGATCCCTATCTACCCAAGAAAGGGAGTGTTGCATGTCATGGGACCATTGATACCCGGTTTTCAGACTGTTCAGACAGCATAATCTGTTCCGCAGGCATACAGCTCACCACTCACAGCCAACAAGCCTTACTTCTCCGCTGATGTACAGTCGGTGTACTAATCAGCTCCAAACGATGGACAGGTTTTCATGGAGAAGTGATAAAGAATTGACATGTGTAACATAGTTGCAAAGTTTTGAGCTGAAATTACTAGTTTCACAGTAGTACGCAGTTGGTGGTAATAGTGTAGTCTAGTCACCGATGACTACTATGTTGTGATGGAAATAGTCGGTAAGGAGAGATGAACACAAAACACAAATATTTATTAACGAATTTATATTATTTGGATTATTCGATATTGTCCTCATCTTTATTGTTTTCTGTACGACGTTGTCGGTCGGTGTTCCTCTGGCCTACTTCGGGATTTTTTGTAGGACTCGGAGCTTCTCGAAACTCAGGAACCTTCTTCTCGAACTCTGGATCGTTCTTGTCGCATTCGGGAACCTTCTTGTCGTAAATCGGGAGCCATCACCGAACTTTGAACTAACCCTTTATTCAATCCATGGGAAGTATCCTGTTCTCATTCGCTAACATAGCTGAGTTACAGGTGTCAGATGTGTCAATATCATTCTGTGTGATTGGCGTCTTGACTAGGATTGAACTCCAGTCCAGTGATCACCTGCTCCTTGGATTATCTTAAACCAATGCTTTATCCACTACTCTATGTGTCCAATTGCACAATTCAGTGTGAATTTTAGGAACAATAGTCCGATAATTCAAATAAAATACTAATTATTTCAAGCCTCATTTGAAGAATTCAGACAAATATTTATTAAAGCATCCACATGTTTATCACAGGTCCTGTAATGACTATAATATTTTCAACATACGAGGTATGTCAAAAAAGTTCCAAAATGATCGCATCGTCGATTGTGAGGGGCATCGTCCATTGCAAGTTCTTGCCCCAGGGCTAGACGATCAACCAGCATGTTTACAAAGAGATACTGCGGTGTTTGCTTTGTTCAGTGCGCGAGAAGAGGCGTAAGTTGGTGACAGGACCACTCGTTGATGTGTCACCACGACAACGCACCTGTCCACACTGCCCTGATTAGCCGAGAGTTCCTGGTCCAGAAGAAAATCACTGCGCTGGATCAATCTCCCTACTCGCCCGACTGGCTCCATTGTGATTTTTTCCTCTTCCCCAAGTCAAGCGTCACCAGGAACTCATTTTGAGGATAGTACGACATCGAAAAGGCTGTGATGAAAGAGCTACGGAGAATCCCGGAAATTCCCCCAGGAGTCAATGCAAGCTGGCGGAGAAGGATGGAAAGTGCAATAGACTCCGGAGGGATTACTTTGTAGGGATAACTAGGTTGTCTGTAACAAGTCCTGTAACTTTTCTGACTACCCCGTTATATATATATATATATATATATAATATATTATATGATGAAATTGATAATTTGCTTTAGAAGCATTGTTGAGTAAAATATATTATTATTTATATTTTTTGCTTGAAGGCAATTACAATGCGTTAATCGTATACAATTCGATAATTATTAAAAATAAGCACGGCTCAAGCGAAATCTCAGCAAATAACGCGGCCCCGTAGAAACATCTACAAGCTGTTTCAACTTATTAAGACTCATCAGCGTTGTATACTTATGATTTTCCCCCGACAGTAATGGAAACGGGAACCCGGCATGCAGAATCAGAAACTCTATGGGTGTGTGTGTGTGTCCTCGATATGCGGATGCCATTCGAGTGTGTGTGTCTTGTGTGTTGTTGCGCACGCAGGCGGCTATGCGCGCAGCACGTGTGTGTGTGCACTTCTTTTCCAATTTTTTGGTTAAAAATATACCCAGGTCTTATACGTCGTAGGTGAAGTTTGAACCCCGTAGGCCTAGGCCTAATTCTTCTCATAGTGCTCACTAAAACCCAGCTAACTCTCGTACTTTTACCTACCCTAAACTCATGCATCTTTAATTTTATTGCTTGTATTGCTATTGATTCTGCTTGTGTAATGCACAGCTAGGACTGTTATGTCAACAATATAGCTTAAAAACACTGAACACTTTTTTTCCTGAAATCTGACCTGTTGAAATTAGGGGTGCGTTCTTATAATGCCGTCAAATACGATATTTCATAAATTATGTTGAACGTTTACGTTTCAGTTTTTACTTAAACGTCTCGCAGCGAAGTTAGAATGTGATGTTACCATTGCCGTCATCCAGAAAATACTGATGCTTCCAAATAGGCATATATAACTATTAAATAATCATAAAACGAACGTTGCGGCCTCCTCGTCAAACAAGGAAACGAAAAGAAGTGGAAAAAGAGAAGGAAAGAAGCCGGGCGCGCAGAAAAGATAGTTAAAAGGAAGAGAGACAACAGTATTCCAGCTCTCCAGCAAAAGCATTACCTTTTGTTTACAATCACATGTACCAGAAGATTGTCATTCAAAATTGGTTGATTCCAACCACTCACGGAGCTGTAGATAAAAAGTGGACTCTACGCCATCGTCTTTAATAGCACACAAAGATGCCAACACCAAATATAAAAAACGAAATATTGAACTTTTGATATATAAATATCATTTATAACATCACTTTAGCAAAGTTTGATGCACCTCCGGGTGCAAGGGCTTAAAGTTTTAATTAGATAAATATCATTGTTAAATTAGAAAGGCTAATAAAAACTAAATAAGAATGCAGATAAAAAAATTTGGAACAAGCGGGTATTTATCGAAAAATAGAACAGCTTTGAAACTAAATCTTCCATCATTTCCATTACTCCGTCTTTCATTGGTAAATTTGCCTAAATTTAATCTTTACTTAAAATAGAAGTAAAGGATAATATTTACTGTTATTCCTTTCTCTTAATGAATTTCTTTTAGATTTATCCCCAGAGAAGTTTGCTCATATTCAATAAGATTAAAACCAAACAATTAGAAATCAATATACTTAGCATATTATTTATTAAAATCGAATTTTAAGATCATATGCAAATTAGCCTTCCCAATTCTCACTGTAAACCACATTTGTTGTTATTATATAAATACAATTGCGTATTATTAGTATGTAGATTGCGGGTCAACAGTCTTAATAATGTAAAAACAATTTTATTATTCATTGAGGTTTAAATAAAAATAAAATCATGAAGAATGTGATGTAAAATAACTAAGGAACTTGTGACTTGTTATAGTTAATATAGTTCGTTACAGGACAGACAAACCCAACAATCTTCCTTATATAAGTTTACATCCTCTGAATATTTTGTTCTTTCATATTCTCTTACACTCTAACATATCTGAACACACGAAAACAACCTAAAACTAAACTTGCTGCACTGCTCATTTTTCTTCGGTCTCGGAATTTTTCTGTATCTTTCTTGCCTTTTTGTTGTTGTTTGGTTTTGTTTACTGTTTTTTTTTCTTTTTGGGGTGTTTAGGGTAATATTGTACCTCATGTCTTCCTTTTCCTAACAACCAATGTAAGTTCTCTCTCTTCTCCTCTTTCTTCTCTTTCTCTCTCTCTCTCTCTCTCTCTCTCTGTGTCTCTCTCCTCTCACACACACACACACAACACCCCACACACCACACACACTGCTGATCTGTCTGTCGTTGTTTTTCTTCGGTATCAGTTCTTTTATTTCTCTGGCCTTTTTTAATTTTTTAATTTTTTTGTTTGTTTTTTATCTTGGTGTGTGTGTGTAATTTGACTCAATGTCGTTATTTTCCTAACACACTGTAGGTTCTCTCTCTCTCTCTCTCTCTTCTCTCTCTCTCTCTCTCTCTCTCTCTCTCTCTCCAAAAATATTTGGTTTTCTTTGAGCAAAGTCTGAAAAAACCTTTTAACCTCTTTCATTTTTTAATCGATTCTGTTTTTTTTTATGTTTTTTTAATCTCTT
>CM042138.1:91106319-91128819 GCA_023376005.1 Doryteuthis pealeii
GGAAACCAATGATAACTCTCGCACTTAAATGTATAGTACACTATATATATATATATTATAATATATATAATATTATAAATTAATATAGAGAGAGAGAGAGAGAGAGAGAGGAGAGAGAAGATGCATACATTACACATATTCGTGGTATGTTTTGTGCATATTTCCATGTTAAGAGATCGCTACAGTGGTTTGTGATACATATTGCATATGTTGCAATAAACGAGTTAAAGAAAACAATTGTTAGAGATAGGACAATATTCACACAATCTTTATTGAGACAAGGTGTGTGCATGTGTATGTGTGTTGTATGTTGTGTGGGCTATGTGTGTGTATGTTTAAACGGGTATATGTGTAGGTGTGGTAAAATGCATTAGGGCAAAGAATACAACTGTTCCAAACAATAGCCAAATGCTTCGACTGTTTCCGTTTCCACAGCATCCTCTCTTTTCTCAACCCATTGTACTCGGTGTATATTATAATTATATCTTTAGCTATTGGCGACAATCAAAGCTTATATTAGTCTCAGTCCACTTAATAGGCTATTATTTTTTCCTGGAGTGGCACTTTATTAATGAATACGATTTCCAACATCGCCTCTCTTCGAATATAAAAGTGGAAGGTCTTCTCCCTTAAAGGGCAGTTGGTATTGCTGCTTGACATCAGACGTTGCTTCACCAGCTCAGGTGAGAGTATTTAACAATATAATTATTAACGCATGAGCGAATTCATATATATATATATAACATATATATATATAAATATATATATATATATATACTATTATTGTATGATGTAATATATGATATGTAATATATATATATAATAAGTGTTAATATTTGATATTTCACATTTAATATTTAATATTCCCATCTGTTTCCATGTTATATACATCGTTAAAAATCGTTTGCAAATCATAAAATTATTTGAAAAATGTTCAATAAGTCATTACTATGTTGAATTTTTGTCCTATTCCAAATAAATATTGCGTCTAGAATTATACCAAAATTAATACCAGAAAGTACAAATCTGCTTTTAGAGCAAAAATTTGTGTATGATACACAGCACACACACACACCCACACATATATATATATATAATATATATACATATACTATTATATATATGTTTACAACTTATCATATCGTCGTGTAATAAAAGCACTAGAAGAGGAATATTAACCTACCCTAAACCAATCGTAAAATCTAAGAATCCGTTGGTGTAGAGGTTATGGGATCGGCCTGTCAGCTTGCAGTCGGTTTTCAAATCGCACAGGGCGGTCTCCGATCTATACTCTGCTTTATGACCTAATAGCCGAAATTTACATACAGAGATTGATTTTTCTTCGATTTGTTTAGCCATACATTAATAGTATTCCCGCTAATTCATTATTAATTAATTAATTTTCAAAATTAGGTACGACTCAATTAGCACTTTATTCTCTCAAAAATTATCCGGCAAAAAAGCATTCTAAACAAACCGTGTTTTACATATATATATATATATATATAAAAATATATATATATATATATATGCATGATGGTGTGTCAAAATATCCAATATTCTTTGTACTATTTGACTATTGACACACCTTGTATTCAGAAAAAAATAACGTCCATTTGTTGTTCATTCTGTCTTAGTAAATACAGCTTAAAACACTGCACTTATGACACACCGTATTTCTGAAAAAAAATTTTTGCCATTCATTGTTCTTTTCTTTCTGGCTATATACAGCTTCAATACCGATACTTTTATTACATTTTTCCATATATATATATATATAATATAATATAATTATATATATATATATATTATATATACACACCATGTATATAATAATAATATATAATATAATATATATATATATATATACATGGATGGTCAAAAATATCCAGATTCTTTGTATATTGACACACCTTGTATATCAGAAGAAAATTACCATTCCATCATCGTTCATTGCTTTCTTGGTAAAATACAACCTTAAACTCGGCACTTGTTATGACACACCTTTATTCTGAAAAAATTAATTGTCCATTCGTTGTTCTTTTCTTTCTTGCTTCAATCTCGATACTTTTATTACATACTTATATATATATATATATATAGATATATATATAATATTATATATTAATATATATATATATACATGTATATATACATTAATTACCACACAAAATATATAATATATATATATATATATATATATATATATAATATTTCAACCCGTACGCTTTTAATAAGGCAATATATGGAATGGTGTTTCTGTAAATTGCTACTTTCCAAGTCATTTTGAATATGTATTTTCATCGTAAATTAATCGTTTCAAATCTAAATGAATTATTTCCAACTAGCGGGATATCCGTGTTTCCTGTGTATTATACCTAATAAACACTAGAAAGATACAAATCTTATCATTTTAAAAAATACAAAAATTTGAAAATGTCAATAATTTATTAGAATTTTGATTTTTTCTCACTACTAAACAAATAAATATATCGTTTATATATTTTGAAATAACACAAGAATGTACAAATAATTCTTAAATCATAAAATAAGTGAAGAGATTTAAGAATTAAATATTACCATATAACAAATTGTTGAAATTTATCCTCCAGCAGAAAGTTTTAAGAATTCATATATATTTAATTAATTTGTTTTAATTGTACACATTCCCCAACTATAGCGTGTAACTTGACCAGTTGGATGTCATCCCTCTCCAGCTCTGGCTCTGGAATCTCATTCTCCTAGACGGAGTTGTCATAGTAAGATTATCACTTATCTGACTTACTATTTAACCTATAGCTGAAGAGTGAAGTTGGATCCATGCCATTCTCCAAGGGTATTAGCGATATTGAATGGAAACCGCCTCTTCCAGGGATTTAACCCGAGTAGCCTACCCTACGACGTTAACCATTATATAAAGATTACTATTACTTTTTGATAACAACAAAAACATTTCACGAAAGTATATACTGATTATTACTGATATCATCATATATTAAACTAATATCTTTACATAATTTCCTTGGATTAATTTCGTCTATTCACAAATAGCTTTTTTCTTCTCAAATATGCTCAGTACTAATCTATTGCACATGTTAGGGAAATCCATAGAAGTGTAATTGAAGTTTACTCAGTCAGCTGCATACGTTCTCTCGAGCTTTAAGAATTAATTAAAAAAAGAAGAAAAAAGAAACTAATTATTGGATTATTGTTCTCGTCTTTATTTCTATTTTTCGGAATTCTTTGAGATGAGGCTTGCTAATTTGTATTATTGGTCCAGTTGGACACATGGCCAATGGATATAAGGTTGAGTAAATACAGTTCTAAATGACAATCCATCTTTAGGTTGCAGGTTCAATCCTGGCCAATGCGAAATGCCATTACATTTTACCCGGTCATGGGTTATCTGAATAGACCAGTCTACCCCAGTGGATTAATAGAGAGTCAGGTTCGAAGCTCCGCGGAAGGCCTCCGATTACGATATGAAGGCTCCCGGTTCGAACAAAAAAGTTTTAAGACAAGAAACACATGAAGAAGCCGGAGGGAAACATCTCGAAACCTTGTGTATATAGAAATAAAGACGAGACAATAATCCAAAATAATATAAAAGCTTTCTTTTTCTCTTTTAATAATTCTGTTAACTCTTAAAGAACGTAATGCAGCTGGACTGAGTAACTTCTCAATTACACTTCTATGATTTTCCCTACATGTGCAATAGATAGTACTGACATATTTGCAGAACGAAAAAGCCTATTTGTGAATAGACAATTAATCCAAAGGAATTATGTTAAAGATATTCAGTAATATATGATGATATCAGTATATCAGATATTACTTCGAAATGTTTTGTTGTATCAAAAGTAAATGTAATCTTTATAATGGTTTAACGTCGTAGGCGTAAGGCTACTCGGGTTCAAATCTTGGAAGAGGTTCTTTCCATATTCGGCTAAATACCCGTTGGAGAATGCATGGATCAACTATTCACAATCTTCAGCTATAGGTAAATTAGTAATCAGAGTAAGATGATTAATCTTACTATGACAACTCGTCTAGGAGAATGAGAATTCCAAGCCAGAGCATGGAGAGGGATTGACATCCAAACAGGTCCAATTACCACCGCTATAGTTGGGAATGTGTACAATTAAAACAAATTAATTAAATATATATAATATATTAAACTTTCATAACTGGAGGATAAATTTCAACAATTTGTTATATGTAATTACTTTATTCACTATCCTTCACTTATTTTATGATTAAGATTATGTTACATTCTTTGTTAATTTCATATAATATTTAAACCGATATATTTATTTTGTTTTAATTAGTAGAAAAAATCAAATTCTAATAATATTGACCATTTTTCAAATATTTTGTGATTTTTAAAATGATAAGATTGTATATATTCTGTGTTTATTAGGATATAATACACAGAAACACCGATATCCCCGCCAGTGGAAATAAAATTTATTTAGATTTGAAAACGATTTATTACGATTGAAAAATACCATATTAAAAAAATTGACTGGAAGTAGCAATTTTAACAGAAACACCATTCCTATATATGCCTATTTAAAAGCGTAACGGGTGTGAATATTAATATATATATTATATATAATATATATATATATATATATATGTGTGGTATGTATATATAAATGTTATATATTATTATTATATATTATATATATATATATATAAATATATATATATATATATATATATAAGTATCGTAATAAAAGTATCGAGATTGAGCAAGAAGAAAAGAACAACAATGGAAAATTAATTTTTTCAGAATACAAGGTGTGTCAAAAATTGCCGATTTTAAGGTGTATTTTACCAAGATAGCAATGAACGATGAATGGAATTTAATTTCTCTCTGAATCAACGGTGGTCAAATAGTACAAAGAATCTGATATTTTTGAAACCATGTATAAATATACTATATATATATATATATATATATATATTATACATGGTGTTGTATATATATAATATTATATATATTATATATATATATATATAATATATATATATGAAAATGTAATAAAAGTATCGGTATTGAACTGTATATAGCAGAAAGAAAAGAACAATGAATGGAAAAAAAATTTTTTTTCAGATACAAGTGTGTCATAAAAGTGCCGTGTTTTAAGCTGTATTTACAAGACAGAAATGAACAACAAATGGACGTTATTTTTGAATACAAGGTGTGTCAAATAGTCAAATAGTACAAGAATATTGAAATTTTTGACACACCATGCATGCATAATATATAAATATATATAATTAATATATATATATATATGTAAAACACGGTTTGTTTAGAATGTTTTTGCGATAATTTTTGAAGAATAAGTGCTTAATTGGAGTCGTACCTAATTTTGAAAATTAATTAATTAATTAATGAATTAGGCGGGAATACCTATTAAATGTATGGCTAAACAATCGAGAAAAATCATCTCTGATGTAAATTTCGGCCTATTAGGCCTCATCAGCAGAGCTATAGATCGGAAGACCGCCCTGTGCGTGATTTGAAACCGGACTGCCAAGCTGACAGGCCGATCCCTAACCTCTACACCAACTGACTTCTTAGATTTTACGATTTGTTTAGGGTAGGTTAATATTCCTCTTCTAGTGACTTTTATTACACGACGAATGATAAGTTGTAAAACATATATATATATATATTATATATTATATATATATATATATGTTGTGTGTGTGTGTGTGTGTATCATACACTAATTTTTGCTCTAAAGCAGATTTTACTTTCTGGTATTAATTTGGTATAATATCTAGACGAAAATATTTATTTGAAAAAATAGAGACAAAAATTCAAATAGTAATGATTATTGAACATTTTCAAATATTTATGATTTGCAAACGATTTTTAACGATTGTATATAAACAATGGAAACAGATGGGAATATTAAATATTAAATTGAATATCAAATATTAACATAATATATATATATATATATACATATACATATATATACATACATACATATATGTTATATATATATATATATATATATTATATATTATATATATATATATATATGAATTCGCTCATGCGTTAATAATTATATTTGTAAATACTTCTCACCTGAGCTGGTGAAGCAGACGTCTGATGTCAAGCAGCAATACACAACTGCCCTTTAGGGAGAAGACATTCCACTTTTATATTCGAAGAGCAGGCGAGTGGTTGGAAATCGTATTCATTAATAAAGTGCCACTCCAGGAAAAAAATAATTAGCCTATTAGTGGACTGAGACTAATATAAGCATTTGATTGTCGCCAATGAAGCTAAAGATATAATTATAATACACACACGAGTACAATGGTTAGAGAAAAGAGAGGATGCTGTGGGAAACGGAACAGTCGAAGCATTGGCTATTGTTGGAACAAGTTGTATTTCTTGTTGCCCTAATGCACTTTTACACACCTACACATATACCCGTTTAAACATACACACACATACGCACACACATACACACACATACACATGCACACACCTTGTCTCAAAAAGATTGTGAATATTGTCTATCTCTAACAATTGTTTTCTATCGTTTATTGCAACATATGCAAATATGTAATCACAAACCACTGTAGCGATCTCTTAACATGGAAATATGCACAAACATACACACGATATGTGTAATGTGTATGCCATCTCTCTCTCTCTCTCTCTCTCTCTCTCTCTCTATATATATATATATATATTATATATATATATATAATATTATAGTGTACTATACATTTAAGGTGCGAGAGTTATCATTGGTTTCAAAGCAGCGTATTATCCACTTATTTTCAGGACAACGCGCATTGTTTATTGGAACATATGCAAATATATAATCACTAACCAATGTAGCAATCTTTTAGCAGTATGCACACACATACACATGCATATGTGTACATGTGTGTGCCATATATATATATATATATATATATATATATATATAATATATATATTATAGTGTACAATATATTTAAGTTGCAATGGTTATCATTGGTTTCATAGAAGCGTATTATCCACTTATTTTCAAGACAACACTCATTGTTTATTGTAACATATGCAAATATGTAATCACAACCCAATCTTTTAGCAATATGCACAAACATACACATGCATATGAGCACATATGTGTGGCATATATATATATATATATATATATATAATATATATATATATATATTATAGAGTACAATACGTTTAAGGCACGATTGTTAGAATTGGTTTCAAGAGCAGCGTATTGGCCACTTATTTTCAATACAATGCGCCCGTTAAAAATACAGGGAATGTCAATATATTTATATAGGTGTGTTCTCGTGTGAGCTGAATTTTTATAGGGTGCACTGCTGACGAAAGTAGTTAGTTGCTTTCTTTCCCCTCTTTTTTCTTTACTTCCTCTCTCACACGCCTACACACACACACACACACACACACACCACACATATATATATATATAATATATATTGATGGTTCGGTTGGATTTTATGTCATGTCAACCCTTGTGGGTTATTTTTTGCCGAAAACATTTTGTTTTATTCATTCTTGATGTATATTATACTTTAAATTGCTGTGTAATTGTTATCATCATGGATGAAATACACACACACACAACAACACACACACATATATATATATAATATATATATATATATATTATATATATGGGAGAACAAGTGCTTAATTGGAGTCGTACCTAATTTTGAAAATTAATTAATTAATAATGAATTAGGCGGGAATACCTATTTAAATGTATGGCTAAACAAATTGTTTAGCCATACATTTAAATAGGTATTCCCGCCTAATTCATTATTAATTAATTAATTTTCAAAATTAGGTACGACTCCAATTAAGCACTTGTTCTCCCAAAAATTGTCGGCAAAAAAGCCATTCCAAACATACCTTGTTTACATATATATATATATATATATATATATATATATATATATTATTGAGTAAAGGTAGCGTGCACGTGGATGCAACAACTGATACTGATTGTTTCTCCCCTATGCGACCTTCAGACCAACTGAAGATTGCATAGGTGAGAAACTATCAGTAACCATAGATGGAATCCTAATAGTTACTCCCTCTCCATGTCAGAGTAGACCTGCAAGTAATGGCGATGAAGGAGTACTCCGCACTCGCCAGGATTTCATAATTTGAACTTCGCTACTAGATGCAGTTTAAGGCATTGAATAGCCCACACCGATTAATATGCCATTAATGAAAATAACCAACCAACCATGAACTACTTTAATGTTTTTTTTTTTTTTTGTGGGGCCTCTGTTTTACTTTTTTAACTTTTAAAATAAATTGACAACAATGTTGCTTAATTTCTTCATCAAGGGTAGAATTGAATAAAAATATTAATATAGAAAAATATTGACAAATATTGATATGAGAATGCTTTTGATCTTTTAGACTGTTATCGTCATTTTTATTGTGGTATGTATAAACATTACATTCAGGCTGCTGTATCCTCAGGCCTGGTTCAGATGTTCCTTATTTACCTTAGAATAATATAATCATAAGATGATAACTCTGAATTCAAGCCTGGGTGTTGAAAAGAACATACGTAAGTTGAGTGTCTGTTTGCCAAGGTATTTTTCCTGGGATAAGATAATTGAGAGCAGATAAAAACAAGAACTACCAACAGAACATGATGACACGATATCCCAAAAGATTCCAAAATAATTTCCAGACTCGAAGGAACAGCGAGTATGCCATCCAGCCCAACAACAGATCCACCAACGGATAGAGACAGAAACGGTTTCTCAGATCCAGAATAAAAGGGCCCAACCACAATCCCAGCCAACAGGCTAAGTGAACAGCAAGAAGTTAAGTATAGAATCATAATCATTACTATTTAAAAAAAACTCCTTTAAATCAACCCCGTTATGCAACACATTGCATCACCAACAGTACGCCAGAATGTCTTTCTCGTCTCATTTTGGATGGTTGGTCAGATAGGGCGTAAGTGGCCAAACAGCTGCTGTTTTTAGTGTTCCAGAATCTGTTGAAACAGCACATGGCATATTCTTATAGTTCCTATCTATATTTTCTCTAAACCTTTCGTTAGAATTCAAGATAAAACATTGAGGTTTTTTTTAATTGAGTTTGAAAGAATATTAAATACCCAACAAGAACGAATAAAACAAAACATCATAGGTATAAATTAACCCAACATGGGTTGACATATCGTAAAATCCAAACAACCAACCAACCAACCAACCAACCAATCTATTTATTGCCAAATCTTGTTTTTATATGATTTTAGCGAAAAGTTTGTAGAGAAATACGGCTTTGATTTTATAGACTAGTAGAAATAATTTCATTAACTAGCAAAATAAAGACACCCTTCGGGCGATGTAAACAATACTTTTTTGAAAGATATTGCCTAAGGGGATGGGATCTGAAAATTCAATGTCATAGAGTGTGTACCATAAGTATGTAAAATCGTCAAATTTATTAAAGGAGTAAAAAAAAGAAAGAAAGAAAGACAATTTGAAATGGAAACAGTTCCGATAACTTTAGAATAAAACAATATATAAGTATATAACGCCAGGCATCTATTTATTGAAACAATGAGGAATGTCTAACGTTGCATGTTCACATTTTGAGTATATTTATTCTATGTTATGACGTTGGATTGTGTGTTGGGTAATGTGACGTAAGCAGTGACGCAGTTTTTGTTACAGACAAAAACCGGAAGCGAATCTCCATTATTAATAGATGTGTATTAATAAATTGGTTAAATTAATAAACTAAGATTGAGCCTCAGGCACCTCCTTCTAGCAAATATATGATAAAAAGGGTTGGATGTCTACCATAAGAGCAATACGGTTATGGAAATCATAAAAATGCTAGAGTGTGACATAACCATCCGTTTGGTCGATTCAGCCCTCTCTGACATATCCATTTAGCCCAGGGGTTGGCACCCTGTTGGAGATAGGGGACCAATTGGCTATGCAGTGTCTTGGTGAAGGGCCAGGGTATTAAATATAATGCAAATAAATTTTCTCGGGCTAAAACCACTCTGTCCAAAAAGCTGTGTTTTTTTTTTAAGGTTTAAAGAAAATTTTTTGATTCTGTCCTTTAATGGGTTAGCTTGAAATTAACTATTTCTATTTGATACTAACTGGATAGTCAGCGTCCAGCTGTTAGGTTAGAGGGCTACGATAACCACTCAAGAACCTGATGTGGCCCGCGGACCGATGGTTGTCGATCCCTTATCTAGCCCAAGAAAGGGAGTGTTGCATGTCATGGGACCACTTGATACCCGGTTTTCAGACTGTTCAGACAGCATGATCCTGTCCGCAGGCATAACAGCTCGCCACTCACAGCCAACAAGCCTTACTTCTCCGCTGATGTACAGTCGGTGTACTAATCAGCTCCAAACGATGGACAGGTTTTCTATGGAGAAGGTGATAAAGAATTGACAAACATGTGTAACATAGTTTGCAAAGTTTTGAGCTGAAAATTACTAGTTCAACAGTAGTACGCAGTTGGGTAATAGTGTAGTCTAGTCACCGATGACTACTATGTTGTTGATGGAAAATAGTCGGATAAGGAGAGATGAACACAAAACACAAATATTTATTAAAATAGTATTATTTGGATTATTCGGACTATTGTCCTCATCTTTATTGTTTTCTGTACGACGTTTCGGTCGGTGTTCCTCTGGCCTACTTCGGGTATTTTTTGTAGGACTCAGGAGCTTTCTCGAACTCAGGAACCTTCTTCTCGAACTCTGGATCGTTTCTTGTCGCAATCGGGAACCTTCTTGTCGTAATCGGGAGCCATCACGGAACTTTGAACCTAACCCTTTATTCAATCCACGGAAGTATCCTGTTCTCATTCCGCTAACCATAGCTGAGTTACAGGTGTCAAGATGTGTCAATTATCATTCTGTGTTATTGGCGCTCTTGACTAGGATTGAACCTCCAGTCCAGTGATCACTGCTCCTTGGAATTATCTTAAACCAATGCCTTTATCCACTACTCTATGTGTCCAATTGCACAATTCAGTGTGAATTTTAGGAACAATAGTCCGAATAATTCAAATAATACTAATTATCAAGCCTCATTTGAAGAATTCAGACAAATATTTATTAAAATATCCACATGGTATATCCACAGGTCCTGCTAATGACTATAATATTTTCAACATACGAGGTATGTCAAAAAAGTTCCAAAATGATCGCATTCTTCGATGTGAGGGGCATCGTCCATTGCAAGTTCTTGCCACAGGGCTAGACGATCAACCAGCATGTTTACAAAGAGATACTGCGGTGTTTGCTTTGTTCAGTGCGCGAGAAGAGGCGTAAGTTGTGACAGGACCACTCGTTGATGTGTCACCACGACAACGCACCTGTCCACACTGCCCTGATTAGCCGAGAGTTCCTGGTCCAGAAGAAAATCACTGCGCTGGATCAATCTCCCTACTCGCCCGACCTGGCTCCATGTGATTTTTCCTCTTCCCCAAGCTCAAGGCGGTCACCAGGGAACTCATTTTGAGGATATGTACGACATCGAAAAGGCTGTGATGAAAGAGCTACGGAGAATCCCGGAAAATTCCCCCCAGGAGTCAATGCAAGCGTGGCAGAGAAGGATGGGAAAGTGCAATAGACTCCGGAGGGATTACTTTGTAGGGGATAACTAGTTGTCTGTAACAAGTCCTGTAACTTTTCTGACATACCCCGTATATATATATATATATATATATATATATATATATATGATGAAATTTGATAATTTGCTTTAGAAGCATTGTTGAGTAAAATATATTATTATTTATATTTTTTGCTTGAAGGCAATTACAATGCGTATATCGTATACAATTCGATAATTATTGAAAATAAGCACGGCAAGCGAACTCAGCAAATAACGCGCGCCCCGTAGAACATCGTACAGCTGTTTCAACTTTATTAAGACTCATCAGCGTTGTATACTTATGATTTCCCCCCGACAGTAATCGAAACCGGGAACCCGGCATGCAGAATCAGAAACTCTATGTGTGTGTGTGTGTGTGTGTGTGTGTCTGTGTGTGTATGCGCACGCAAGAGCGTGCGTATGCGCGCACGCGTGTGTGTGTGCACTTCTTTTCCAATTTTTTGGTTAAAAAATTCCCAGTGTCTTATACGTCGTAGGTGAAGTTTGAGACCTCCCGTAGGCCTAGGCTAATCTTCTCAGTGATGCTCACTAACCCAGCTTACTCTCAGTACTTTTACCTACCCTAAACTCCATGCATCTTTATTTTATTGCTTGTATTGCTATGTTTCTGCTTGTGTAATGCACAGCTAGACTGTTTTCAACAATATATGCTTAAAACAGGAACACTTTTTTCCTGAATCTGACCTGTTGAAATAGGGGTGCGTCTTATATGCCGTCAAATACGATATTCATAAATTATGTGAACGTTTTACGTTTCAGTTTTTACTTAAACCGTCTTCGCAGCGAAGTTAGAATGTGATGTTACATTGCGTCATCCAAAAACTATTTCCAAATAGGCATTATAACTATAAATAAATATAAACGAACTGGCGCCTCCTCGTCAAACAAGGAACGAAAAGAAGTGAAAAAGAGAGGAAAGAAGCCGCCGCAGAAAAGATAGTTAAAAGGAAGGAGAGACAACAGTATCTCCAGCATCTCCAGCAAGCATTACCTTTTGTTTACAATCACTGTACCAGAGATTGTCATTCAAAAATTGGTCTGTTCAACCACTCACGTAGCTGTAGATAAAAAAGTGGACTCTACGCCATCGTCTTTAATAGACACAAAGATGCCAACACAAATATAAAAAACTGAAATATTGAACTTTGATATATAATATCATTTATAAATACTAGCAAATTTATGCACCCTCCGGGTGCAAGTTCTTAAGTTTTAATATAATAAAATATCATGTTAAATTAGAAAGGCTAATAAAACTAAATAAGAATGCAGATAAAAAAATTTGGAACAGAGCGGGTATTATCGAAAAATAGAACAGCTTTGAAACTAACTCTTCCATCATTTTCCATTACTCCCGTCTTTCATTGGTAAATTTGCCTAATTTAACTCTTTACTTAAAATAGGAAGTAAAGGATAATATTACTGTTATTCCTTCTTCTTAATGAATTTCTTTTAAGATTTATCCCAGAGAAGTTTGCTCATATTCAATAAGATAAAACCAAACAATTAGAAATCAATAATACTTAGCATATATTTATTAAAATCGAATTTTTAAGATCAATATGCAAATTAGCCTTCCCATTCTCACTGTAAACCACTATTTTGTTGTATATATAAATACAATTGCGTATTATTAGTATGTAGATATGGTCAACAGTCTTAATAATGTAAAACAATTTTATTATTCATTGAGGTTTAAATAAAAATAAAATCATGGAGAATGTGATGTAAATAACTAAGGGAACTGTGACTTGTATAGTAATATAGTTTCGGTTACAGACAGACAAACCAACAATCTCCATTATAATAAGATGTACATCCTCTGAATATTTTGTTCTTTCATATTCTCTAACACTCTAACATATCTGAACACACGAAAACAAACCTAAAAACCTAAACTTGCTGACTGTCTCATTTTTCTTCGGTCTGAATTTTTCCTGTATCTTTCTTTGCCTTTTTGTTTTGTTTGGTTTTGTTACTGTTTTTTTTTCTTTTTTGGGGTGGTAGGGGGTAATTTGTACTCCCATGTCTTCCTTTTCCTAACAACAATGTAAGTTCTCTCTCTCTCTCTCTTTCTCTCTTTCTCTCTCTCTCTCTCTCTCTCTCTGTCTCTCTCTCTCTCACACACACACACACACACACACACACACACACTGTCTGTCTGTCTGTCTTGTTTTTCTTCGGTCTCAGTATCTTTTATTTCTCTGCCTTTTTTAATTTTTTAATTTTTTTTGTTTGTTTTTTTCTTGGGTGTGTGTGTGTAATTTGTACTCCAATGTCGTTATTTTCCTAAAACACTGTAGGTCTCTCTCTCTCTCTCTCTCTCTCTCTCTCTCTCTCTCTCTCTCTCTCTCTCTCTCCAAAATATTTTGTTTTTCTTGAGGCAAAGTCTGAAAACCTTTTAACCTCTTTCATAATCTGATTCTGTTTTTCTGTTTTTAGAGTTGGAACTTTTATTTTCAATTCCATTTCATTTCACTGCCAGGAAAATAATATAGGTACTTTTGTATTTATTTTCATTTTCCCATATATGTATATTAACCAACCCCTCCGCATGAGTAGGATGTGACATAGGGTCAATTTCTTAAGCAGAGTGTAACAGGTTTTAATTCACAGCTTTCCTTCTCCTAGAATGGTTACATAACCAAGGCTAAAGAACCCAGTCTGCCCTACTATGTATCCATTTAGGAGGATATTTGGATGCATACCGTCCCCAAAGGAGTTAGCGCAATTTCAAATGCAAACAGCCTCGTCCAGGATTTGAACTCGGGTCGATGATTCCATTTTTCTTATATACAATTTTCTTATATACATATATATATATATATATGTGTGTGTGTGTGTGTGTGTGTGTGTGTGCGTGCGTGCGTGCGTGTGTGTGTGTGGTGTGTGTGTGTGTTCCACCTCCAGAATTTGAACTTAACCATTAGATAGATTTTAACGTCATTCCCAGAACAACCCTCAGCCACCGTGTTCTAGCACCCATATGATAAAAAGTGTTGGGGCTTGCTATAAGGGCAATAGGATTGGGACAATCATATAGGAGCTAGTGATTGACATGACCAGCCGATTAATTGGAAGGGTGTGTAAGGGTATGTGGCAGCACTTGAATGTTGAATTTGCTAAAAAATCTCTTCATATTCGTTGTGTTTAGGAAATGCTGCAATTGTTTTTTTTAGTGTTTTTTTTAAAAAGTAACGGGATTTAATTTTCAGGTTGACACCACTGAATAAAAATCAGCTAATCAATGTTAATTTGCCACCAATCACTGTTACTGTCAATGTTGATGGTAGGAGTGTCTTTCCACAAACACCCTGGTCTGGCGCTTGTGAAAAGTAGATACACTCCCTCGCTGTGCAGCAGATACCGACAATAGGGCGCTACACCTACATCAGTAATATATCACAGGATTTTCAAAAACTTGTTTGAAGCGGGAAGACACAATTGTTTTAAAGATACGCCTGTAGACCCTGACAAACACCCCAACACAAACGTAGAACTATTTGATGTGGACGACTGCACCTCTGCACCCCAACACAAACATAGATGAACAGAGTTGTTTCATGTATATGTGCGACAGTTTTAGTTTAAAAAAATTGCTAAATTGAAAAAAAGAAAAAGGTTGAGTGTATAAAGTTTATTTTGATCCCTTTCTGGATATATCGTTAAATTGTATCTAGTGGTGAGGTTCCGATTCTGGAACTCTGAGGAGTGTGGCGTATCCCTTCATTGCCATTACTTCAGTGTCCTCTCTGACCAGGTAGTACGCCTTAGAGTCCATCTAGGGTTTAAATAGATTTTTTTTAAATGAGTAATAGACTAATAAAAATGATAAATTTCAAATATGTAACATTGGAAATATGAATTGTTAAGATTAAAAATGAAACATTTATTAATAAATCAATTTTTGCCGTAAGCCTTACTTTTCAGTTTCTTTTTTAACAGAATATTCATTGAGTGCAGGTGAAAAGAAACGATTTTCATTGTGTGCGGTATATAAAGAGAGGGGTATATTAAGAGAGGGGTATATGAAGAGAGGGTATATAAGAGAAGGGCAGAGAAATAGAGGAGTATATAAGAGAGGGTTATATTAGGATATGGGTATATAAAGAGAGGGGTGTATAAAGAGAGAGGAGAGAGGGGTATATGAAGAGAGGGGTGTATAAAAAGAGAGGTATATAAATAGATGGCTATATAAAGAGAGGAGTATATAAAGAGAGGGGTGTATAAAGAGATGGGTGTATAAAGAGAGAGGTATATAAAGAGAGGGCTATATAAAGAGAGGGCTATATAAAGAGAGGAGTATATAAAGAGAGGGGTGTATAAAAAGAGAAGTATATAAAGAGAGAGCTATATAAAGAGAGGGGTATATAAAGAGAGGGGTATATAAGGAGTGGAGTATATAAAGAAAGGTGATAGGAGATGTGTTTAGCGTAAACGTTATCCTTGGAGGAAATAGAATTGACGACCAGCGTTCAATTCTTGAACAAAGCAGTTTGCTGTTCACCTAATGCTAATGCGCTTAAGAAAAGTATTAATCTATTCTCTAAACAATGTTTCCTTTTCTTTTCTTTTACAGATCAGAAAAATGCTAATTAGTAATACCGTTCTGATTGGCCCAGTGCGCTTATTTTATTTACTAAGGGAAAAAAAGATCCTTTAGTGCATCTTTTATTGCATGCCCATATAAGGAAACCAATGACACATGATTACAACTTGAAAAAAGATTATCACTGAGTGTATTGTAAACATTCTAATAAATGTATTTAATCATTCTTCTGATTGCTACCCTGGCGGTGGGGGGGGGATCTTGTCTGGAGAAAATAAACAACTTAATCAACTCACAGTAACTATGGCTTTCATCTGAGAATAAGAATTAGCATCCTATGAAGATTAGTATTGTCTTATTAAGATATCAAAGAATTTACTCCAACCCCAAAAGAAAAGAGAATGAACAAACTATCAATTTACAATCAAGTAATGGTAAAAGCAGCGGTTCCCGAGAAATCGAAAAGAATAATCTGCGAGAAGCCTGTTCAATTGTTGGAAAGGAGAAACACTAATGAACGACGGGGGCTGAAGCAACCTATGTACGAGGTATGTCAAAAAAAAATTCCAGGACTGGTGTCACATCCTTCTATGCCACGCTTGCATGCACTCCTGGATGGATTCTTCCGGGATTCTCCGTAGCTCTGTCATCACGGTCTTTTTGATGTCGTACACATATTCAAAACGAGTTCCCTTGATGACCGCCTTGAGCTCGGGAAAGAAGAAAAAAAAAACACATGGAGCCAGGTCGGGCGAGTAGGGAGCTTGATTTAGCGCAGTGATGTACTTCTGAGCCAGGAACTCTCGGATAATTAGGACAGTGTGGGCAGGTGCGTGGTCATGGCGAAGAAGCACCCACGGGTTGTCCTGCCACATCTCTTGCCTCTTCTCGCGCACTGAACGAAGCAAAGTCCGCGGTATCTCTTTGTAAACATGCTGGTTGATCGTCTCACTGTGGACAATTCCCCTCACATCGAATAAAGCTAACTTTTCTAGATCTTTTCTGACACACCTCGTAATTATATATTTTCATCATTAATCATAGAATAATTTACATTTGTATAATAATTCCGGCTTCCCTAAATAGTGCGATTTTTTAAAATTTAATAAAATATTTTCCTCTTATTCTCTCTTACTCCTGTTTTCTCCCTTTCTCACTGGTGTTTCTAATAAAAACACTTTTGCTAGTATTTATATATAAGAAAGTTTGATATGTACGTGTCGACTTATAACTCAGAAAAGAAACGTCACTCAGATTTGAAATCTTACGTACACCATGATATGTTTATAACTAAGAAACACACATAATTTGGCTTTTGATTTTTGCTAATTAAGCGATATAATTCAATAATTAAAAAAAAATTAAAAAAGATATCGTATACAGACTCCTTTGACCCCACCCCACTCCATTCCTGTCGATGTGAGTTGAGTTTTGAACTTTCAAGACAGCCGTCCCTAGCCACTTACTCTATGAAATAAATACAAATGTTCTATTTCTTTTTCACCCCTACCTCTCATCGGTACAAGTCCAGCTTTGAACTGGTGACGGCGGACCCAGTTCCTCACAGTAACAAAAAAAATGATGAAATGAAATAAAAATAATACTGTTAACATGCCTTCCACACCCACAGGTTCTGAACCTGATATTTTACACCACAAAAATAAGGGGTGGGGGGTAAAAGTTAAAGGACTTAAAAAAAAATCAGAAAGTTTTGAAATAAAATAATTGATGCATTACGAGATCCATTCATCGATAATTCAACACTGAAAATTTGATTAAAATCAGATAATTCCCTTATTTTGTAATTAAATGTCCTTTCGAACATTTTACCTAAAATAAACTATTCCTAAAATAAAGGAATATCATGATACCCGAATTGTTAACTTTACTTATCGTTAAATATTTAATGACCGAATAATTTTCATTCGAATAAATACAAACTTTTCCTCCTTCAAATAAAGACATGTTCGTTGGTTGGTTGGATTTTTACAGCATGTCAACCCTTGGGTTAATTTATGCCGAAGTAATGTTTGTTTTATTTATTATTACTGGGCATTCAAATGATTTCTGATTCACTTTTTAATCATTTTTAAAGATCATTTTTTTATCTATTTAACCCATAGATAGACCTACCAAGTATTACCACTCCGGGTTAAAGTGGGCCTGTGAGTAATTGCAATGAAGGGGTACACCACACTTCACAGAGCTCCAGAATTGGAACCACAGCACTATATACATTTTAACGTCATAACCATGACACTAAGACCCTCAACCACCGCCTTTTAGTACATATATGATAAAAAGAGAATGGCGGTTTTACCATTAGAGCAATAAGGTAGGGACAATCATATAAGTGCTAGGGCTTGACATGACAAGTCGATTTACTGGAGGGACCTCTCTGACTGCTCGTCTAGCGCAAGTAACGGTTAAAGTGGAGTGTTGCATGCCATTGACAGTTCCGCCACTAGGATTCCTTCTAAAAGTACCACGGGTCGCCCCCTACGAACAAAAAGGTGGACCAATTGGAAGGAGGTTTAATCAGCAGAGGTGCCGTTGGCGTATTCGACAGCCTCAGCCGATAGAGAAGAATAAATAAGGACACATGTATAATACTTAGCTCTTTTTAATTGCTACTTTTTAGGGGTAAAAAAGAAAATAAATTAAACTAATATTCTTTATCACTTTAATGCAACAAGCAATAAAGAACTGAATTCAAGTTTTTGTCATGTGTACAAAACAGTTTTTAGGAAAACAGAATTGTTTCAAAACACTCAAAAGTAAAGGATTACATTCTATTTTTTGACTCTATGAATTATTATCCTCTTATTATCTCTTACCCACTCACTCCCTGTTGTTCTTAAAAAGAATAAATCCGGTCATGGACCGAGTCCTTTTGCTAGTATATATATATATATATATATATATATATATATATTTGTGTGTGTGTGTGTGTCTGTCTGTCTGTGTCTATGTGTGTATTTGTGTGTGTGAGTGTGTGTGTAAGTATGCAACTCCAGAGGGAATAGTCAGTGTATTCTAGGTCCCAGTCACAAGGCTAGCTAGCGGAAGAAGTAATGAAGCCATAACTTTCCCTCTGAGAATTAGCTTGAAGTAAGGTATTTACTCATGTACGCCTCCATATCTGTTCTGAAATACATTTCCCGAGGATGTTTTTATTTATATACAAAACCGCAGCCTGGACCCGGGTATATAGCCCAAGGGTTGTGCTCGGGGGCGGTGATTGGTGACAAAACTGGTCATACCGCTTTTCAGGGTTCTAATTAGCTAGATACATTCATTAACCGATCCATGCAAATGAATATTTTAGACTTAGAAATTTGTAGATTTCTCTGAAGACATCCTAGCCAAATGTAAATCTATGAAGGTTACAAGGAAGAGAGTATTCTAGAATATAATTCAAAGATGCTTAGAACTTTGCAGACTTAGAGAAAAAGCTCAAAAAGATACTAGGAGATATTGTATTGAGGCGCGGTGCATAAGGGCGAGAATCGTAGGAAATGAACTCGTCGACCCGAGTTCAAATCCCATACAAGGCTGTTTGCAATTCAAATAGTACTAATACCCTTGAAAAAGGCATGAATCCATATATTCTCCCTCCAGCTATGGATGAAATAGTAGGGCAGACTGGGCTCTTTAACCTTGGATAGGTAATCAGTCTAGAAGAAGAAAAATTCTGAATTTGAAAACCTGAGGCCAGTCGGTGATTGGTTTTGTGGAATTTCTCGTGAACCAATTTTTTCGTATCGACTGTGCCAAAAAGTGCGTATGGTCCAACACAATCCTTCAACACTATAAACAAAAGACTTTGAAGGTTGTTCATTGGATGAAACCTCATGCGTCGAAATCTACGAGAGAGTCCATTCCTGAGTAAATAAAATAGCCGTGTTTGCTGTTGGCAATGTTCTGATTCTTGCTATTTACTTAAGTGAACATAAAAGAGTTCAACCTCGCTTAATAAGATGTTGCAGTCTGGACTACCAGTCACGGGTAGGATGTGACACAAGGTCGTAAGTATGGGGCATCCAGCGAGCATCAAACTCGCTATTCTCTAATAACGCATCTACGAGTCTAATTTGGAAAATATTACATCAAGTTGGGACGTTCTATGTATTAACTCGAAGTGAAAGTCGAATTGTCTGGTCGTGTCAATTAGAACTTGATTGGTTGAGTGCATTTTCTACGAAGATAGGGGTTATATATACAGGGTGATTGAAAGGTAACTCCCTATTTTATCATGCTGCGAGATGAAATCTGGTCAATTGTTAATACTTGGGAGAATACTGAAGACTTGATTTTTGGCACATCCTTATGGCCTTATTTTGTGCTATTATTAAAATAGATTCCAATTCTCTCTTTAGGTTTCCCCTTCTTAGCCATGTACAGGTCATCTCATGTACAATCTCCCTAGTTTGTCACTGGAAATATCCATATAATTGTCTTCCTTCCCATTTTTGTTTTCTAGATCTTGTTATTATTATTATTATTATTATTATTATTATTATTATTATACTCCAGATCTAACTGATGTTTTTGTTTACTGAAGTTTGAGAGACAACAAATCTTTTCAGATTTCCAGGTTTTTTAGCTGATCTTATTAGTGCTGTGGCCAGGATAGTTTCAATTCGTTATCTAATCTCCAGCTCATCCAAACTGTTCTCCAGATTCTCGGGGACTGTTCCAAGGCTCAAACACACGACTGTCGCCTTCATGTTCCACAGCTTTTTCGGTTCTCTGGCAAGATCTAGTTATTTGGATTTCTTCACTTTCAGTGTGCTGGAATGGCAAAATCTTATATTCTATTCTTGTTAATTAAAAATAGAGCTGTTGTTCATGAATGGCTAAATCACCATTTTCCTGAGAGATGGATGGGTAGATGGAGTCCGTATTAGTCGGCCAGAAGCCCTAATTTAACACCGTGCGACACTTTTCTTTGGAGTTGGTTGAAGGTAAAAGTTAACTCTACTAAACCAACGACTTTGGAAGAACTTGAAGGACGAATAAGAACATTTATTTCTGCCATTCCACAAGAGTTCCTGGGAAGAACAGTTGATGTGATTTCCGTGCGGCTTGAGTATATGGAGGCGCATGCTGGTGCCCGTAGAGAATCATAAGTAAAACTCCATGTTATGTGTGTATTCTTGTCATATTTAGTTTTTGGAAAAATAATAATTCAGAAGTAAATTATAAGATTTTGAAAATAGAGAGTTACTTTAAAATACCTCTATATATTTTCTTATTCCAATGACTTAATCAAGATATTGATTAATTCATTGGAATTTACCATGAAGATCCTTATGGTGAAACTAAGAGTAAGTTATTTCAATATATACCGTAATACTATATATATGTGTATATGGGTGTGTGCGCGCGCGTATGTGTGTGTGTGTGTGTGTGTGTGTATAAGTATGAACCTCCATTAATACAATTAGTATATTCTAAACCCCATTCATAAGGCTACATGGGGGTGAAATAATGGAGCCATACCTTTCCCTCATAAAATTAGCTTGAAGTAAGGTATTTACTCAGGTAAGCCTCCACATCTATTCTGAAATACATTTCTCGAGAATTTTTTTATTTATATACAGAACCATAGCCTGGACCCGAGCATAAAGCCCAAGGGTTGTGCTTAGGGGCAGGAAGTGGTTACAAGACTGGTCGTACCACTTTTCATGACTCTAATCAACTAGATACATTCATTGACAGATCAATGCAAATGAATACTTTAGACTGAGGAATTTGTGGAAATCCTTAAAGACCTACAAGAGTATCGATCAAGATGTGCCACTTAGTCTTGAATTCAGAGTGTCCATGTTGCAGATTAACTATTATTTCAATTCTTTTGGCGCGAAAAAAAATTCAAAAAGACAAAGGAATTGAGAAACAAAGGATGTTCCAGACAAAAGTCTGGATAGACGAAAGAGGAAGAGTGATAAAGATCTGAAGCTTACTGCTGACCGGGTCAAACAAACTGTCCAGAAAAACAACAATAGCAGGATGACAAAGGACTTCCTATTGACTGGTGACAAATCTAGGATTGCAGGTCACGCCGTACAGTTCCGGTGTAATTTGAATTGACCAGTAAATAGACCATGCTCGGTAAAAATTGAAAAAGTGTCGGTTAGACCAAGAGTTCAGCAGTTGAGATTTGGTACCTGCTAAGTTCAGTCACTCTCGTCGACTCTCCGAAGAAGAGACTTGTTATAACTACGGTTCATTTCACCACTCATTCAAGCCGGCGCTAT
>CM042138.1:91133819-91148917 GCA_023376005.1 Doryteuthis pealeii
AAGTCTTTAGTTTCATAAAGTAGACTTGCTCCTTCAATTTTTAGAATATCTTCCTTTAATGGTCCTTCACCATCTTTGCACTTCAACAATTGATATCCAAACTTCGTAGTGTGTCGCTAGCTGGACACACTCTTTTAGAGTTGAAAGAGCATACATTTTGATAATGCGTCGAATTTTGAAACAGAATAATCAATCTAAAAAAAGAAAAACAACAACATAGATTTAATTGTTATGTATTAAGGAACATAAATTAAATTATTAAGAAACATGTAAATACATATAAAAAAATTATAGTTGAAAATAGAAAAACGAGTTACTTTTCAATCACTTAGCATATATATATATATATTTGGGAGAATATGTGCTTAATTGAAGTCGAACCTAATTTTTTAAAGTTAATTAATTAATAATTAATTAATTAGGCGGGATTACCTATTAAATGTAAGGCTAAACAAATCGAGAAAAATCAATCTCTGTATGTACATTTCGGCCTATTAGGCCTCATCAGCAGAGCTATAGATACGAAGACCGCCCCGTGTGTGATTCGAAACCTGTCTGTCAAATTGACAGGCAAGCGTCTTACCTCCATACCAAACGGACTTAGCAGGATTTCTTCGTTTTGTTAAGGAGTAGGTATTTATATTCCTCTTAAGTGACATCTACACGAACTTACGAGATGTAAACAAACAGACGTGTTTTGTGATATGGCTATTTTCAACCGACAATATTTGGGAGAATATGTGCTTAATTGAAGTCGAGCCTAATTTTTGAAAGTTAATTAATTAATAATTAATTAATTAGGCGGGATTACCTTTTAAATGTAGGCTAAACAAATCGAGAAAAATCAATCTCTGTATGTACATTTCGGCCATCATATATATATATATATATATATATATATATATATATATATATATATATGACGGTAAAATATATATATATTATAATTTCTTTATTTTTTCATTTTTATTATTTTTTTGTGAAGTAAGATTTTTTCAGTTATGCAATTCAAATAACCTGATCTTTCATCTGATGAGACTGGATTTTGGGGAGCTATATTAAATCAACTTATAACTATAGTCCCCAATGTTGATCGAAATAAATTTATTATGGAATTACGGTGTTGAGTTTTTCCTTCCTTTCTAAGATAAATATTGCTCTGTATATAACCTAAAAAGTTTATTATACATTGAGCTCTCTTTGGTGATTTAAAGATTCACTGTATTTATCCATACTGGATCATACAATAAATACAATGTATCTTAGAAATACATATAGAATCATCCTTACTACCAAGTTTTGGATACCTCTCATCTCTTCCTCCTCTCTCTCTCTCTCTCTCTCTCTCTAATATTATATATATATATATTGAGATTTATCCAAAACTTGGTAGTAAGGGATGATTCTATATGTGATTTCAAGATCCACTGTACTAATATTGATGATCCAGTATGTATAATACAGTGAATCATTAAATCATAAGAGAGGCTCAATGTAAAATAACCTTTTAGATTATATACAGAGCAATATTTATCAATAAAGGAAGAACTCATACAGTAATCCATAATAATTTATTTCGACGAAATTGGGGCCCATATAAATCTAAGTTGATTTAAACCGGCTCCCCAAATTTTCGCCTCATCAGATGGGTCTCAATTCACTTACATTTGGGGAGCCGGTTTAAATCAACTTAGATTTATATGGGCCCCAATTTTCATCGAAATAAATTTATTATGGGATTACTGTATTGAGTTCTTCCTTTATTGATATATTATATATATATATTATATATATAATTATATATATATTGTATATATATTATATATAATCACAATTCCTAGGTAATAAAAATATGGTGGATGCTCTTATAGCAGAGAAGGTATGAATCATAAATATATCAAATCTCTATAAATCCGTTACATAGCATTTCAGGTGGTGTCTGATGATTGATGATTTTTCTCTGACTATTTTGCAAGTCACATGAAATCTTGAATAACGGATTTCTACTGTTCATATTAATAACATACTACAAGCGGTAACCCGCCATCCCCTGGGTAGAGGGGGGTGTGCGAAAAAATTAGTCTCGCAGTTCCAGTATTACTGAATCACGAATTGGACCTCGTAGAGTCCTTCATTAAAATCCCTATGTAAAAAAGACCATGCGTTGATCCGGCTGGTGGGGCGTCAACAAAATAAAGGGCACAGACACTCTGAAAAGAAAAACTAATGTCTCTTATTTAAAGAGTCAAATACAAAAAAAAAAAAAAGAAAAAGAAAGAATTCCATACAATTACTTTTTAATTTCACTTTTAAATTATCATATAAATCAATTCTTCATTATTTTTTGATAAAAATGCAAAATCTGGAATTAGTGAATGTGTATATGTATTGACTCTTTCGTATTTTTTTCAAAGTTTCCTCCGGGCACATATACATACATACGCACCAACACCTATATATATATATATATATATATATATATATATATATATATATATATATATATATATATCATTGGATGGAAGGAAAACTCAAATAGCCATCATTCTGAAATAAATGTCGACTAAAACTTAAGGGGCTTTTAGAAATTTAAATTAGTCGAAATAAATTTATTACAGAATGATGTTTTTTTGAGTTTTTCCTTCCTTTCAATGGTAAATATTGCTCTGTATTTAATCTAAAAAGATTATTATACATTGAGCTCTCATTAGGGATTATTAAAATACATGTATTTGCACCTACTAAACATGCAATAACCATGCAGTGTTAATTTAAAAATCCCATGTAGAATCATCCCTTACTACCAGTTTTTGGCAACTAATCTAGAAGATAAACTCTGAATTTAAGCTAGGATTACTCCACTTAAAAACACAGATTTGAGTATGTGCCACTGCATCCGTAGTAACTACTTAAACTGTAAAATAATGAAATGGCAAAACAAAAATTGTAGAGGAGTGGAAAGTTACTAGAATTTCTGGGATAGCGTATGAAAGGCTACCTGTCGATCTCTGATTCGTCGATGGATGCCAACAGGATAACGAGTGTGAGAGAAATAGAGAGTGGTGAGTTGGCAGTCTGGGATGACTGTTTGAAGGGAACAGAAGAAAGATGAGTGTCTGTTCTCCAAGGCATTCTTACTTTGGGTTTGAATAAATGAGCTCAGAAAAAAACAAGAACGCCTTGTGTTTGTTATTAAAACTCTCAACAGCACAAGGCGAGATATTCCAAAAGACTCCCAAGTAGTTCCAAACTCCCCGAAAAACAATAAGAATGCCATTCAACCCAACACTACATCCACAAACGGACACAAACAGACCCAGCTTCTCCGATCTAGAATAAAAGAGCCCAACAACCTTTGCTTTCCTTTTAGAAGTCCGTCGCAGACGACGATGACGTCACTTCATGTCTTCAACAGTTATTTAGTCCATTTCTAGACTTGCAGATGCGGTCATACACATTGCAATGGAAATTCCCATCTGCATTTGGTGGTTCATGACGACGAAGATGTTGCCGCGCTGCAGCCCTCTTAATCTCAATATTGAGCCACTCAGCTCCTGTGCGGCACGCGTCTCGCCAACTCTGTCTGTTGGAGGCCAGATCTTCCGGGCTGAAGGTGTGATGGTACATTTTTTCAGCGTCGTCTTAGTATGGTCTTTGAAATGTTTCTGTGGGCCCTCTGCTCTCCGCGTGACTGCTCCAGCCAATAGAATAGTTGAACAGTAAGAAGATAAGTATAGAATTGTTACGATTACAAACAACTCGTTTCAATGGAATCCCGCCATGCAACACACCTTTATTTTGGTGCATGAATCTCTTCATTTTTTCTTAATTGAAAATTCAACTCAACCGGAAGATTTCAGGTCGTAGATAACATCAAAAGAAATCCGGCGCCGCAATTCATTTATCATGTAAAACGGTGAGTTTCATAGGTGCTTTTACCCATGAAAAACTCACCAGAATGAATATGTTGTAAGCTAAGGAAACTAGTTTATTTCTCTCTATACAAATACAGTTTCAGTCTCTATACTTTTGTTGCATACCCTTTTCTTACTTACTTCTATTCTTCTTCTGGCGTCTTTTCTAACATCTTGGTCTTCGTCTTGGTGGTCGGTCGCACTTAACTCATTTCTTCTTCTAGATCAGTCTTGTTACCAAGACATTTACCAACCACAAAACCGTGTTATTTTTCTTAAACTTTTATTTTCTTAACTAAACATTTCATGTAACTAACATCTGACTAACATAGTGCGCGTATGCAGTGAGTTCCAGTTAAGGCAGAAACATCTTCTCTGCCCGACGTCAAACTGAAACTGAAGACCCAACCAGGTCCCACGTGACTTTACGTATTTCGCGGGCTTTCTGTACTATTCCATGGAAAGTCCCGCCCGTGATATGAAAAGGGCCATCCATTTCGAAATACAGGGGATTGACAATAATCTTATGCAACCGCATAGATTATGTAACACTTTTTGTTTTATCATATATGTGCTTGAACGCAGTGGCTGAGGGGCGTAATATCCTGGGTACGAGGTTAAACTCTGTCTCATGGTGAGATTCCAATCCTTGAACTCTGGGGAATGTGGAGTACCCCTTTATCACCATTACTCCCAAGCCCACTCTGACCCGTTGTGGTAGTACCTTTTCCATCTATAGATTAAATAGAAAAACATGAGTTTAAAAAACGTGTTTAAAACACTGAGATTAAAAAAAAAAAAGAGTACCCATCAAGAATGAATAAAACAAAAAAAATTATTTGTCATAAAATGATCTAATAAAAGTTTGCATGCCGTAAAATCCAAGCATCCAAAAAATCAAGCAGAAGAATTCAGGCCGTGGATCACATCCAAAGAAAAAGTACTTTACTATGTAACACGGTGAGTATCACAGGCGTTTGTTTTTTTACCAGTGGAAAACTCACCTTAATATGTGTTTTAAGCTAGGGAGACTATTTTTTATCTGTCTTATATGAATAGAGTTTCAATCTCAATAGTTTTTTGCACACACCTCGTATATAGTGTCCTTCTCAATAGTTTTTGTACACACCTCGTATATATATATATATATATATATATATATATATATATATATATATTGTAAAGTGTGTGTGGTGACATTTAATGAAGGCCTATTTGTATACGGCGTTTGCGAACAATGAATGTGCAATTATATATGCGAGAAGACAGTTAAAAAAACCTGAAAATGACGGTGAGAAAATAAATTCTCACTTTATTTTCTCCAATGGACGCTTGAACTCTGCAACAGAAAATAGCTCGAATAGACAATGCACCAAGGGAAATTTTATTGGAACATGAATAATCTTTCTATATAAATCAAATGAAGAACAATAAGAACCAAAATAAAATTTAGCCTAGATATCTTCCTGATTTCTCACTTGTAAATACGGCTGTTTTAAATTTGTCTAAGCATGCTCATCTTTCTCTTCTATCTCTACTTGTTTAGTTTGGATTGGTTTGATTTTATGGCATGTCAATCCTTGTTGGGTTATTTTATGCCGAAGACGTTTTCTTATATCTATCATCATAATGTCGCGCAAGTAGCACGGATATCCATGACAGTCTCTCGCCAACCTTCCCTATCACTCATTGCCTCTGAGAGCTCTTCGGCGCAGCATCCAGCATCCTCACATAGTTGGTCAATGTAGGTCCTTGCTGGGCGGCCCACAATAGCATGTCCATGTGTTGGCTTCCACAGGAGAGCGTCGCTTATGAGCTCGTCCTTGCTCTCTTCAGCAGTGCTCCGCATGCCTAGTCTGTCTTACTCGGATGGTTTGTGAGATGGGGGCAGGTGGCCATACAGATGTTTCCTTGTTGGTGCTGTTTCTACAACTTGTTCCAGACTGCACTTAGCATTCTTGTGCAGGTCCCATCCAACTTATTCTCGATACGCTTAGTTAGGGTCCAAATGGTGCAGCCATACAGCAGTATTGATATGACCATAGCCTAGAAAATTGTCGCTTTAGCTTGTCAGTGAGTTCTGACTTACATATGACCGACAATTTGTTTTGTGGCTAGCCATGCCTTTCCTATTCGTGTATTAATATCGCTCTCTGTGGATGAGATATTACTACCTAGGTACGTGAACTGTTCTACTGGCTTAAGAGGCTTGCCGTCAAGTGTGGAGATATCTCAACATCGGCCTCTATGTCAACTCTGATAAAACTGAGTTTCAAAAAGTTATATTTATACTTGATGGGTATTCGAACATTTTGGGGGAAAGCGTATCTTAAGGATGGGAGGGGTATGTTTAAAATCAGCCATAACTGCATGTTCTTTCTATTCATTTAGTTATGTGTTAACGACAAGGTAAATACATATACACATTAAATATCACTAGGTCTTGCTTTTTAAGTAAAAAATAATGAAGAATTGACTTATATTCGTGAAGATAAAAAATAAGATTTAAATGATAACAGCATAGATTTTGCATTTACTATTGTAAATAGTAGACATTAATTTTATTTTTAGAGTGTCTGGATCAACGCAAAATCTTTTTTTTACGTGGGGATTTTAATGGGGCATTCTGCGGGGATCCAACTCACGATTCACTTATAATGGAACTGCGAGACTAACTTTTAAAAATGCCCCTCTAAACCAGGCGAACCCGGGTAGCCGCTTCTAGTCTATACATATATAAAGGACAATTTGTGTGTGTGTATGTGTGTGTGTGTATTGTGTATTTATGTCTGGAGGAAACTAAAAAAAATTTAATGACAGCGTAAATATATATATTATATTATATATAATATATAATATATATATATATATGAAAGTACGCAAACATTGTTGATATGGCTATGCGACAATTTTGGGAGAATACGTACTTAATTGAAGTCATACCTAATTGCAAATTAATTAGTTGATAATTAATGAATTAGGCGAATATATATGTTCAAAAATAAAGCGTAAACAAATCGAGAAAAAGTCATTCTCTGTATGTACATTTCGGCTATTATGCTCTCATCAGCAGAGTTATAACTGTGTGTGATTCGACCCTAACTGCCTAGCCGACAGGCGGGGATTCTAACCGTTACACTAGGCCGAAATGTACATACCGAGAATGACTTTTTCTCGATTTGTTTACGCTTTACATTTGAATAGATATATTCGCCAATTCATTAATTATCAACTAAATTAATTTCCAATTAGGTATGACTTCAATTAAGCACATATTCTCCTAAATTATATATATGTACATATATATATATTATTCACTATCAGCAAATCTTGCTTTTAGAAAAAAAAAATATGGAAGATTTGCTTTATTTTTGAAGATAATAACACAATAAATTTAAATGGTAACAACATGTATTCTTTTTAAATAAATATTAAAATAAGAGACATTCATTTTTCTTTTCAGAGTGCTTGATAAACGCAAGATTTTTTTTTTTCCTTTTTTACGTCGTTTTAAATGGGATATCCTGTGAGGATCAATCTCACGATTCAGCAATAATAATCTTCGACACTACTTTTTTACTACCCCCTCTAATAGACGACGCCGAGTAGTTCCCGTTTGATGTTACGTGTCTGGGTACGTCTTTGGAGAGTTTATATATATATATATATATATATATATATATAATATATATGTGTGTGTGTGTGTTGTGTTGTGTGTGTGTGCTAGTGAGTGTTTGAGTTGTGTGTGTTAGTGAGGGTTTACTTTGTGTTGTGTATGTGTGTGTGTGTGTCAGTGAGTGGTTGCGTTGTGGTATGTGTTGTGTGTGTGTGTTAGTGAGTGTTTGCGTTGTGTAGTGTTAGTGTGTTTGCGTTGTGTATGTGTGTGTGTGTGTGTTAGTGAGTGTTTGTGTTGTGTATGTGTGTGTGTGTGTGTGTGTTAGTGAGTGTTGCGTTTGTGTATGTGTGTTTGCTGTGTGAGTGTTTGTGGACATGTGTGTGTGTGTGTGTGTATGTGGGTGTGTGGGTGTGAATTTTGTTCTTTACTAAAACAATTTGCCAGGTTAACCCAGATGCCTCTTGCCTAAATCAATTCCTCTGATAAATTTCTTTTCTCTTTCTTTTTTTTTCTTTTTCTTTCTTAAGGAATCTCTCAAGTCAAAATGTCACGCTGATCGACAAATTACCGGAGGTCGTACGAGGAAATTGGAAGAAAAGATTCGTTTAAATTCCAGAATATTTTCGAAAGAACACATTCTTTTCGTCGTTCTACTATGACGTTCGAAAATACAATTCTGAATTTAAGAACCATTTTAAGATGATTAGTTAGTTCTGAATAATTTAGTTTTGTGTCGGACTGTGTTGTCCTTATCTTTAATGTGGTATGTATTAAACACACACGTTTCGACCGCTGTACTCAGGCCTTCCTCAGGTTTTCTCTGAGTATCTGAGTATGGTAATGATCCAACCTGGCAAATCATATTTAACAGTTTGACAGTTGATCAAAAAAGCGTCGTAGAAATTTTCGAAGATTATCATTAAAATTGTTATGGCACGCCTATTCATTCAGACATGTGTGTCACGAGAAGAATCATGATCATTTAGGAAAAAAGAGGAAAGGCCGGAAGATACAGAGGCCAAATGTTGAGTTTATACATACTACAATAAAGTTGAGACAACAGTCCAACACAACAAAATTATTCACATCAAACGTTATTTAAACAAATACAGACAAATAATATATTAAAAATTTCTTGAAATAAATATTCTTTATAAATCAATAAAATCTTATGAATGAAAATGGATTTAAATAAATATTCTTTATGAAAGTAGAACAGAAGCACATAATCATACACAAAAACAATCTTTAATTAACATAATAAAAAGATAAAAAATAAAAACACATCTACGATAGGTACTGCTGACCAATGGTTAGCGAAATATAAGATTGGTAAAATTTTTTTTTTAGATAATTAATCGGATAGTATTAAAACGCGTCCATGGTATTAGTGCGTTTCAAATCCTACGAATAAATATAGTTATGCATCACTAAGAAATAAAGGTTTACATATATATGTTGTTTATTTGCATACTGTGTTTTTAACAAAACCCGCTTAATAAATAATTACTTGTTATTTGATCTCTAATATTATTGTTTTTCTCCAAGTTATTAAAATCATCCTATAAAGGATTTTATATAGTGATCAATTAAAACTTTATATAAAATAAGTGTAATCTTTTTATATGCGTTCTTATTTTAATTTCGTTAGTCTTTCTTAATCTGATATATTCATTACATTAAAACTTAGATAATTACACCGGCGGAGGCATATATTCTCGCTAGTTTTAAATAAAATTTCTTTGTGAAAGAACAACTGGTAGCATAATAATCATAAACAAAAAAGTTAATTTTAGCATAATTAAAAAATAAAGAAAAAAAAATCCCAATAGGCCACATCGAGGCAAGCGATAGGGTACTGAAATAACGCACATCCTGTGAACAATATGATGTTTATTAATAATGTGTATACTTACATTAGCGATACCTATACAGCCCGTGTAAGCCCTCATAACTTGGCTAGCTATAAGATAAAAGCTATTTTCCCATCAAAGTCGTAATGCATTTTGAAAAGTGAAACAGAAGAGACCGCACAAGAATCTTTGTAATTTTTATGTCCACCTTTGAAAGCTCGGTTGTTTTAAGCGTATGTTTTCTGGAGTAATTAAAGCTTTTGGGCTGTGTCACTCAATGGCCGAATATTGATAATTTCAAAGATCCAGGTGAAACATCAAACCGAAAGAGGCCTGTATTTCTCATACCGTACCGCGAGAAGATGTACACAACTATCCTCTCTTTTTCGCCAATGATATTGTTCCTCTCCACCTTGACGACTTGGCCTCTCGGATACTTCTCCTACAATAATCACCCTGCCCTCGTCTGCCATTTCGCTCACAGACCTACAACCTTCTGAATTTGTGTCTGATGCGTCCGTCTTATTTACACTACTGGTTCTTTCCGTATTACTGTTGCCCTTTGCAGTGCTAATCACCATGCGAAGCATTTTCAACCAGCGAAGGGAAGAAATTAATCACAGTGCTAGCAAGACCTGTGGATATAACACAGTATGATTATTTAATTTCATACAAAGTTTGTACGTTTCTTAACTAACTATTGTAACAATCAGTATGTTTGCGTTTGTTCTGGTTTGTTTTGTTTTTCACGGGCATATTTAACTGTTGTTACCGAGCCGTTCTCAGTGAGAGAAACATGCACCAGCGGTTTCTCACTATAAATAGTGAACACGAGTCGGGAAGGTAGAACGTTCCCGTTAACGGACCAAAGCAGTATCGTACAGGTACCATGGATTTGTAAATACACTTGTTCTTATTTTACCCTATCTCGACTTTGACTTCTTTTTACTGTGGGCCTGTCTTAACATACAACCATTAACCTCAGGTGGGGTCATTTCAACAAACTGTCGATAAACGTTTTGAAATAAATCAATTAACCGGATAATTAATTTTTTTTTTTATAATATACGTTTTTCTTATTTAATCCCATAGATGGGACCCTAACAGATACTACCACTCCGGGTCAGGTTGACCAAGGGAGTAATGCGTGCATGGAAAGCGGGAGTGCTCCACATTCCCCAAACCTCCAAAACTGGACGCTCACATGAGATAGAGTGTTCTGTAACGTTTCATTCCCAGGCATGTAGACCCGCACCTTCCGCCTGCGAGTCTAGCATCTATATGATAAAAAGGGTAGGGCTTTGCCCATAAGGCAATAGGTGTTGGGAAAAATTCATATAGGGTAAAAATAGTATGTTACAGTCATGAATAAAATAGACTTATAACTTTGGGTGTGTGTGTATCTTAATAAGGGTCTAAGTTCTGTTTCTCTTTTCATGGCCATTCTGCAAAGAATTATATTTCTAGATTAATGATAAAATGGGTTCGCCATTCCTCTGATTTAATTTTCAGTCACGTTGTTCTAACATGATTTAGCTTTGCGAAACATTCCAATCGTAGGAGGTTGTAGCTGGAAAATTCTTTTCAGAACAGACCAGTTATAATGACATGACTAGCAGGGACCGTGGATTACTACAGTATATTGAATAATTAATTATTACAACGTATTGATAGTTTACTTAATAGCTTTATATAAGTTTCAAATGTACCAAACTTATAATAGTCGTTGATTTAATAATAAATAATATAATTCTATCTTTCTTTCGTTTTGTCATCTATTTCCTATGGGCAATTGAAAACAGATTAGCTTATCATTTCCGCGTGCTCACCGCTTCTCATCTCTTCTCTCTCTCTCTCTGGCTCTGGTCTCTGTCTCTGTCTTTGTCTCTTTTTATCCCATACTCCTTTTCTTCTTTTTGTTTTTATATTTTTTTGTCGTGTACATACCCTTTTTCTTCTCTTTCTTTCTTATAATAAAAAATGGTGAAATAAGTCCATTATCTCAACCCAAGGTACGGAACTCATAAGAAATAAGATTCGGGGATAACACACCAAATACATGAGATGATTATTACATTTTTTGCATTTCATCTTGAACCGATTTGAATTCGGTTTCCGCACTTTTTAAGCAGTGGGTGTGTTGCAACGATGATAACGGTCGTGGGAAGAGATTAAGGAACCTACGAGTGTTATCATATAGTTAGGAATAGCATTACTTCCAAGTTGCCCGCATTTCATTGGTGGAATTAAAATGCTGGAAGGCCTATTTTCTAAAAAAGACTAGTGCCAGCCCCACCCCCCCCCTCTGTCTGCTGATATTTAGTCTAGGGATCTAATCTGTAGATTCGTGTTCTATCAAAACGGGGAACATATGGTACCCCAGGTAGCTTTTTAACATTGTCTGGAGTCGGAGACAAACAAAATGTTTAATTATAAAATAAAATAGGCCTTTTCAACATCGCAATACCTATGGTGAGTGTCCACCAGGATTTTACAATAGGAATCAAAGGGGGCATTAAAATTAAAAAAAGGTTGAGAAGCCACTGCGAACTGAGAGAATACGACTTCTATTATGGCCAACGTTATTAGCGAGAAAAATTTGAAAATAATCGAGATATATTTAAGGCACCACTGAACCTGTAACAACATCACTATTTCTCAACTTTCTATTTAAATCTTCAGATGATTTTTACGCTCCATAATATTATTTTATTTGAATTCTTTCTTGTTATCAACTCATTTCTGTTGATATTGCTTATTGCTGTCTCTGCAATTAGTCTTTCTTTGCTGTTTTTTTGTGTATTCCTCGTGACCCTGGAATTGTTGCATGAATAACTGCGCCATACCCTATAGGTTAAAAGAGATCCATCTTTTTCACTCAATCTTTCTTTGTGTATTTTTGTGGGGATTCCTCGAGACATTGGATTGTTGCAAATCATGCGCAAACCTTTAAAGATTAAAGAGTCCTCTTTTCAATCAGTCTTTCTTTGTGATTTTGTGTATTCCTCGAGACATTGGATTGTTGCAATATGGCCGGGGGCAACCTTAAAGGTTAAAAGAGTTCCTCTTTTGTCAATCAGTCATTTCTTTGTTGATGTGTTTGTGTATTCCTCGAGACATTGGGATTTGTTACTATTCTGCGCAAATCTTCAAGGGTTAAAAGACGATCTCTTATTCAATCAGTCTTTCTTTGTGATTTTTGTGGGGATTCCTCGAGACGGTTGGATTGTTGCATCTGCTTAATCCTTAAAGGTTAAAAGAGTCCTCTTATTTCAAATCAGTCTTTTCTTTGTGTTTTTTGTTGATTCCTCGAGGACATGGATTGTACATCTGCGACAATCCTTCAAGGTTAAAAGAGTCCTCTATTTTCAATCAAGTCTTTTCTGTTGTGATTAACCTTTGTGTATTCCTCGAGAAGTTGGCATTGTTGCAATCTGCGCCAAACTCCTTCCAAGGTTAAAAGAGTCCTCTATTTCAATCAGTCTTCTTTGCTGATTTGTGTGTATTTCCTCGAACATTGTATTGTCTGCATTGCGCAATTCCTTCAAGGTTAAAAAAGTCCTCTATTTCAATCAGTCTTTCTTTAGTGGATTTAGTGTGTATTCCTCGAGACATTGATTGTTGCATCTGCGGCAAAAATTTTTTCCTTTTAAGAGGTTAAAAGGAGTCCTCTTTTTTCAATCAATCTTTCTTTGTTGTAGATTTTGTGTATTCCGAGACGTTGGATTGTTGCATCTGCTTAATCCTTTAAAGCGGTTTGTGAAAAGAGTCCGTCTGATTGTCGAAATTCAGGTCGTTTCTTTGTGAATCTTTTGTGTATTCCCTCGAGACCGTTGGATTGTTTGCATCATTGCGCAATCCTTCAAGCGTTAGAAAGAGTCCTCTATTTCAACAGTCTTTCTTTGTTAGATTGTGTGTATTTCCTCGAGACATTTGATTATGATTGCATCTGCGCAAATCCGTTCAAGTGTTAAAGAATTCCTCTATTTCAATCAGTCTTTCTTTGTGATTTGCTGGTATCATCCTCGAACATTGCGATTGTTGCCATGCTGCGCAATCCTTAAAGGTTAAAAGGTCCTCTTCTTTTCAATCAATCTTTCTTTTGTGATTTTTGTGTATTCCTCGAGACATTGTGAATTGTTGCACCTGCACACAATCCTTAAGACTTTAAAAGGAGCTATGTTCCTCTCTAACAGATAGCCTTTTGGCACAAAATAAAAAAATTATAAAATAAAATGGTAATAAAATCAATGACTGCAAATAAGACACAAATATTAATATTAGACTTCGTGTATCACAAGAACTAATAGACTTCGTCCAATAAATCTATTGGAGCACAAAATCATTCTGCACGTCATCCAATTTTCTTGTGGTCCATTTCACTTCCTTCTTCTTGTCTATTTTTAATAACTCCAGATTTTCCTTTACATGGAAAACTGTCCGTCTTATTTATGTCCTTTGATGAAATTCCTACTCGCATTGTTTGATTTTAACAAGTTTTCATGTTCTCTAAACTAATCCTTTTGTTATTTTTTCCTTTCATTCTCGTTTTGTTATTGATTGTGTTCCGCTTTTCATAATTTTCCCAGGTACATTTTTTTTCTTTTACCATCATATTCTTCCTTGAAATACACACCAGTATTCTATACCTATCTCGCATTTCTATCTGGATTAAGAAAAAAAAAAAAAAACATAAAAACGCAAATAATTGGCATCCAATAATTGGATAAAAAAGCCTGTTATACAAATCACTATGATATTTCAACCTCTCTGAGCTTTGAATACAAAAATAGGTAAAAATATACAAATAGTTTTATAAAAAAGAAACGATTAGATATAAAGTTAAATTATATTTTCGTACAAAAGGTTGCATTTATTATACATTGACAAAAAATTTTAATAGCAAGATACTGATCCCAAGATTGACACACATATATATCGCTTTCATAGAAATTGAAGATGAGAGTTTACTTTCATTATCGCTTGCGCATAGCCCTGTTTTATACTTCCTACTATCTATTTGTAGTATCATATCATTCAATGGACATTTTCTGATAGTGGATAGAGATCTGTAGACAAAAACAGACTGCGATAATTGATAAATCACGTATGTAAATATGTGCTGAAGTATTACTAAGACCAGTATGGCGAAACAAATAACGCTTTCGAAATTGACAAACTCAAGTCTCCTCTCCTCTGACGTAAAACGCAAACGCCTTAAATTTGCTCCTATATCTTCTCGTTACTATTTTGATTCTACCATTAACCGCGTAACATATATTTGTGGAATCAAGTATCATATTTCTCTTCTTAGTGTGCGACATTTGATAATGTCATATAAACGCATAATTTCTCTCATACCGCCAAACACTACGAGTCATACCTACTTTTTAGTAAATGCGTTCGCATTGTAGTATAGCACGTCCTCTCCACTAGATTGATCTATCGGGATAGTGCTATATTACTTTCTATAATCTTCTAATCATTATTTTTACTGAGATACTAGCTAGTCCACTAATACTGACGCATAATCAAAAAACATTTTGATATAATCTCACCATTTATATTTATATATGTATGCAGTTGAAACAATTTAGATTTTTGGATTTTGATATTCAGACTATTGCCTCAATTTTGTATTGTTAATCTGTACAGAACTTTCAGAATGCTCATGTAATCGTTTAATCTTCCTCCTCCCGAATGCCGAGTTTTCTC
>CM042138.1:91149017-91170997 GCA_023376005.1 Doryteuthis pealeii
AAACACACAAAGCAGAGAGATTACTCATTGCCTCTGAGAGCTCTTCGGCGCAGCATCCAGCATCCTCACATAGTTGGTCAATGTAGGTCCTTGCTGGGCGCCCCACAATAGCATGTCCATGTGTTGGCTTCCACAGGAGAGCGTCGCTTATGAGCTCGTCCTTGCTCCTTCAGCAGTGCTCCGCATGCCTAGTCTGTCTTACTCGGATGGTTTGTGAGATGGGGGGCAGGTGGCCATACAGATGTTTCCTTGTTGGGTGCTGTTTCTACAACTTGTTCCAGACTGCACTTAGCATTCTTGTGCAGGTCCCATCCAACTTATTCTCGATACGCTTAGTTAGGGTCCAAATGGTGCAGCCATACAGCAGTATTGATATGACCATAGCCTAGAAAATTGTCGCTTTAGCTTGTCAGTGAGTTCTGACTTACATATGACCGACAATTTGTTTGTGGCTAGCCATGCTTTCCTATTCGTGTATTAATATCGCTCTCTGTGGATGAGATATTACTACCTAGGTACGTGAACTGTTCTACTGGCTTAAGAGGCTTGCCGTCAAGTGTGGAGATATCTCAACATCGGCCTCTATGTCAACTCTGATAAAACTGAGTTTCAAAAGTTATATTTATACTTGATGGGTATTCGAACATTTTGGGGAAAGCGTATCTTAAGGATGGGAGGGGTATGTTTAAAATCAGCCATAACTGCATGTTCTTTCTATTCATTTAGTTATGTGTTAACGACAAGGTAAATACATATACACACATTAAATATCACTAGGCTCTTGCTTTTAAGTAAAAAATATTGAAGAATTGACTTATATTCGTGAAGATAAAAAATAAGATTTAAATGATAACAGCATAGATTTTGCATTTACTATTGTAAAAGACATTAATTTTATTTTTAGAGTGTCTGGATCAACGCAAAATCTTTTTTTTACGTGGGGATTTAATGGGGGCATTCTGCGGGGATCCAACTCACGATTCACTTATAATGGAACTGCGAGACTAACTTTTAAAAATGCCCCTCTAACCCAGGCGAACCCGGCGTAGCCGCTTCTAGTCTATAACATAATAAGGACAATTTGTGTGTGTATGTGTGTGTGTATGTGTGTGTATTTATGTCTGGAGGAAACTAAAAAAAATTTAATGACAGCGTAAATATATATATATATATATATATATATATATATATATAATATATGAAAGTACGCAAACAGTTTTTTTGATATGGCTATGCCGACAATTTTTGGGAGAATACGTACTTAATTGAAGTCATACCTAATTGCAAATTAATTAGTTGATAATTAATGAATTAGGCGAATATATATGTTCAAAAATAAAGCGTAAACAAATCGAGAAAAAGTCATTCTCTGTATGTACATTTCGGCCTATTATGCCTCATCAGCAGAGTTATAGACTGTGTGTGATTCGAACCCTAACTGCCTAGCCGACAGGCGGGGATTCTAACCGTTACACTAGGCCGAAATGTACATACCGAGAATGACTTTTTCTCGATTTGTTTACGCTTTACATTTGAATAGATATATTCGCCCAATTCATTAATTATCAACTAATTAATTTCCAATTAGGTATGACTTCAATTAAGCACATATTCTCCTAAATATATATATGTACATATATATATATATTCACTATCAGCAAATCTTGCTTTTAGAAAAAAAATATGGAAGATTTGCTTTATATTTGTGAAGATAATAACAACAATTAAATTTAAATGGTAACAACATGTATTCTTTTTAAATAAATATTTTAAATAAGAGACATTCATTTTTCTTTTCAGAGTGGCTTGATAAACGCAAGATTTTTTTTTTCCTTTTTTACGTCGTTTTAATGGGATATCCTGTGAGGATCAATCTCACGATTCAGCAATAATAAATCTTCGACACTACCTTTTTTACTACCCCCTCTAATAGACGACGCCGAGTAGTTCGGTTTGATGTTACGTGTCTGGGGTACGTCTTTGGAGAGTTTATATATATATATATATATATATATATAATATATATATATATGTGTGTGTGTGTGTGTGTGTGTGTGTGCTAGTGAGTGTTTGAGTTGTGTGTGTTAGTGAGGTTTACTTTGTGTTGTGTATGTGTGTTGTGTGTCAGTGAGTGTTTGCGTTGTGTATGTGTGTGTGTGTGTGTGTTAGTGAGTGTTTGCGTTGTGTATGTGTGTGTGTGTTGTGTTAGTGAGTGTTTGCGTTGTGTATGTGTGTGTGTGTGTGTTAGTGAGTGTTGTGTTGTGTATGTGTGTGTGGTGTGTGTGTTAGTGTGTTGTGTGTGTGTGTGTGAGTGTTTGTGTGTGTGTGTGTGTGTGTATGTGGGTGTGTGGTGTGAATTTGTCTTTACTAAAACAATTTGCCAGGTTAAACCCAGATGCCTCTTGCCTAATCATTCCTCTGATAAAATTTCTTTTCTCTTTCTTTCTTTTTTCTTTTTTCTTTCTTAAGGAATCTCTCAAGTCAAAATGTCACGCTGATCGACCAAATTACCGGAGGTCGTACGAGGAAATTGAAGAAAAGATTCGTTTAATTCCAGAATATTCGAAAGACACACATTCTTTCGTCGTTCTACTATGACGTTCGAAAATACAATTCTGAATTTAAGAACCATTTCATGATTAAGTTAGTTCTGAATAATTTTAGTTGTTCGGACTGTTGTCCTTATCTTTAATGTGGTATGTATAAACACAACGTTTCGACCGCTGTATCCTCAGGCCTTTCCTCAGGTGTTCTCTGAGTATCTGAGTATGGTAATGATCCAACCTGGCAAATCATATTTAACAGTTTGACAGTTGATCAAAAAAGCGTCGTAGAAATTTCGAAGATATCATTAAAATTGTTATGGCACGCCTATTCATTCAGACATGTGTCACGAGAAGAATCATGATCATTTAGGAAAAAAGAGGAAGGCCGGAAGATACAGAGGCCAAAATGTTGAGTTTATACATACTACAATAAAGTTGAGGACAACAGTCCAACACAACAAAATTATTCACATCAAACGTTATTTAAACAAATACAGACAAATAATATATTAAAATTCTTGAAATAAATATTCTTTATAAATCAATAAAATCTTTATGAATAAATGGATTTAAATAAATATTCTTTATGAAAGTAGAACAGAAGCACATAATCATACACAAAAAACAATCTTTAATTTAACATAATAAAAAGATAAAAATAAACACATCTAGCGATAGGTACTGCTGACCAATGGTTAGCAATATAAGATTGGTAAAATTTATTTTTTAGATTTAATCGGATAGTATTAAAACCGTCCATGGTATTAGTGCGTTTCAAATCCTACAATATATGTTATGCATCACTAAGAAATAAAGGTTTACATAATATATGTTGTTTATTTGCATACTGTTTTTAACAAAACCCGGCTTAATAAATAATTACTTGTTATTGATCTCTAATATTATTGTTTTATTCTCCAAGTTATTAAAATCAATCCTATAAAGGATTTTATATAGTGATCAATTAAAACTTTATTAAAATAAGTGTAATCTTTTTATATGCGTTCTTATTTAATTTCGTTAGTCTTTCTAATCTGATATATTTCATTACATTAAAACTTAGATAATTACACCCGGCGGAGGGCATATATTCTCGCTAGTTTAAATAAAATTTCTTTGTGAAAGAACAACGGTAGCATATAATCATAAACAAAAAAGTTTAATTTAGCATAATTAAAAAAAAATCCCAATAGGCACATCGAGCGATAGGTACTGATAACCAATGGTGAACAATATGATGTTTAAAATGTGTATACTTACATTTAGCCGGATACTATACAGCCCGTGTAAGGCCTGATACTTACGGCTAGTATAAGATAAAAGCTATTTTCCCATCAAAGCGTAATGCATTTTGAAAAGTGAACAGAAGAGACCGACACAAGAATCTTTGTAAATTTTTATGTCCACCTTTGAAGCTCGGTTGTTTAAGCGTATGTTTCTGGAGTAATAAAGCTTTGGGCTGTGTCACTCAATGGCCGAAAATGATAATTTCAAAGATCAGGTGAAAACATCAAACCAAAGAGCCTGTATTTCTCATTACCGTACCGCGAGAAGGATGTACGACATGGATTCTTTCCGTATGTGCCCTTTGGCAGTCTAATACCATGCGAAGCATTTTCAAAGTCGAATGGAAGAAATAATGCAATGACTAGCAAGACCTGTGGATATACCACAGTATGATAATTTAATTATTACAAAGTTTGGTATGTTTTCTTAATAACTATTGTAAAATAGTATGTTTTGGTTTGTTTGGTTTGTTTTGTTTTACGGCATATTAACTGTTGTACCGGCCGTTCCTACAGTGGAGAACATGCACCGGTTCTCACTATAAATAGTGAGACACCGAGTGGAAAGGTAGAACTGTTCCCGTTAACGACAAGCTAGTCGTACAGGTACCATTGATTGTAAATACACTTGTCTTATTTTACCCTATCTCGACTTGACTTCTTTTTACTGTTGGGACTAACATCACAACATTAACCTCAGTGGGTCATTTAATGTCGATAAAGTTTTGAAATAAATCAATTAACGGATAATAATTTTTTTTTTATAAATACGTTTTTCTATTTAACCCATAGATGGGACCCTAACAGATACTACCACTCCGGGTCAGAGTGGACCAGGGAGTAATGGTGATGAAGGGGTGCTCCACATTCCCCAAACCTCCAAAACTGGAACCTCACCATGAGATAGAGTGTAACGTCATTCCCAGGACATGTAGACCCGCACCTACCGCCTTCTAGCATCTATATGATAAAAAGGGGTAGGGCTTGCCATAAGGGCAATAGGGTTGGGAAAATCATATAGGTAAAATAGTATGTTACATCATGAATAAAATAGATTATAACCTTTGGTGTGTGTATCTAATAAGGGTCTAAGTTCTTTTCTCTTTTCATGGCATTCTGCAAAGATATATTTCTAGATTAATATAAAATGGGTTCCGCCATATTTAATTTCAGTCACGTTGTTCTAACAGTGATTTTAGCTTTGCGAAACATTACAATACGTAGGAGGTTGTAGCTGGAAAATTCTTTTCAGACAGACCAGTATAATACAATGACTAGCAGGACCTGTGGATATACTACAGTATGATAATTTAATTATTACAACGTTTGATATGTTTACTTAATAGCTATTATATATAGTTCAATATGTACAAACTATAATAGTCTTGATTTAATAATAAATAATAATAATCTATCTTTCTTTCTTGTCATCTTTTCCTTATGGGCAATTGAAACAGATTAGCGTTATCATTTCCGCGTGCTCACCGCTCTCTCTCTCTCTCTCTCTCTCTGTCTCTGTCTCTGTCTCTGTCTTTGTCTCTTTCCCATACTCCTTTTCCTTCTTTTTGTGTTTTTATATTTTGTCTGTGTAACATACCCTTTTTCTTCTCTTTCTTTCTTTATAATAAAAATGGAATAGTCCATTATTCAACCAAGGTGACGGAACTCATAAGAAATAAGAATTCGGGGGATAAGCAACACCAAATAATGAGGATTTACATTTTTGCATTTCATCTTGAACGATTTGAACGGTCCCATTTTTAAGCAGTGGGTGTTGCAAGATGATAACGGTCGGAAGATTAAGGAACACGAGTGTTATCATATAGATTATGAATAGATTACTTCCAAGTTGCCGCATTTCATATGGTGGAATTAAAATGGAAGGCCTATTTTCTAAAAAAGATAGTGCAGCCCCCCCTCTGTCTGTGATATTTTAGTCTGGATCTTAATCCTGTAGATCAGTGGTTCTCAAACGGGGGACATATGGATACCCAGGTAGCTTTTAACATTGTTGGAGTCGAGACAAACAAAAATGTTTAATTATAAAAATAAAATAGGCCTTTTAAACATCGAATACCTATGGTGGGTCCACCAGATTACAATAGGAATCAAAGGGGGCCATAAATAAAAAAAGGTTGAGAACCACTGGAACTAGAGAATACGACTGTCTATTATGGCCAACGTTATTGCGAGAAAAATTTGAAAATATCGAGATAATTAAGGCACACTGAACCTGTAACAGTCACTTTTCTCAAACTTTCTATTTAAATCTCAGATGATTTTACGCTCCATAATATATTTATTGTGATTTTTCTCTGTTATCAACTTTTTCTGTTGATATTGCTATTGCTGTCTCCTGCAATTAGTCTTTCTTTGCGTTTTTTGTGTATTCCTCGTGACCCTGAATTGTTGCATCTGCGCAATCCTTATAGGTTAAAAGAGTCCTCTTTTTCACTCAATCTTTCTTTGTGATTTTTGTGGATTCCTCGAGACATTGGATTGTTGCATCTGCGCAACCTTTAAAGATTAAAAGAGTCCTCTTTTTCAATCAGTCTTTCTTTGTGATTTTTGTGTATTCCTCGAGACATTGGATTGTTGCATCTGCGCAATCCTTAAAGGTTAAAAGAGTCCTCTTTTTTCAATCAGTCTTTCTTTGTGATTTTTGTGTATTCCTCGAGACATTGGATTGTTACATCTGCGCAATCCTTCAAGGTTAAAAGAGTCCTCTATTTCAATCAGTCTTTCTTTGTGATTTTTGTGGATTCCTCGAGACGTTGGATTGTTGCATCTGCTTAATCCTTAAAGGTTAAAAGAGTCCTCTATTTCAATCAGTCTTTCTTTGTGATTTTTGTGTATTCCTCGAGACATTGGATTGTTACATCTGCGCAATCCTTCAAGGTTAAAAGAGTCCTCTATTTCAATCAGTCTTTCTTTGTGATCTTTGTGTATTCCTCGAGACGTTGGATTGTTGCATCTGCGCAATCCTTCAAGGTTAAAAGAGTCCTCTATTTCAATCAGTCTTTCTTTGTGATTTGTGTGTATTCCTCGAGACATTGTATTGTTGCATCTGCGCAATCCTTCAAGGTTAAAAAAGTCCTCTATTTCAATCAGTCTTTCTTTGTGATTTGTGTGTATTCCTCGAGACATTGGATTGTTGCATCTGCGCAATCCTTAAAGGTTAAAAGAGTCCTCTTTTTTCAATCAATCTTTCTTTGTGATTTTTGTGTATTCCTCGAGACGTTGGATTGTTGCATCTGCTTAATCCTTAAAGGTTAAAAGAGTCCTCTATTTCAATCAGTCTTTCTTTGTGATCTTTGTGTATTCCTCGAGACGTTGGATTGTTGCATCTGCGCAATCCTTCAAGGTTAAAAGAGTCCTCTATTTCAATCAGTCTTTCTTTGTGATTTGTGTGTATTCCTCGAGACATTGTATTGTTGCATCTGCGCAATCCTTCAAGGTTAAAAAAGTCCTCTATTTCAATCAGTCTTTCTTTGTGATTTGTGTGTATTCCTCGAGACATTGGATTGTTGCATCTGCGCAATCCTTAAAGGTTAAAAGAGTCCTCTTTTTTCAATCAATCTTTCTTTGTGATTTTTGTGTATTCCTCGAGACATTGGATTGTTGCACCTGCACAATCCTTAAGACTTAAAGGAGTCCTCTTCTACAATAGCCTTTTGGCACATAGACTTCGTCAATTAAATCTATTGGACACAAAATCCTTCTGCACCGTCATCAATTTTCTTGTGGTCATTTCACTTCCTCTCTTGTCTATTTTAATAACGATCCAGATTTTTCTTACATGGAAAACTGTCCGCTTATTTATTCCTTTGATGAAATTCCTACTGCATTGTTTGATTTTAACAAGTTTTCATGTTCTTCTAAACTAATCCTTTGTTATTTTTTCCTTTCATCTCGTTTTGTTTGATTGTGTCCGCTTCTAATTTTCCCAGGTAATTTTTTTTCTTTTACCTCATTTCTTCCTTGAATCCACAGTTCTTCCTTTCTCGCTTTCTTCTGGATTAAGAAAAAAAAAAAAAAAAACATAAACGCATTTGGCATCCAAATATTGGATAACCTGTTTTATACAATCATTGAATATTTCACCGAGCTTGATTGAAATAAAAAGAACAATTACAAAAACACAAACAAACAAAGAAAAAACAAAGAACATCCCTAAATAAGAGAAAACTTGCCCTATTTTATGTAGAAATGTTGAGAGAAAGAAATCCTTTGTCTGAAGTTTGCATAGGCGAGAAACTGTCAGTAACCAGGCGCCGTTAACTTCATGTCCAAGCTACATTAACTTACATATGAATGGTCTATCCATGACATTAAGCTCTGTTTACTTATAAATATAGCATCCATATTATCTATCTATCTATCTATCTATCTATCTATCTATCCATTTGGATATTTATATCTATATGTATGTATGTATGTATCTATCTATCTTCGAAAGGGTTACACCTGTCATATTCGAGAGAACATGGAGGGTTGGAAATGTCAGACATGTGGTCGAACTTTGCTTTCTAAGGTTGGATATGTCAATCATAGGAAATCTCACCAGGGTCAATCCATGCAAATTCCAGGAGCAATCAATGTGTCTTGTGCTATCTATGGCAAGGTCTGTAAGTCGGCTTCTCGTCTTAAGAGACATATAGTGGTGCATAAGCATCAAACTTTATCTTCTGATTCATCTGAATCATCTTATTCATCAAGTCCTCTCAATGTCATATTTGCATCAAACTTTGTGGATCTGCAGCAGGTTTGATGAGTCATTTGAGGGTTCATGCAAGGAAAGGTTCTGGTGGTGGAGTTATAGGATTGTGAGGGACGGCAATGATCTATAAAGATTATGCTATTATTATTATTATTATTATTATTATTATTATTATTATTATTATTATTATCTATCATCTATTTAGATATCTATATCTATATGTATGTATGTATGTATGTATGTATGTATCTATCTTAAAATAAAGAGAAACAGCATAAGCCTTGGAAGAGGTATATGAATTGCTTAGAAAGTAACCTTGCAAAAAATAAAAATAGATCCTGACACCTGGGAAAAGCTTGCATTGAAGAGAATTGACTGGAGAATTCATGGGGATGATGGTTGTACCAGTTTTAAGAGTGAAAGAATTGAACATGGAAACGTCAAGCTTCAAATTCATAATGGATATACCTGTCATATTGGAGAGAACATAGAGGGTTGGAAATGTCAGATATGTGGGCGAATACTGCTTTCTAAGACTGTCAAGATATGTCAATCATAGGAAATTTCATCAGGGACGATTCATGCAAACACCAGGAACAAACAACGTGTATTGTACAATCTGTAACAAAGTCTGTAAGTCAGGTCCTGGTCTTAAGAGACATATGGTGGTGCATAAGCATAACATTTTATCACCTGATTCATCTGATACAACAGTGTAGGACGTCATTCGTATGTCATATTTGCATCAAGCTGTGTGGATATGCAGCGGGTTTGATGAGTCATTTGAGGATTCATGAGAGGAAAGGTTCTGGTGGTGGGGTTATAGGATTGTGAGCGACGACAGTGATCTGTAAAGATTATACTATTGCTATCTATCTATCTATCTATCTATCTATATATATATATATATATATATATATATATATATATATATATAGTAAAGAAAAAGCCTAAAAAATTTTAGCGGTATTAGATCCATTTCTACTCAGAGGTATCTTTATATACCTATTAGTTTCCTCAGGCCGCTAACATACTAATTGGTAAAAATAGATCTATTACCTTTAAAGTGAGCGAAATGTAAGCCTTTTTCTTTACTAAATATATTTATCTGTTGATTAAAAATGGCCCACCTTAAAATCACCCTGCCACCACTAATATATATATATATATATATATATATATATATATATTATATATAATAAGTGTATTTTGGCAGAATTTTTTCTTTTAAACATGTTTTGTTAAACTCTACTGACGATTCTTGTCCGACGAATTTTTGTTCGATACTTTCTAACTGCCTGGCCATCTTTTTAATGTCAGGGGTGAACTGGTGTAGCAATCCACCAAAGCTTTCTTCACGAGCGCTTTTGGCATATCTATCTGACATCTTCAGGTGTGATATATATATATATATATATATATATATATATATATATATATGATGAAGTCATACTGGTTGCTCAGAATCATTGTCTCTATCGGACATTACTCTAGTGAAGTCCTGTACACGACATCTAGTGAGCACACAGAGCTAATGAATGTAAGTTTTGGCTGGTCGGCCAAAACTTTTTTGTTCATGTGTAGGAGCCCATCATGGAATATTGATTATGAGTTCATCCTAACTTCTCCAGCAGTGCCCAGCATCCCTTGTTCGTCTGAACTGAATCTTTTGTGCAATGGAAGGTATGTAACTACAGCTGTCGAGTTGTAGGGTGTTACCTTCAGGATCTATTCAATATACCTCGTAGCAGACTTGTGTAGTTCTCATCAAGTCAAAGTAGTGAAGCTCTACAGTAGTACTTACATGTCTACACATTGGAAAAATCATCTCAGATTTTAATACGGTCACTCTATCAATAGATGACCAGGCTTTTTCTCTGTGTATGTTGATTCGATAGATAAGATATTGCTACCGAGGTTTATGAACGAGTCTACTGATTTCAGGAACTTGCAATTCAATGAAGGTGTATCATTATCTTGCTGAATTGTTTTTATCCGCTGCATCTTGCTGCATCCTCCAGACCATGTTAAAGAGACACGACTTGAGCAGGTGTATTTAGAAGAGGCGCTTGTCTGCATCAATAAACTAAGGGAATCTATTATTCATAGACAACAAGACATTATATACATGTATACACACACACACACGCATATACATACATATATATATATATATATATATATATATATATAGTTGTGTGTGCTATATATATATATATATATATATATTATATATATTATATATGTATATATATATAGCTGTATATATATATATATATATATATATATATATTATATATATATATATATATATATAATATATAACGTATCTCTTTAGTGTGGCTTGACATAGCAGACTATGAGGAAATAACACAGGAAAATTACAAGAAAATGTAAGTAAACATTGAGGAACAAACTGGATAAAACACAAAAAAATTCAATCAATTATTTCCCTCTGTGAAATTATGATGATTCTTCAGGAAAGCCTAGGTTCACTATTTCCTGTCACAAATTATCCAAGCTTTTAAATCGGCGTCCATTCTCAGGAACACGACGTATTAGTATGTTCCACAAGTTTTCAATTGCGTTTATGTCTGGGGAATTGGCCGGCCAGTTCATCTTCTTAGGTCAGCAAAAGCCCTATTTTTAGGAAGGAGAATTATCTTGCATGAATATATCTGAAGGTACTTCTTTGCGTTTTAAAACCAAAATTTCAGGTGCTCTTTGAGGAAGGATCTACGGTTATTTTTATACCGTCAGGCACTCTCCACGGACCAAGCATTATACCTCCAACAATATCAGCTCAATTCATAATATCTCCTCCTTCTTTTAGGCGTCTCGAACGTTATTGAGGATATCATACATTTACAACCAAACTTTTGCTCCAATCATCAAAACTATTACGTGTTGCACTAGATTAATTGGTGAACAGAACATTTGAGAAAATAACCTTAATTTTCTCCTTTGTCTATTTCAAATGCATTTGGATGTGTACTTTTGTCAATCGAGACTTTGTCACTGATGTCCCTACCTTTTTCAGAATATGATAGCGTGTACTTCTGGATGCTGTTACTTCGTCAATGGTCCACTTCTCAGGCTTGGCTTATTTACAGCTTCACGTCTCATTTCTGAAAAAGAAGGTCGGGAAACTACCCTCAAGTGACTCTTATTAGCCCTCTTACGTACCTTCGTATGAGCTGCAACAAATCTATTTCAAATGTAGATTTGCCTTAGAAAAGTTGAGATAATATCTTTCTCAGAATGGGTCAAGTCACATCTGCGACCCATAATTGCTCGATTATAATTAGAGCCTGTGACACTTCTATATCGTGTTAATATATAAATGGCCACCGTTTGTTTCCTGTTGCATAGAATTTTGCAGTTTTTATACAGCCTACGCGTATATCAATTTTCATTACATTGTCAAAGTCTCGTTAAGTTCCAACATGTAGTTTTTGGACAAAGGAAAAATGTCACCTCGTTAATAATTTGAAATGCAGAATATATATATATATATATATATATATATATATATATATATATATATATATATATATATATATATATATATTCAATTCTTTTTACCAAAATTAGGTTTACTGCCTTGACAGTTTAGGTCGTTGACCTTTTCTGTAAATAAGTGGGTTGAGGTTAAGATATAGTGATTGGAGTGTTTTGTATTTTCCCACCATCATTAATTATTGAGCATGCCTCCTCGTGTTAGAATCTAAAACCAGGCCAGTTGATTCTCGTGGCTCCAGTTCCAATCCTGTATAACCTGTAGTTGGCTAGGTTATTTATTTTATTAAGAATCTTAATAAGTTTTTTTTACCATGTTCTTCATATATATTAAACTCTAGCAATGATTTAATAGTGTTCAAAATTGTTTGAGACATGCTGATGGGCTCTTGCATACAGAAACCAGCAGTAATCACATATATGGTTTGACTTGTATGGTTTGTTGGATTTTACGGCATGTCAACCCTTATTGGGTTATTTTATGCTGAAGACGTTTTTGTTTTGTTTATTCTTGGTTGGTTGGTTGGTTGGTTGGATTTTACGGCATTTCAACCCTTATTGGGTTATTCTATGCTGAAGACATTGTGTTTTATTCATTCTTCATGGGTACTCAATTTTTTAACTCTATTTTTTAAACTCCTTTTTTTTCTTCAATTTAACCCATAGATATGAACCTTACGTATACTCCAATTCCGGGTCAGAGTTGACCTGGGAGCAATGGGAGTGATGAAGGGGTACTCCACATTCCCCAGAGCGCCAGAAATCGAACTTCACCATCAGATAGAGTTTGATGTCATACACAGGACAATAACACACTCTGCCACCACCTTCTCGCACAAATATGATTAAAAAAAGGGTAGTTGTCATAAGAGTATTAGGTGCTAGGACTTGATGTTACCAGCTAATTGATCGGTGGGGGCTTCTCAGACCGGCCGTCTAGCCTAGTTAAGGCCCAAAGTGGGGTGTTGCATGTTATAGACTACTCAGCCACCAGGGTCACATCCTTAAGCATTAATGATTGCCACCCATAGCCAACAGGTGGTAGAGGTGCAGTCGGTGTATTCTAAAACACCAACCGACAGAGTCTTTCACATATATGAGTTTAAAAGCTCTAAATGTTTAGTCTCTATTACTGAAATATATTGGTGTAACATAATTCATGGATAGCCTATGAATTATGTAAGTAGTGTAGTATAAATTTTGAAATTGAGTTTGTTAGAAATTCAGATCGGAGAGTTGAGTGGAAAGTTACCGCCGATGATTGACAATATGGTAACCTCCACTAGACCCCCCCCCCTGAAAAACGCGCCAGTAGAAGCGTGTGACAGTTTTTAGAGCAGACACAGAAAAAACAACATAGGAAAATGGCCACCGAACAAGTAAGAACCTCTCATCATCATCCCTACTCTCTCTCTCTCTCTCTCTCTCTCTCTCTCTCTTCTCTCTCTCTCTCTCTCTCATTTATATACCTGACGTAAGGGGTAGATAACATTAGTACATTCATTTTCAATTTGGTCAGAGATAATTCCAGGTCAAATCATCCAGAAGAAAGTAAAATTGTCACCCGCCCCCTTTAATTTTTCTGAAATTTTTATTCCACCTGTTGGCGGAGTTATGTCGATTTTTAGCTCTCCAAATTTGATGTGGTTCGCGAAAAAATGGTGACTTTTTGTAATCTATTTTTGTCTGCGAAATAAGCCCCAGAGCTTCCCTACTACTAAAAATTGGTGTATAAAAGCATTTTTGCCAAGCGAATCCAACATTTTGAAGGGCCACATCGGGATATTGATCTTGCTAAGAAAGTATACGAAACCACCAATAACTTACAATTCGATGACTTTAAGACTATCTTGATAGCACTTCTGGTTTTCTTGGGCAAAAATACTTTTATCAATACGTTTTTAGGAGTAGCGAAGCTCTAGAACTCATTTTAGAGACAAAAAGTCGCCATTTTCACGACCCCCCCCCTCAAATTTGGAGAGATAAAATCGACAAAACTCCGCACATTTTGGGATTGGAAGCTCAAATTTTTGGGATTGGCTAACTTGAACATACTTCACACTAGGACAAAATTTGGCTGACATGGCCTGGAGGATTTGATATTGACTTACCCCCCAGGTGAAAATGCAATTTCCTTTTGTCTTTTTTTTCTGGTGACCGGACGCTAGTCACAGCCTTCCTGTAAAGTTGGGCATGATGTTCATTCTACAGATGATACAAATTATCAAGCCTCATCTGAAAAATTAATTCTGTTGCGAGACCAGGAGTTGTCTTATCATAATTTGGAGATGTCATCTTAGATCTTTTGAAAACATTGCTTGTCACATTTCAAGTTCATTGGTCACATGATGAATGAGACACAAATCTTTGATCTGTTTTGGCCATAGCTTTGCTTGGATCAACGCTTCTCTCCAGCAAGATAAATCCTATCGCTTCATAGCAGCAATGAAGACCCTCCAAGCATCAGTGAGATAATCTTTTATATTGTTGAATATATTGGCTACCTTCCACATCTTTGCATTCTTAACTTGTTTTTTTTTGTTTTGTTTTTATTTTTGTTGTTTTTTGTTTTTAATCAGCGTCGTTTTCAGTTTTTTGAGATTCCTGAAATTCATAGAAATTAATTCATAGAAATAAAAATAAAACAGATTATCTCTAAATTACCCAATAATCTTCTCAACATTACATTATTCCATTATAATATCCTCTGCATGATTTGAAAAAATATATAGAATTGATTTAAATAATTTAATTTGCTTTGTTTAAAGAATGTTTTATAAAGCGAGAATGTTCAAATATTATAGAAAAAAGGTTTGCCCCTCGTCTGTTATTAGTTTATCTATACATATATAAAAGGCAATTGGTTTGTATGTATGTATGTATGTATGTATGTATGTATGTATGTCCGAAGAGCCACCATCTACTGGTCTGTGAAAGAATTTGATTCTAACCGAATTAAACACCAAAAATTGAAGCGGGCTATTAGGATATTTTTCAGTCCAGCAACATTCAAAGTGGAGAAGTTCCACCATGTAGTTTATGAGTATTATTTGAGAAAACACAAGGATGCAGTGTCAAATGCTACTGGTACTCAAATATGAAAAAGAAAACAACAGGAAATGGTCTTATTCGTGCACGAGTTGACAGCCAACATGTCCGGATAAAAACACGAAAATAAAACGACAAATTATATATATATATATATATATATATATATATATACACATACACACACACACACACACACACACACACACACACACACACATATCAGAATCGTTATTATATTCATGTAGTGTGTTATTAGGAGATGTAGTGTTATTTTTTTCTATTGTGTATTTTCAGTGCCCTTTTTTTAGCACGGTGTATGAAGTTTCAAGGGTATTGTAATTTAAGAAAATACTTTTTAATGATATTAAATTCCTCTTCTAAATATTTCTCATAGCATATCCTAAGTGCTCTAAGAAAGAAACCTATTATGGTACCGCTCTTTATCCTATTGTTGTGATGGGAATAAAAATGAATGTAGTCATTTTATTAGTATTCTTATGATAAAACTTTACATTCTAAAATGTTGTTATTGTCTATAATAAGTGTATCTAGGAAAAAATAGAGAGGAGTAGGAGAGACTTCTAGATCTTTGTCTAAAAGGGTCTCTGAACAAAGATATAATATTAAACGAGGTTTTGTAAACAACCCACTAGCTAAACACATTTTAGACAATAACCATACCTTTGATTTTAAAGGTGCCAAAATATTAACTCATATATATATATATATATATATATATATATATATATATATATACTATCACATATCAGATCTTGCTTTTTGAGCAAGAATAATGAACGTTTGATTTGTATTCATGAAGACAAGATATAGAATTCAAATAGTAACAACATGGATGTTTTTATTTTATTATTTTGCATTTAATATTTTAAATCGGAGACATTAACTTTTCTTTTCAGAGTGACTGTGCACCCTTCTTTTATCTCACCAGGCTGGATCAACTCAAGGTCTTTTATACATGTGAAATTTAATGGCGCATCCTGAGAGGATCCAACCCATGATTCGGTAATAATGGATCAGTGAGACAAACATGTTGCTATCCCATCTACCCAGATGACGCCTGGTAGCCGCTTCTAGATAACCGATAAATAAAAATAAACAAGATGGACATTCCCTAAGTGTGCTAATTCATTTTTTTCAGATGTAGTATTCTAAACCAGTATAAACTTTTTTAAATACACAATTTAGAATGCTCTCTTCTGACTGTGGGTGGCTTTAAATGTCTTTTTATATTTCTATTGTTAGGGTAATTAATATTTAGCTTTAAATATACTAGACAAGAGGATATTGTGTTGAGAAAGTTTAAAACAATGATTTAATTGTAGTGTGTAATTGTTGTTTGTATAAGAATACTCGTTTAGTCATCAAAGGGAATATATTTTAATGTATTGTGCATGACACTAAACATATTCTGATTGCAAGGCTCCAGGTTTGTACCGCCCTGTCGGCTGGGGCTGTAGAATACACCAACTTTACCTCTGTGAAGAGGTAATACCTCTCAATGGGGCTATCAGTTGGCCGTTATGCTTAAGGACAGAATCCTGGTGGCTGAGTAGTTCATGACATGCCACATTCCACTTTGGCCCGTACTTAAGCTACACGGGCGATCGAAGGGACCCCCTTCGGTTGATGAGTTGGTTGCGTCAAACCCCAGCAGCTGTACGATTGTCACAGCCCTATTGCCCACATGGTAAACCCCAACCTTTTTATCATATATGTACTAGAAGACATTGGCTGAGGGTCTTATTGTCCTGGGTATGACGTTAAACTCTATCTGATGGTGAAGTTCCAGTTCTGGAGCTCTGGGAATATGGAGTACATCTTCTTTGCCACAACTCCCAGGTCCACTCTGACCCGGAGTGGTAGTACCTGTTAGAGTCCAATCTATGGGTTAAACAGAAGAAGTTAAAAAAATGAGTTCCTATTAAGAAAATATTAGTATGAATAAAAAGAATTAATAAAACAAAGAATCTTCGGAATAATATAACCCAACAAGTGTTGACATGCCATAAAATCCAACATACCAATCAACTACCACTCAGAGTAGACCTGGAAATAATGTCAATGAAAGGATACTCAACACTCCTCAGATCTCCAGAACTGGAGCCTCACCATAAGATGCATTTTCGAATACCTATGGAAATGGTCAGTGTTGTATTCTTATTTTGTTTATCACTGTAGAAATAGAGAGCAATATTATTACAAGCTTTAATTTACCCTATTCGACATGAATATTGTTGTGCCCTTAAAAGGGATACAATCAGACAAAGTTGTAGTCAAGTGGAAGGACAAGTCAAGACGTTCGTAGATTTAAGATAGAGAGTTTTATTGCAGAGGGATACAATAAGACAGACAAGTAATAGTGAGGTACTAATCCTCGAATCCAGCCCAGCATAATGATCACTATATATATAGTGTTTAGCGCACGCACTCTTTGTGTATGACAAATACGCTGGCGCAACAATAATAATAAAAAACAAAAAGCAAGAGATCCCGAGAATAAAAAATATAAATGAATAAACACAAGGGACAGGGAATTCTCCTTCTCAGCTTCGATAAGTGTACGAGAAAATGATATAGAACACGTACGCCAGACAACAGAAGACAAACAAGACCTCGCTGATAGAATCAAATTTATTTACAGAAAAAAAGGCAACAGAAAAGTAGGTAAAAAGCAAACAACAATAAAAAATATGTAATAAGGGATATTGAATAGGTATTTACTTTATCATATATGGGTGAGCGAGCAATCGAACCTTTAGCACTTAGGCAATATTAAAAGACATGTAAAACAAGAGAGATTCAACTCACTGTGATATCGTGGACGATGTGAATGAAAGAATGTCTTCTCGTCATTCCTTTCTTTCTTTTTAGATTTTATATCTTTTTTTCTCATATGCATCAAAAATGTGTAAACGTTTTTAGATCAGTCCAAACAAATAGACCGTTCAAAATAATCCCAACGACATAAGAGTTTTTCATAATTGTTTCTTTTTTCTTTTCTTTCTTTTCTCCAATCAGATATTCAATGTTCAGTAATAAGATCATTTTCTTCTTTTCTCTGTTCAGATATTCAATATTCAACAATAAGATAATTTTCTCTTCAGCTGTTTTCACAATTGTTGGCTGTGATATATTCTCCGAATAGAGTTTCTTTTCGTCGCCCCATTTAGCGACGTCAAAATGTATAAGAACAAGGCAAACACATCCGTTCATAACGACGTAATTTTCTATTCTGTGTTGGGTCTTCATTTTTGGCGCGAATCTGACAGTCGGTCGTCATAGCAACAAGCTAGTCTGTCGTCATCTCGAAGGCGCGAAACTTTGGGATCGTGTGTACTTTTACGATTCGATTGCAGGTCGTGCTAGGAAGTCAATACAAAAAAGGGATACGTATTGCCGTTTGTCTTTTCCGCTATTGGGATGGGGAAGGTTAAAATCACCGTTCGATAGTGGAATAGTATTAATTTCAGCAATACGAACTTTATTTTACCAAAACAGAGTAAGTAATCTTTCTGCTCGCCCACACATTATATTTAGAATTTTTACAAAGGTCTATATATATAGTTGATATACTAATATTACATCACAATAGTCATGGGTGAGAGAGAGAGAGAGAGAGAGAGAGAGAGAGAGAGAGAGAGAGAGAGAGAGAGAGAGAGAGAGCGTGTAATATTCCATTACAACAAATATCTACAAAGTTTTAATTGCCATTCCGTCACAATAAACCTAATGAACCATCATACCTTATATATATATATATATATATATATATATATATATATTTATCAACCCCTCTGCACGAGCAGGATGTGACACAAGGTCAATTTCTTAAGCGGAGTTCAACAGGTTTGAATTAAGAGTTTTCCTTCTTCTAGACTGGTTGCCTAACCAAGGTTAAAGAGCCCAGTCTGCCCTACTATTTATCCATAGCTGGAGGGAGAGTAGGATTCATACCTTTCCCAAGGGTATTAGTGCAAAGTTAAATGCAATTATCACATCCAGGATTTGAACGAGTCCATTTCCCATGACTTTAACCATCGCACCACGCACTTCATACAAGTATCATCATACCTTATATAGAGTATCATTGGAATGAAACTTGTATATATTAAGAGAAAAAGAAAAACTAAACTAGCATTTAAGCATAATATTCGGTTGGTGCATAATTATTGCGGCTTTTTTTAACAAATTTTATTCAACTAAAACAATACCAATATTTAACAACGTCGGGAACCCGCCCAGACAATTTCCATACTTTTCCGAGTATTTTGAGACGACGAACGATAGTCGATCAACATTCTCGTTGTCAAGCTCTCGTCCACTTCTACGGCTGCCAAAAGTACCTGGGCGTTGAAATTTGATGTTCGGCCTCTTCATTCATTTGTGAGGTTTATATCGCCTGGTTTGAATTTCCTGAACCATATTTCAACTTGGCCATTGCTGATTGTTCCTTCAGCAAAAAGTTTATTGAGATCGCAAAATGACTGTCCTTCATTCCAACATTTCTCAAAGTGGTAGAGGATAATATGACGAATGTGAGTATGATTTCGAATATACACATACTGAAAAGAGAGGATTATTCTTATGAAACAAATTCAACAAACCGCTAATTGATATTTATTTTTCTTTCAATAAAATTTGTTGAAAAAAGCCGCAATAATTATGCACCAACCCAATATTTTTTAGATTTTAATAAACATTTGAATTGTACAGTATTTTATGATCTCTAACAAAAATAATTATATGATTTAATGAAATTAAAATTTAGTTGGATAGTTAACCAGAGAGCCTAATGAAGGATGTATCATCTGACCTTGTCCCTATTCTCGGGCTAGTGTCCTCATCTTGGTTGTCATATTCATAAGATATCTGAAGCTGTACTCTCTCTCTCTCTCTCTCTCTCTCTCTCTCTATCAGCAGCCAAAACAGTGTGATACTAGACAATAAGAAACCAGAAAATGAAATGACAGAATACCAGATATTTAGTTTTGAATGCTGAGAAAAAAGGAGAAAAAAAGAACAAAAAAGGGTATAAGCTTATGTGGCGCCAATCATTCAAAAATCAATATCCTGAAATCTGTTTTATTTAAGCCGATAGAAAATATACCATATGTTTGTTTAGCATTCAATTTTAAGGCTAACAGCATCAAATGAATGAATTAATACTGCGTTTAATTCTAACAACTTATTAACCAGCACAAGAAACAATGAATAACAATACTAAGTCCTTCCTGTGTATAAAGTTGAATTTAAGGGACTTACAGATGCGTTGGACAAGATATCTGGTATTTTAGGGCTGTCTCTCTTGGAGAGGTTTTAATGTCATGACCTCCTGGTACTTATTGGAAATAATGTATATTATACCTTCCCATTATCCCTACTTCAGCTGTCACGTCCCCAGCAAAAATTACCAGCGAGTGTTTTAAGTGTATTTGTCTACTCAAGGACGGACAATAAAAAAAATAATGACTGCATCGTGGACATTAAGGTGCTGGTTTGTCCTAACCCCGTATAGAACAGAAAATTGCTGATCACTATAGTTGATTTTACAACTATTTATGTTACATTGGTGATCACCGATGGCAGAATCTTGTGCCTGTGAGAGCTCGGGTGTGGTTTGGGGAATGCTTCTTATTCCCCTCGGGACGTGTTGGTTAATTCTCACACTCGACCGTTGTGTAGTCCTACCAATATAACTGGCATCACACCAGCAATGATATTTATAAATTACAAAACTTTGTTCAAGGATTGGCAGAACATATTTTTGAGTGGAGCGAAATGCAGGTCTAGTAGTGAAAATTGTTCTGACTTTAACTGCATTGAAAGAACGTATTACTGCTAATTTGATCGTAATTGCCAACGTCTGACCAACAAGTCCTATCCATGGCATATATATATATATATATATATATATATATGTGTGTGTGTGTGTGTGTGTGTGTGTGTGTTGAGTATCTTGGGATATAAGGTGCGTGCTAGATCTTCGCCCATACTTATAGACTGGGCGAGATCGTGTGATCTATTCCTTGGCCAATCACTGGCAGTACTCTGGGGCTGATACAATACTTAACCCACCTTACTGGTCATAATTGCTGCAGCATTCTCGGACGACGGACATAGGATTAAATCACTGGACCTTTACCAATACGCAGGATAGGACTTCTACGATTACCAAAGGATCACCAAAGGATTCTATAAGATAGGACTTTCGTTAAGCCCTATTTCAACTAGCCAAGGATGGACCTTAAAAACTTTACAATATGTATATATATATAATACTAAGCTCAGTAAAGGAGATTTCAAACCCTTTAAACGCCGCATAAGAAATTTACATTTTGGTGCATCATACTCGTGCATGGAGATTGCTAAATATGTATACATAACTCGCGTTAAATTGGCTAAGTTGCGTTGAAGTGTCCCGGAGAACCGAGGCAATTTACTGTCAGTCAGTCTCAGGGGGAAAACATTTGTTAGAGCTTGCATGAAAAATTCGCAAGAAGTAAAATAATATCATAATTCATTTTATTTATTTTTAAAATGCCTTTACCAGTATACATATCATGAATATGATATACTGAATAATTCATTTCACAGCAAGCGTTCGTCTTAGAAAAATTCCGAATTGGATTACTTGAAATTCATAATTTATTTTACCCGGAACATATCTTTTTTATTTGTAAATATCACATTGTGGACTTTCTTATAAAGGAAAATATTGTCTAGAGAAAAATGTACATCTTTGTTAGATGTAGATATTCGCTTTTATATATATATATATATATATATATATATATATATATATATATATATTATAGAGTGTGTACGAAATAACCTACT
>CM042138.1:91171146-91178646 GCA_023376005.1 Doryteuthis pealeii
TTCTTTAGCCTTGTAGTAACCATTCTAGGAGAAGGAAAGCTGTGATTAAAATAAAGAACCCAGTCTGCCCTACTATTTATCCATTTAGGGATATTTGGATGCATACGTCCGCAATTTCAAATGCAAACAGCCTCGTCCAGGATTTGAACTCGGGTCGATGATTCCTTTTTTTACGACTGTAACCATTTTCTCATGGTATATATATATAATATATATATATATATATATATATATGTTGTGTGTGTGTGTGTGTGTGTGTGTTTGTGTGTGTGTGTGTGTGTGTTTGTGTGTGTGTGTGCGCGTGCGTGCGTGGCGCGTGTGTGAGTGGTGTGTGTGGGTGCTCCACCTCCAGAACTTGAACTTAACCATTAGATAGATTTTAACGTCATTCCCAGAACGACCCTCAGCCACCGTGTTCTAGCACCCATATGATAAAAAGTGTTGGGGCTTGCTATAAGGGCAATAGGGTTGGGACAATCATATAGGTGCTAGTGATTGACATGACCAGCCGATTAATTGGAAGGGTGAGTAAGGGTATGTGGCAGCACATGAATGTTAAATTTGCTAAAAAATCTCTTCACATTAGGTGTGTTTAGGAAATGCTGCAATTGTTTTTTTATTTTTATTTTTTTAAAGTAACGGGATTTAATTTTCAGGTTGACACCACTGAATGAAAATCAGCTAATCAATGTTAATTTGCCACCAATCACTGTTACTGTCAATGTTGATGGTAGGAGTGTCTTTCCACAAACACCCTGGTCTGGCGCTTGTGAAAAGTAGATACACTCCCTCGCTGTGCAGCAGATACCGACAATAGGGCGCTACACCTACATCAGTAATATATCACAGGATTTTCAAAAACTTGTTTGAAGTGGGAAGACACAATTGTTTTAAAGATACACCTGTAGAACCTTACAAACACCCCAACACAAACATAGTATTATTTGATGTGGACGACTGCACCTCTGCACCCCAACACAAACATAGATGAACAGAGTTGTTTCATGTATATGTGCGACAGTTTTAGTTTTAAAAAATTGCTAAATTGAAAAAAAGAAAAGAGTTGAGTGTATAAAGTTTATTTTGATCCCTTTCTGGGTATATTGTTAAATTGTATCTAGTGGTGAGGTTCCAATTCTGGAACTCTGAGGAGTGTGGCGTATCTCTTCATTGCCATTACTTCAGTGTCCTCTCTGACCAGGTAGTACGCCTTAGAGTCCCATCTAGGGTTTAAATAGATTTTTTTAATGAGTAATAGACTAATAAAAATGATAAATTTCAAATATGTAACATTGGAAATATGAATTGTTAAGATTAAAATGAAACATTTATTAACAAATCAATTTTCTGCCTTAAATAACTCAGGTGCCGTTAAGTAAACCAAACCAAATTAATCTTACTTTTCAGTTTCTTTTTCAAATACAATATCTCATTGAGTGCAGGTGAAAAGAAACGATTTTCATTGTGTGCGGTATATAAAGAGAGAGGTATATAAAGAGAGGGGTATATGAAGAGAGGGTATATAAAGAGAAGGGCATAGAAATAGAGGAGTATATAAAGAGAGGGGTATATAAAGAGAGAGGTATATAAAGAGAGGGGTATATAAAGAGAGGGCTATATAAAGAGAGGAGTATATAAAGAGAGGGGTGTATAAAAAGAGAGGCATATAAAGAGAGGGCTATATAAAGAGAGGAGTATATAAAGAAAGGGGTGTATAAAAAGAGAGGGCTATATAAAGAGAGGAGTATATAAAGAGATGGGTGTATAAAGAGAGAGGTATATAAAGATAGGAGTATATAAGGAGTGGAGTATATAAATAAAAGTGATAGGAGATGTGTTTAGCGTAAACATTATCATTGAAGGAAATAGAATTGACGACCAGCGTTCAATTCTTGAAGAAAGCAGTTTGCTAATCACCTAATGCTAATGCGCTTAAGAAAAGTATTAATCTATTCTCTCAACTATTTTCCTCTCCTTTTCTTTTACAGATAAGTAAAATGCTAATAAGTAATACCGTTCTGATTGGCCCAGTGCGCTTATTTTATTTACTAAGGGAAAAAAGATCCTTTAGTGCATCTTTTATTGCATGCCCATATAAGGAAACCAATGACACATGATTACAATAACTTGAAAAAAGATTGTCACCGAGTGTATTGTAAACATTCTAATAAAATGTATTTAATCATTCTTCTGATTGCTCCACTGACAGTGGAGGGGGGGAGGGGGAAGGATATTGTCTTGAGAAAATAAACAACTTAATCAACTCACAGTAACTATGGCTTTCATCGGAGAATAAGAATTAGCATCCTATGAAGATTAGTATTGTCTTATTAAGATATCAAAGAATTTACTCCAACCCCAAAAGAAAAGAGAATGAACAAACTATCAATTTACAATCAAGTAATGGTAAAAGCAGCGGTTCCCGAGAAATCGAAAAGAATAATCTGCGAGAAGTCTGTTCAATTGTTGGAAAGGGGAAACACTAATGAACGACGGGGGCTGAAGCAACCTATGTACGAGGTATGTCAAAAAAAATCCAGGATTGGTGTCACATCCTTCTATGCCACGCTTGCATGCACTCCTGGATGAATTCTTCAGGGATTCTCTGTAGCTCTGTCATCACGGTCTTTTTGATGTCGTACACATCTTCAAAACGAGTTCCCTTGATGACCGCCTTGAACTCGGGAAAGAAGAAAAAAACCACATCGAGCCAGGCCGGGCGAGTAGGGAGGTTGATCCAGCGCAGTGATTTACTTCTGAGCCAGGAACTCTCGGATAATTAGGACAGTGTGGGCAGGTGCGTGGTCATGGTGAAGCACCCACGGGTTGTCCTGCCACATCTCTTGCCTCTTCTCGCGCACTGAACGAAGCAAAGTCCGCGATATCTCTTTCTAAACATGCTGGTTGATCGTCTCACTGTGGACAATTCCCCTCACATCGAATAAAGCTAACTTTTCTTGATCTTTTCTGACACACCTCGTAATTATATATTTTCATCATTAATCATAGAATAATTTACATTTGTATAATAATTCCGGCCTCCCTAAATAGTGCGATTTTTTAAAATTTAATAAAATATTTTCCTCTTATTCTCTCTTACTCCTGTTTTCTCCCTTTCTCACCGGTGTTTCTAAAAAACACTTTTGCTAGACTTAATATATAATAAAGTCTGGTATGTACGTGTCGACTTATAACTCAGAAAAGAAACGTCACTCAGATTTGAAATCTTACGTACACTATGATATGTTTATAACTAAGAAACACACATAATTTGGCTTTTGATTTTTGCTAATTAAGCGATATAATTTAATAATTAAAAAAAAATTAAAAAAGATATCGTATACAGACTCCTCTGACCCCACCCCACTCCATTCCTGTCGATGTGAGTTGAGTTTTGAACTTCCAAGACAGCCCGTCCCTAGCCACTTACTCTATGAAATAAATACAAATGTTCTATTTCTCTTTCACCCCTACCTCTCATCGGTACAAGTCCAGCTGTGAACTGGTGACGGCCGACCCAGTTCCTCACAGTAACAAAAAAAAAATGATGAAATGAAATAAAAATAATACTGTTAACATGCCTTCCACACCCACAGGTTCTGAACCTGATATTTTACACCACAAAAATAAGGGGTGGGGGTGGGGGTAAAAATTAAAGGACTTAAAAAAAATCAGAAAGTTTTGAAATAAAATAACTGATGCATTACGAGATCCATTCATCGATAATTCAACACTGAAAATTTGATTAAAATCAGATAATTCCCTTATTTTGTAATTAAATGTCCTTTCGAACATTTTACCTAAAATAAACTATTCCAAAAATAAAGGAATATCATGATACCCGAATTGTTAACTTTACTTATCGTTAAATATTTAATGAACGAATAATTTTCATTCGAATAAATACAAACTTTTCCTCCTTCAAATAAAGACATGTTCGTTGGTTGGTTGGATTTTTACAGCATGTCAACCCTTGGGTTAATTTATGCCGAAGTCATGTTCGTTTTATTTATTATTACTGGGTATTCAAATGATTTCTTATTCACTTTTTAAACATTTTTAAAGATCCTTTTTTATCAATTTAACCCATAGATATACCTACCAAGTACTACCACTCCGGGTTAAAGTGGGCCTGTGAGTAATTGCAATGAAGGAGTACACCACACTTCACAGAGCTCCAGAATTGGAACCACAGCACTATATACATTTTAACGTCATAACCATGACACTAAGACCCTCAACACCGCCTTTTAGCACATATATGATAAAAAGAGAATGGTGGTTTTACCATAAGAGCAATAAGGTAGGGACAATCATATAGGTGCTAGGGCTTGACATGACCAGCCGATTTACTGGAGGGACCTCTCTGACTGCCCGTCTAGCTCAAGTAACGGTTAAAGTGGAGTGTTGCATGCCAGTGACTGTTCCGTCACTAGGATTCCTTCTAAAAACATCACGGGTCACCACCTATGAACAAAAAGGTGGACCAATTGAAAGGAGGTTTAATCAGCAGAGGTGCCGTTGGCGTATTCTACAGCCTCAGCCGATAGAGCAAAATAAATAAGGACGCATGTTTAATACTTAGCTCTTTTTAATTGCTACTTTTTAGGGGTAAAAAAGAAAATAAATTAAATTAATATTCTTTATCACTTCAATGCAACAAGCAATAAAGAACTGAATTCAAGTTTTTGTCATGTGTACAAAACAGTTTTTAGGAAAACAGAATTGTTTCAAAACACTCAAAAGTAAAGGATTACATTCTATTTTTTGACTCTATGAATTATTATCCTCTTATTCTCTCTTACCCACTCACTCCCTGTTGTTCTTAAAAAGAATAAATCCAGTCATGGACCGAGTCCTTTTGCTAGTATATATATATGTGTGTGTGTGTGTGTGTGTGTGTGTGTGTGTGTGTGTCTGTCTGTCTGTCTGTGTGTCTGTGTCTATGTGTGTATCTGTGTGTGTGAGTGTGTGTGTGAGTATGCTACTCCAGGGGAAATAATCAGTGTATTCTAGGTCCCAGTCACAAGACTAGCTAGCGGAAGAAGTAATGAAGCCATAACTTTCCCTCTGAGAATTAGCTTGAAGTAAGGTATTTACTCATGTACGCCTCCATATCTGTTCTGAAATACATTTCTCGAGGATGTTTTTATTTATATACAAAACCGCAGCCTGGACCCGGGTGTATAGCCAAAGGGTTGTGCTTGGGGGCGGTGATTGGTGACAAAACTGGTCATACCGCTTTTCAGGGTTCTAATTAGCTAGATACATTCATTAACCGATCCATGCAAATGAATATTTTAGACTTAGAAATTTGTAGATTTTTCTGAAGCAAAATGTAAATCTATGAAGGTTACAAGAGAGTATTCTAGAATATAATTCAAAGATGCTTGGAGTTTTGCAGACTTAGAGAAAAAACTCAAAAATATACTAGGAAATTTTGTATTGAGGCGTGTGGCATAAAGGTGAGAATCGTAGGAAATGAACTCGTCGACCCGGGTTCAAATATAAAGACATAGGCTGTTTGCATTTCAAATAGCACTAATACCCTTGGGAAAGGTATGAATCCATATATTCTCCCTCCAGCTATGGATGAAATAGTAGGGCAGACTGGGCTCTTTAACCTTGGATAGGTAACCAGTCTAGAAGAAGAAAAATTCTGAATTTGAAAACCTGAGGTCAGTCGTTGATTGGGTTTTCTGAAATTTCTCGTGCACCAATTCTTTCGTATCGACTGTGCCAAAAAGTGCGTATGGTCCAACACAATTATTCAACACTATAAACAAAAGACTTTGAAGGTTGTTCATTGGATGAAACCTCATGCGTCGAAATCGACGAGAGAGTCCATTCCTGAGTAAACAAAATAGCCGTGTTTGCTGTTGGCAATGTTCTGATTCTTGCTATTTACTTAGGTGAACATAAAAGAGTTCAACCTCGCTTAATAAGATGTTGCAGTCTGGACTACCAGTCACGGGTAGGATTTGACACAAGGTCGTAAGTATGGGGCATCCAGCGAGCATCAAACTCGCTATTCTCTACGAGTCTAATTTGGTAAATATTACATCAGGATGGGACGTTCTATGTATTAACTTGAAGTGAAAGTCGAATTGTCTGGTCGTGACAATTAGAACTTGATTGGTTGAGTGAAGTTTCTACGAAGATAGGGGTTATATATACAGGGTGGTTGAAAGGTAACTCCCTATTTTATCATGCTGCGAGATGAAATCTGGTCAATTGTTAATACTTGGGAGAATACTGAAGACTTGATTTTTGGCACATCCTTATGGCCTTATTTTGTGCTATTATTAAAATAGATTCCAATTCTCTCTTTAGGTTTCCCCTTCTTAGCCATGTACAGGTCATCTCATGTACAATCTCCCTAGTTTGTCATTGGAAATATCCATATAGTTGTTTTCCTTCCCATTTTTGTTTTCTTGATTTTTTTGTTGTATATTATTATTATTATTATTATTATTATACTCCAGATCTAACTGATGTTTTTTTTACTGAAGTTTGAGAGACAACAAGTCTTTTCAGACTTCCAGGTTTTCTAGCTGATCTTATTAGTGCTGTAGCTAGGATAGTTTCAATTCTTTATCTAATCTCCAGTTCATCCAAACTCTTCTCCAGATTCTCGGGGACTGTTCCAAGGCTCAAACACACGATTGGTATCACTGTCGCCTTCATGTTCCACAGCTTTTTCTGTTCTCTGGCAAGATCTAGTTATTTAGATTTCTTCACTTTCAGTGTGCTGGAATGGCAAAATCTTATATTCTATTCTTGTTAATTAAAAATAGAGTTGTTGTTCATGATTGGCTGAATCACCATTTTCCTGAGAGATGGATGGGTAGATGGAGTCCGTATTAGTCGGCCAGAAGCCCTAATTTAACGTCCGACTTTTTTCTTTGGGGTTGGTTGAAGGTACAAGTTTACTCTACTAAACCAACGACTTTGAAAGGACGAATACGAAAATTTATTTCTGCCATTCCACAAGAGTTCCTGGGAAGAGCAGTTGATGTGATTTCCGTGCGGCTTGAGTATCTGGAGGCGCATGCTGGTGCCTGTAGAGAATCTTAAGTAAAACTCCATGTTATGTGTGTATTCTTGTCATATTCAGTTTTTGGAAAAATAATGATTCAGAAGTAAATTATAAGATTTTGAAAATAGAGAGTTACTTTAAAATCCCCCTATATATTTTCTAATTCCAATGAATTAATCAATATCTTGATTAATTCATTGGAATTTACCCTGAAGATCCTTATGGTGAAACTAAGAGTAAGTTATTTCAATATATACTGTAATACTATATATATGTGTGTATGGGTGTGTGCGTGTATGTGTGTGTGTGTTTGTGTGTGTGTGTGTAAGTATGAACCTCCATTAATACCATTAGTATATTCTAAACCCCATTCATAAGGCTACATGGGGGAAGAAATAATGGAGCCATACCTTTCCCTCATAAAATTAGCTCGAAGTAAGGTATTTACTCAGGTAAGCCTC
>CM042138.1:91183646-91234175 GCA_023376005.1 Doryteuthis pealeii
ATATATACTGGTGGATTCTCAGGTAACTCCCAATAAATGTATTATAATTTGTTTTTTAATCATTATATTTGAAAACAATGAATATGAGAAGAACACTCATAACGAAGTTTTATTTAAAATTCTTTATGGGCAGCAGCATTTGTCTTTAGCCTCTCAAGCTACTCGGGCATTGCATCAACTGATCTTTCCAGGAACACTTGTGAAATGGTTGGAATAAATTCTCATATTCCTCCTTCAAGTTCTTCCAAAGTCTTTAGTTTCATAAAGTAGACTTGCTCCTTCAATTTTAGAATATCTTCCTTTAATGGTCCTTCACCATCTTTGCACTTCAACAATTGATATCCAAACTTCGTAGCGTGTCGCTAGCTGGACACAATCTTTTAGAGTTGAACGAGCATACATTTTGATAATGCGTCGAATTTTGAAACAGAATAATCAATCTAAAAAAAGAAAAAACAACAACATAGATTTAATTGTTATGTATTAAGGAACATAAATTAAATTATTTAGAAAAATGTAAATGCATATAAAAAATTATAGTTGAAAATAGAAAAACGAGTTACTTTTCAATCACTTAGCATATATATATATATATATATATATATATATATATGTGTATATTTGGGAAAATATGTGCTTAATTGAAGTCGAACCTAATTTTTGAAAGTTAATTAATTAATAATTAATTAATTAGGCGGGATTACCTATTAAATGTAAGGCTAAACAAATCAAGAAAAATCAATCTCTGTATGTACATTTCGGCCTATTATGCCTCATCAGCAGAACTATAGATACGAAGACCGCCCCGTGTGTGATTCGAAACCTGTCTGTCAAATTGACAGGCAAGCGTCTTACCTCCATACCAAACGGACTTAGCAGGATTTCTTCGTTTTGTTAAGGAGTAGGTATTTATATTCCTTTTAAGTGACCTCTACACGAACTTACGAGATGTAAACAAACAGACGTGTTTGTGATATGGCTATTTTCAACCTACAATATTTGGGAGAATATGTGCTTAATTGAAGTCGAACCTAATTTTTGAAAGTTAATTAATAAATAATTAATTAATTAGGCGGGATTACCTATTAAATATAAGGCTAAACAAATCGAGGAAAATCAATCTCTGTATGTACATTTCGGCCTATCATATATATATATATATATATTATATATATATATATATATATATATATATATATATCACAAAAAAATAAAATAAAAATGAAAAATAAAGAAATTATATATATATATATTTATACCGTCATATATATATATATATATAATATATATATATATATATATATATATATATATATATATATATATATATGACGGTATAAATATTATATATATATATATATATATATATAATATATAATTTCTTTATTTTTTCATTTTATTTTATTTTTTTGTGAAGTAATTTTTCAGTTATGCAATTCAAATAACCTGATCTTCCATCTGATGAGACTGGATTTTGGGGAGCTATATTAAATCAACTTAGATTTATATAGGCCCCAATGTTGGTCGAAATAAATGTATTATGGAATTACGGTGTTGAGTTTTCCCTTCCTTTCTAAGATAAATATTGCTCTGTATATAACCTAAAAAGTTTATTATATATTGAGCTCTCTTTGGTGATTTAAAGATTCACTGTATTTATACATACTGGATTATACAATAATAATACAGTGTATCTTAGAAATCACATATAGAATCATCCCTTACTACCAAGTTTTGGATACCTCTCATCTCTCTCCCCCTCTCTCTCTCTCTCTCTATATATATATATATATATATGAGATTTATCCAAAACTTGGTAGTAAGGGATGATTCTATATGTGATTTCTAAGATCCACTGTACTAATATTGATGATCCAGTATGTATAAATACAGTGAATCATTAAATCACTAAAGAGAGCTCAATATAAAATAGCCTTTTAGATTATATACAGAGCAATATTTATCAATAAAGGAAGAACTCAATACAGTAATCCCATAATAAATTTATTTCGACGAAAATTGGGGCCCATATAAATCTAAGTTGATTTAAACCGGCTCCCCAAATTTTCGCCTCATCAGATGGGTCTCAATTCACGTAATTGCAGAGGAGTGGAAAGTTACTAGAATTTCTGGGATGGCGTATGAAAGGCTACCTGTCGATCTCTGATTCGTCGATGGATGCCAATAGGATAACGAGTGTGAGAGAAATAGAGAGTGGTGAGTTGTCAGTCTGGGATGACTGTTTGAAGGAAACAGATAAAAGATGAGTGTCTGTTCTCCAAGGCATTCTTACTTTGGGTTTGAATAAATGAGCTCAGAAAAAAAAGAACGCCTTGTGTTTGTTATTAAAACTCTCAACAGCACAAGGCAAGATACTCCCAAGTAGTTCCAAACTCCCCGAAAAACAATAAGAATGCCATTAAACCCAACACTAGATCCACAAACGGACACAAACAGACCCAGCTTCTCCGATCTAGAATAAAAGAGCCCAACAATTTTTCCTTTCCTTTTAGAAGTCCGTTGCAGACGATGATGACGTCACTCCATGTCTTCAACAGTTGTGGACCCTCTGCTGGTTATTTAGTCCATTTCTAGACTTGCAGATGCGGTCATACACATTGCAATGGAAATTCCCATCTGCATTTGGTGGTTCATGACGACGAAGATGTTGCCGCGCTGCAGCCCTCTTAATCTCGATATTGAGCCACTCAGCCCCTGTGCGGCACGCGTCTCGCCAACCCTGTCTGTTGGAGGCCAGATCTTCCGGGCTTGATGGTGTGATGGTACATTTTTTCAGCGTCATCTTAATATGGTCTTTGAAATGTTTCTGTGGGTCTCCTGCTCTCCGCGTGCCATCTGCGAGTTCACCATAAAGTATTTCATGGGGGAGTCTGATTGATCCAGCCAATAGAATAGTTAAACAGTAAGAAGATAAGTATAGAATTGTTACGATTACAAACAACTCGTTTCAATGGAATCCCGCCGTGCAACGCACCTTTATTTTGGTGCATGAATCTCTTCATTTTTTCTTAATTGAAAATTCAACTCAACCGGAAGATTTCAGGCCGTAGATAACATCAAAAGAAATCCGGCGCCGCAATTCATTTATCATGTAAAACGGTGAGTTTCATACGTGTTTTTACCCATGAAAAACTCACCAGGATGAATATGTTGTAAGCTAAGGGAACTAGTTTATTTCTCTCTATACAAATACAGTTTCAGTCTCGAAACTTTTGTTGCATACCCTTTTCTTGCTTACTTCTATTCTTCTTCAGGCGTATTTGACATCTTAAGTTCTTCTAGCGTCTCTTCTAACATCTTGGACTTCGTCTTGGTGGTCGGTCGCACTTAACTCATTTCTTCTTCTAGATCAGTCTTGTTACCAAGACATTTACCAACCACAAAACCGTGTTATTTTTCTTAAACTTTTATTTCCTTAACTAAACATTTCATGTAACTAACATCTGACTAACATAGCGCGCGTATGCAGTGAGTTCCAGTTAAGGCAGAAACATCTTCTCTGCCCGACGTCAAACTGAAACTGAAGACCCAACCAGGTCCCACGTGACTTTACGTATTTCGCGGGCTTTCTGTACTATTCCATGGAAAGTCCCGCCCGTGATATGAAAAGGGCCATCCATTTAGAAATACAGGGGATTGACAATAATCTTATGCAACCGCATAGATTATGTAACACTTTTTGTTTTATCATATATGTGCTTGAACGCTGTGGCTGACGGGCGTAATATCCTGGGTACGACGTTAAACTCTGTCTGATGGTGAGATTCCAATTCTTGAACTCTAGGAAATGTGGAGTACCCCTTCATCACCATTACTCCCAAGTCCACTCTGACCCGTTGTGGTAGTACCTTTTCCATCTATAGTTTAAATAGAAAAACATGAGTTTAAAAAACGTGTTTAAAACATTGAGATTTAAAAAAAAAATGAGTACCCATCAAGAATGAAACAAAAACTTATTTGTCATAAAATGATCCAATAAGAATTTGCATGCCGTAAAATCCAAGCATCCAAAAAATCAAACAGAAGAATTCAGCCCGTGGATCACATCCAAAGAAAAAATCCTTTACTATGTAAGACGGTATCACAGGCGTTTGTTTTTTACCAGTGGAAAACTCACCTTAATATGTGTTTTAAGCTAGGGAGACTATTTTATATCTGTCTTATATAAATACCGTTTCAATCTCAATAGGTTTTTGCACACACCTCGTATATAGTGTCATTCTCAATAGTTTTTGTACACACCTCGTATATATATATATATATATATATATATATATATATATATTGTAAAGTGTGTGTGGTGACATTTAATGAAGGCCTATTTGTATACGGCGTTTGCGAACAATGAATGTGCAATTATATATGCGAGAAGACAGTTAAAAAAACCTGAAAATGACGGTGAGAAATAAAATTCTCACTTTATTTTCTCCAATGGACGCTTGAACTCTGCAACAGAAAATAGCTCGAATAGACAATGCACCAAGGAAATTTTATTGGAACATGAATAATCTTTCTATATAAATCAAATGAAGAACAATAAGAACCAAAATAAAATTTAGCCTAGATATCTTCCTGATTTCTCACTTGTAAATACGGCTGTTTTAAATTTGTCTAAGCATGCTCATCTTTCTCTTCTATCTCTCCTTGTTTAGTTTGGTTTGGTTTGATTTTATGGCATGTTAATCCATGTTGGGTTATTTTATGTCGAAGACGTTTTCTTATATTTATCATCATAATGTCGCGCAAGTAGCACGGATATCCATGACAGTCTCTCGCCAACCTTCCCTATCACTCATCGCCTCTGGGAGCTCTTCTACTACTCTGGTTAAAAACGAGACCGTCCAAATCGTCCAAGATGAAATACAAACATGTAAATTCTGATTATCTGATGTCTCTTATTCGCCGAATTCTTATTTCTTATGTGTGTCGCCATCTCAGCTAAATAATGGACCATTCAATTTTAATTAAAAAGAAAAAAAAGGGAAGAAAAGGACCTGCCATATCATCATCATCATCATCATCATCATCATCATCATCATGTCGCGCAAGTAGCACAGATATCCATGACAATCTTCGCCAACCTTCCCTATCACTCATTGCCTCTGGGAGCTCTTCTACGCAGCATCCAGCATCCTCACATAGTTGGTCAATGTAGGTCGTTGCTGGGCGGCCCACACTTGCATGTCCATGTGTTGGCTTCCACAGGAGAGCGTCACTTATGAGCTTCTCCTTGCTCCTTCAGCAGTGCTCCGCATGCCTAGTCCGTCTTACTCGGATTTTATGTGAGATGGGGGGCAGGTGGCCATACAGCTGTTTCCTTGTTGGGCGCTGTTTCTACGACTTGTTCAAGACTGCACTTAGCATTGTGCAGGTCCCATCCAACTTATTCTTGAGGCGCTTAGGATCCAAGTGGTGCAGCCATACAGCAGTACTGATATGACCATAGCCTGGAGAAATTATCGCTTTAGCTTGTCAGCGAGTTCTGACTTCCATATGACCGACAATTTGTTTGTGGCTAGCCATTCCTTTCCTATTCGTGTATTAATATCGCTCTCTGTGGATGAGATGACAGGCGGGGATTCTAACCGTTACACGAGACCAAAATGTATATACAGGGAATTACTTTTTCTCGATTTGTTTACGCTTTACATTTGAACAGATATATTCGCCCAATTTATTAATTATCAACTAATTATTTTCCAATTAGGTATGACTTCAAGTAAGCACATATTCTCCCAAATATATATATATATATTCACTATCAGCAAATTTTGCTTTTAGAAAAAAAATAAGGAAGATTTGCTTTATATTTGTGACGATAATAACAACAATAAAATTTAAATGGTAACAACATGGAATTTTTTTCAATAAATATTTTAAATAAGAGACATTAATTTTTCTTTTCAGAGTGGCTTGATAAACGCAAGTTTTTTTTTTCTTTTTTACATAGTCGTTTAATGGGATATCCTGTGAGGATCCATCTCGCAATTCAGCAATAATAGATCTTCGAGACTACCCTTTATACTCCCCCCTCTAATAGACGACGCCGTGTAGTTCGGTTTGATGTTACGTGTCTGGGGTACGTCTTTGGAGAGTTTATATATATATATATATATATATATGTGTGTGTGTGTGTGTGTGTGTGTGCTAGTGAGTGTATGAGTTGTGTGTGTGTGTGTGTGTGTGTTAGTGAGTGTTTGCGTTGTGTGTGTGTGTGGGTGTGTGTGTGTTAGTGAGTGTTTATGTTGTGTATGTGTGTGTATGTGTTAGTGAGTGTTTGCGTTGTGTATGTGTGCGTGTGTGTGTGTCAGTGAGTGTTTGCGTTGTGTATGTGTGTGCGTGTTTGCGTTGTGTATGTGTGTGTCACCGTGCGTTGTGTATGTGTGTGTGTGTGTGTTAGTGAGTGTTTGCATTGTGTATGTGTGTGAGTGTTTGTGTTGTGTGTGTGTGTATGCGCGCGTGTGTGTGTGTGGGTGTGTGGGTGTGAATTTGTCTTTACTAAAACAATTTGCCAGGTTAACCCAGATGCCTCTTGCCTAAATCATTCCTCTGATAAAATTTCTTTTCTCTTTCTTTCTTTTTTTCTTTTCTTTTCTTTCTTAAGGAATCTCTCAAGTCAAAATGTCACGCTGATCGACCAAATTACCGGAGGTCGTACAAGGAAATTGGAAGAAAAGATTCGTTTAATTCCAGAATATTCGAAAGACACACATTCTTTCGTCGTTCTACTATGACGTTCGAAAATACAATTCTGAATTTAAGAACCATTTCATGATTAAGTTAGTTCTGAATAATTTTAGTTGTTCGGACTGTTGTCCTTATCTTTAATGTGGTATGTATAAACCTAACGTTTCGTCCGCTGTATCCTCATTCCTTTCCTCAGGTGTTTTCTGAGTATCTGAGTGTAGTAATGATCCAGCCTGGGAAATCATTTTTAAGAGTTTGACAGTTGATTAAAAAAAGCGTCGAAGAAATTTCGAAGATATCATTAAAATTGTTATGGCACGCCTATTCATTCAGACATGTGTCACGAGAAGAATCATGATCATTTAGGAAAAAAGAGGAAGGCCGGAAGATACAGAGGCCAAAACGTTGGGTTTATACATACTACAATAAAGTTGAGGACAACAGTCCAAAACAACAAAATTATTCACATCAAACCTTATTTAAAAAATATAGACAAATAATATATTAAAATTCTTAAAATAAATATTCTTTATTAATCAATAACATTTTATGAATAAATGAATTTAAATAAATATTCTTTATGAAAAGTACAACAGAAGCACATAATCATACACAGAAAACAATCTTTAATTTAAAATTATAAAAAGATAAAAATAAACGCATCGAGCAATAGGTACTGCTGACCAATGGTTAGCAATATAAAATTGGTAAAGTGTATTTTTTAGATTTAGTCGAATAGTATTAAAATCCGTCCATGGTATTAATGCGTTTCAAATCCTACAATATATGTTATGCATCACTAAGAAATAATGGTTTACATAATATATGTTGTTAATTTGCATACTGTTTTTAACAAAACCCGACTTAATAAATAATTGATCTCTAATATTATTGTTTTATTCTCGAAGTTATTAAAATCAATCCTATGAAGGATTTTATATAGAGATCAATTAAAATTTTATTAAAATATGTGTAATCTTTTTATATGTGTTCTTATTTAATTTCGTTAGTCTTTCTAATTTAATATATTTCATTACATTAAAACTTAGATAATTACACCCGGCGGAGGACACATATTCTTGCTAGTTTAAATAAATATTCTTTGTGAAAGAACAACAGTAGCATATAATCATACACAAAAAACTTTAATTTAGCATAATTTTTAAAAATCCCAATAGGCACATCGAGCGATAGGTACTGAAAACCAATGGTGATGTTTAAAATGTGTATACTTACATTTAGCCGGATACTATACAGCCCGTGTAAGGCCTGATACTTACGGCTAGTATAAGATAAAAGCTATTTTCGCATCAAAGCGTAATGCATTTTGAAAAGTGAACAGAAGAGACCGACACAAGAAACTTTGTAAATTTTTATGTTCACCTTTGAAGCTCGGTTGTTTAAGCGTATATTTCTGGAGTAATCAAGCTTTGGGCTGTGTCACTCAATGGCCGAAAATGATAATTTCAAAGATCAGGTGAAAACATCAAACCAAAGAGCCTGTGTTTCTCATTACCGTACCGCGAGAAGGACGTACGACATGGATTCTTTCCGTATGTGCCCTTTGGCAGTCTAATACCATGCGAAGCATTTTCAAAGTCGAATGGAAGAAATAATAGAATGACTAGCAAGATCTGTAGATATACCACAGTATGATAATTTAATTATTACAAAGTTTGGTATGTTTTCTTAATAACTATTGTAAAATAGTATGTTTTGGTTTGTTTGGTTTGTTTTGTTTTACGGCATATTAACCTCAGTGGGTCATTTAATGCCGATAAAGTTTTGAAATAAATCAATTAATGGATAATACAATTTTTTTATAAATACGTTTTTCTATTTAACCCATAGATGGGACCCTAACAGGTACTACCACTCCGGGTCAGAGTGGACCAGGGAGCAATGGTGATGAAGGGGTGCTCCACATTCCCCAAACCTCCAAAACTAGAATCTCACCATCAGATAGAGTGTAACGTCATTCCCAGAACATGTAGACCCGCAGCCACCGCCTTCTAGCATCTATATGATAAAAAGGGGTGGGGCTTGCCATAAGGGCAATAGGGTTGGGAAAATCATATAGGTAAAATAGTATGTTACATCATGAATAAAATCATTTATAACCTTTGGTGCGTGTATCTAATAAGGGTCTAAGTTCCTTTCTCTTTTCATTGTATTCTGCAAAGATATATTTCTAGATTAATATAAAATGGGTTCCGCCATATTTAATTTCAGTCACGTTGTTCTAACAGTGATTTTAGCTTTGCGAAACATTACAATACGTAGGAGGTTGTAGCTGGAAAATTCTTTTCAGACAGACCAGTATAATACAATGACTAGCAGGACCTGTGGATATACTACAGTATGATAATTTAATTATTACAACGTTTGATATGTTTACTTAATAGCTATTATATATAGTTCAATATGTACAAACTATAATAGTCTTGATTTAATAATAAATAATAATAATCTATCTTTCTTTCTTGTCATCTTTTCCTTATGGGCAATTGAAACAGATTAGCGTTATCATTTCCGCGTGCTCACCGCTCTCTCTCTCTCTCTCTCTCTCTCTCTCTGTCTCTGTCTCTGTCTTTGTCTCTTTCCCATACTCCTTTTCCTTCTTTTTGTGTTTTTATATTTTGTCTGTGTAACATACCCTTTTTCTTCTCTTTCTTTCTTTATAATAAAAATGGAATAGTCCATTATTCAACCAAGGTGACGGAACTCATAAGAAATAAGAATTCGGGGGATAAGCAACACCAAATAATGAGGATTTACATTTTTGCATTTCATCTTGAACGATTTGAACGGTCCCATTTTTAAGCAGTGGGTGTTGCAAGATGATAACGGTTGGAAGATTAAGGAACACGAGTGTTATCATATAGATAATAAATGGATTACTTCTAAGTTGCCGCATTTCATATGGTGGAATTAAAATGGAAGACCTTTTTTCCCAAAAAGGTAGTGCACGCCCCCTCTCCCCGCCGAATAAAAGGTGAAAAAAGCCCCTGTCTGTAATATTTTGGTCTGGATCTTAATCCTGTAGATCAGTGGTTCTCAAACGGGGGACATAAGGATACCCAGGTAGCTTTTAACATTGTTTGAGTCTAGACAAACAAAAATGTTTAATTATAAAAATAAAATAGGCCTTTTAAACATCGAATACCTATGGTGGGTCCACCAGATTAGAATAGGAATCAAAGGGGGCCATAAATAAAAAAGGTTGAGAACCACTGGAACTAGAGAATACGACTGTCTATTATGGCCAACGTTATTGCGAGAAAAATTTGAAAATATCGAGATAATTAAGGCACACTGAACCTGTAACAGTCACTTTTCTCAAACTTTCTATTTAAATCTCAGATGATTTTACGCTCCATAATATATTCATTGTGATTTTTCTCTGTTATCAACTTTTTCTGTTGATATTGCTATTGCTGTCTCCTGCAATTAGTCTTTCTTTGCGTTTTTTGTGTATTCCTCGTGACCCTGAATTGTTGCATCTGCGCAATCCTTATAGGTTAAAAGAGTCCTCTTTTTCACTCAATCTCTCTTTGTGATTTTTGTGGATTCCTCGAGACATTGGATTGTTGCATCTGCGCAACCTTTAAAGATTAAAAGAGTCCTCTTTTTCAATCAGTCTTTCTTTGTGATTTTTGTGGATTCCTCGAGACGTTGGATTGTTGCATCTGCTTAATCCTTAAAGGTTAAAAGAGTCCTCTATTTCAATCAGTCTTTCTTTGTGATTTTTGTGGATTCCTCGAGACATTGGATTGTTGCACCTGCACAATCCTTAAGACTTAAAGGAGCCCTCTTCTACAATAGCCTTTTGGCACATAGACTTCGTCAATTACATTTATTGGACATTAAATCCTTCTGCACCGTCATCAATTTCTTTGTGGTCATTTCACTTCATCCCTTGTCTATTTTAATAACGATCCAGATTTTTCTTACAGATAAAACTGTCCGCTTATTTATTCCTTTGATGAAATTCCTACTGCATTGTTTGATTTTAAGAAGTTTTCATGTTCTTCTAAACTAATCCTTTGTTATTTTTTTACTTTCTTTCATCTCGTTTTGTTTGATTGTGTCCGCTTCTAATTTTCCCAGGTAATTTTTTTTTCTCAGTTCTTCCTTGAATCCACAGTTCTTCCTTTCTCGCTTTCTTCTGGATTAAGAAAAAAAACAAAAAAAAACATAAACGCATTTGGCATCCAAATATTGGATAACCTGTTTTATACAATCATTGAATATTTCACCGAGCTTGATTGAAATAAAAAAGAACAATTACAAAAACACAAAACAAACAAAGAAAAAACAAAGAACATCCCTAAATAAGAGAAAACTTGCCCTATTTTATGTAGAAATGTTGAGAGAAAGAAATCCTTTGTCTGAAGTTTGCATAGGCGAGAAACTGTCAGTAACCAGGCGCCGTTAACTTCATGTCCAAGCTACATTAACTTACATATGAATGGTCTATCCATGACATTAAGCTCTGTTTACTTATAAATATAGCATCCATATTATCTATCTATCTATCTATCTATCTATCTATCTATCTATCCATTTGGATATTTATATCTATATGTATGTATGTATGTATCTATCTATCTTCGAAAGGGTTACACCTGTCATATTCGAGAGAACATGGAGGGTTGGAAATGTCAGACATGTGGTCGAACTTTGCTTTCTACGGCTGGATATGTCAATCATAGGAAATGTCACCAGGGTCAATCCATGCAAATTCCAGGAGCAAACAATGTGTCTTGTGCTATCTGTGGCAAGGTCTGTAAGTCGGCTTCTGGTCCTAAGAGACATATGGTGGTGCATAAGCATCAAATTTATCATCTGATTCATCTGAATCATCTTATTCATCGGGAAGGAAGTCCTCTCAATGTCATATTTGCATCAAACTTTGTGGATCTGCAGCAGGTTTGATGGGTCATTTGAGGGTTCATGCAAGGAAGGGTTCTGGTGGTGGAGTTATAGGATTGTGGGGGACGGCAATGATCTGTAAAGATTATGCTATAATAATAATAATAATAATAATAATAATAATTATTATTATTATTATTATTATCATTATTATTATTATTATTATTATTATTATTATTATTATCTATTTAGATATCTATATCTATATGTATGTATGTATCTATCTATATATCTATTTATCTATCTATCTTAAAATAAAGAGAAACATAAAAATAGATCCTGACACCTGTGAAAATCTTGCATTGAAGGGAATTGACTGGAGAATTCATGGGGATGATGGCTGTACCAGTTTTAAGAGTGAAAGAATTGAACATGAAAACGTCAAGCTTCAAATTCGTAAGGGATACACCTATCATATTGGAGAGAACATGGAGGGTTGGAAATGTCAGACATGTGGGCGAATTCTGCTTTCTAAGACTGGATATGTCAATCATAGGAAATCTCATCAGGGACGATTCATGCAAACACCAGGAACAAACAATGTGTCTTGTACAATCTGTAACAAAGTCTGTAAGTCAGGTCCTGGTCTTAAGAAACATATGGTGGTGCATAAGCATAATATTTTATCATCTGATCCATCTGATACAACAGTGTAGGACGTCATTCGTATGTCATGTTTGCATCAAACTGCGTGGATCTGCAGCGGGTTTGAGGACTCATTTGAGGACTCATGAGAGGAAAGTTTCTGGTGGTGGGGTTATAGGATTGTGAGCGACGACAGTGATCTGTAAAGATTATACTATTGCTATCCATCAATCTATCTGTATATATATATATATATATATATATATATATATATATATATAGTAAAGAAATAGCCAAAACATTTTAGCGGTATTATATCCATTTCTACCCAGAGGTATCTTTATATACATATTAGTTTCCTCAGACCGCTAACATACTAATGGGTAAAAATAGATCTATTACCTTTAAAGTGAGCGAAATGTAAGCCTTTTTCTTTACTAAATATATTGATCTGTTGATTAAAAAAGGCCCACCTTAAAATTACCCTGCCACCAACTAATATATATATATATATATATATATATATATATATATATATATATATATATATATATTAGTGTATTTTGGCAGAATTCTTTCTTTTAAACATGTTTTGTTAAACTCTACTGACGATTCTTGTCGGACGAATTTTTGTTCGATCCTTTCTAACTGTCTGGATATCTTTTTAATATCAGGTTGGAACTGGTGTAGCAATCCACCAAAGCTTTCTTCACGAGCGCTTTTGGCATATCTATCTGACATCTTCAGGTGTGAAATATATATATATATATATATATATATATATATATATATAATGACGTCATACTGGTTGCTCAGAATCATTGTCTTTATCGGATATTGCTCTAGTGAAGTCCTGTACACGACATCTAGTGAGCGCACAGAGCTAATGAATTTAAGTTTTAGCTGGTCGGCAAAAACTTTTTTGTTCGTCTGAACTGAATCTTTTGTGCAATGGAAGGTATGTGACTACACCTGTTGAGTTGTAGGGTGTTACCTCCAGGATCTACTCAATATACCTCGTAGCAGACTTGTGTAGTTCTCATCAAGTCAAAGTGGTGCAGCTATACAGTAGTACTGACATGTCTACAGATTGGAAAAATCATCTCAGATTTTAATACGGTCACCCTATCAATAGATGACCAGGCTTTTCATCTGCGTATGTTGATTCGGTAGATAAGATATTGCTACCGAGGTTTATGAACGGGTCTACTGATTTCCGGAACTTGCAATTCATTGAAGAAGTATCATTATCTTGCTGAATTGTTTTTTCTCTGCTGCATCTTGCTGCATCCTCCAGACCATGTTAAAGAGACACGACTTGAGCAGGTGTATTTAGAAGAAGCGCTTGTCTGCATCAATAAACTAAGGGAATCTATTATTCATAGACAACAAGACATTATGTACATGTATACACACACACACACGCATACACACCACACACACACACACACACACATATATATATATATATATATATAGTTGTGTGTGCTATATATATATATATATATATATTTAGCACACACAACTGTATATATATATATATATATATATATATATATGTGTATATATATATATATATATATATATATATATATATATATATAACGTATCTCTTTAGTGTGGCTTGACATAGCAGACTATGAGGAAATAACACAGGAAAATTACAAGAAAATGTAAGTAAACATTGACGAACAAACTGGATAAAAACACAAACAAATTCAATCAATTATTTCCCTCTGTGAAATTATGATGATTCTTCAGGAAAGCCTAGGTTCACTATTTCCTGTCACAAGTTATCCTAGCTTTTAAATCGGCGTCCATTCTCATGAACACGACGCATTAGTATGTCCCGCAAGTTTTCAATTGCGTTTATGTCTGGAGAATTGACCGACCAGTTCATCTTCTTAGGTCAGCAAAAGCCCTATTTTTAGGAAGGAGAATTATCTTGCATGAATATATCTGAAGGTAATTCATTGCGTTTTAAAACCAAAATTTCAGGTGCTCTTTGAGGAAGGATCTACGGTTATTTTTATACCGTCAGGCACTCTCCACAGACCAAGCATTATACCTCCAACAATATCAGCTCAATTCATAATATCTCCTCCTTCTTTTAGGCGTCTCGAACGTTATTGAGGATATCATACATTTACAACCAAACCTTTGCTCCAATCATCAAAACTATTACGTGTTGCACTAGATTAATTGGTGAACAGAACATTTGAGAAAATAACCTTAATTTTCCCCTTTTTCTATTTCAAATGCATTTGGATGTGTACTTTTGTCAATCGATACTTTGTCACTGATGTCCCTACCTTTTTCAGAATATGATAGCGTGTACTTCTGGACGCTGTTGCTTCGTCAATGGTCCACTGGTCAGGCTTGGGTTATTTACAGCTTCACGTTTCATTCTTCAAAAAGAAGGTCGGGAAACTACCCTCGAGTGACTCTTATTAGCCCTCTTACGTACCTTCGTATGAGCTTAACAAATCTATTTCAAATGTAGATTTGCCTTAGAAAAGTTGAGATAATATCTTTCTAAGAATGGGTCAAGTCACATCTGCGACCCATAATTGCTCGATTATAATTAGAGCCTGGGACACTTCTATATCGTGTTAATATATAAATGGCCACCGTTTGTTTCCTGTTGCATAGAATATTGCAGTTTTTATACAGCCTACGCGTATATCAATTTTCATTACATTGTCAAAGTCTCGTTAAGTTCCAACATGTAGTTTTTGGACAAAGGAAAAATGTCACCTCGTTAATAATTTGAAATGCAGTATATATATATATATATATATATATTCAATTCTTTTTACCAAAATTAGGTTTACTGCCTTGACAGTTTAGGTCGTTGACCTTTTCTGTATATAAGTGGGTTGAGGTTAAGATATAGTGATTGGAGTGTTTTGTATTTTCCCACCATCATTAATTATTGAGCATGCCTCCTCGTGTTAGAATCTAAAACCAGGCCAGTTGATTCTCGTGGCTCCAGTTCCAATCCTGTATAACCTGTAGTTGGCTCGGTTATTTATTTTATTAAGAATCTTAATAAGTTTTGTACCATGTTCTTCATATATATTAAACTCTATCATTGATTTAATAGTGTTCAAAATTGTTTGAGATGCTGATGGGCTCTTGCATACAGAAACCAGCAGTAATCACATATATGGTTTGACTTGTATGGTTTGTTGGATTTTACGGCATGTCAACCCTTATTGGGTTATATAATGCTGAGGATGTTTTTGTTTTGTTTATTCTTGGTTGGTTGGTTGGTTGGTTGGTTGGATTTTACGGCATTTCAACCCTTATTGGGTTATTATATGCTGAAGACATTGTGTTTTATTCATTCTTCATGGGTACTCAATTTTTTAACTCTATTTTTTAAACACATTTTCTCTTCAATTTAACCCATAGATATGAACCTTACATATACTCCAACTCCGGATCAGAGTTGACCTGGGAGCAATGGGAGTGATGAAGGGGTACTCCACATTCCCCAGAGCGCCAGAACTCGAACTTCACCATCAGATAGAGTTTGATGTCATACACAGGACAATAACACGCTCTGCCACCACCTTCTCGCACAAATATGATTAAAAAAAGGGTAGTTGTCATAAGAGTATTAGGTGCTAGGACTTGATGTTACCAGCTAATTGATCGGTGGGGGCTTCTCAGAACGGCCGTCTAGCCTAGTTTTATGCCCAAAGTGGGGTGTTGCATGTTATAGACTACTCAGCCACCAGGGTCACATCCTTAAGCATTAATGATTGCCACCCATAGCCAACAGGTGGTAGAATTGCAGTCGGTGTATTCTAAAGCACCAACCGACAGAGTCTTTCACATATATGAGTTTAAAAGCTCTAAATGTTTAGTCTCTATTACTGAAATATATTGGTGTTACATAATTCATGGATAGCCTATGAATTATATAAGTAGTGTAGTATAAATTTTGAAATTGAGTTTGTTAGAAATTCAGAGTGGAAAGTTACCGCCGATGATTGACAATATGGTAACCTCCACTAGACCCCGCCCCTGAAAAACGCGCCAGTAGAAGCGTGTGACAGTTTTTAGAGCAGACACAGAAAAAGAACAACATAGGAAAATGGCCACCGAACAAGTAAGAACCTCTCATCATCATCCCTACTCTCTCTCTCTCTCTCTCTCTCTCTCTCTCTCTCTCTCTCTCTCTCTCTCTCTCTCTCTCATTTATATACCTGACGTAAGGGGTAGATAACATTAGTACATTCATTTTCAATTTGGTCAGAGATAATTCCAGGTCAAATCATCCAGAAGAAAGTAAAATTGTCACCCGCCCCCTTTAATTTTTCTGAAATTTTTATTCCACCTGTTGGCGGAGTTATGTCAATTTTTAGCTCTCCAAATTTGATGTGGTTCGCGAAAAAATGGTGACTTTTTGTAATCTATTTTTGTCTGCAAAATAAGTCCCAGAGCTTCCCTACAACTAGAAATTGGTGTATAAAAGCATTTCTGCCAAGCGAATCCAACATTTTCAAGGGCCACATCGGGATATTGATCTTGCTAAGAAAGTATACGAAACCACCAATAACTTACAATTGGATGACTTTAAGAGTATCTTGATAGCACTTCTGGTTTTCTTGGGCAAAAATACTTTTATAAATACGTTTTTAGGAGTAGGGAAGCTCTAGAACTCATTTTTGAGACAAAAAGTCGCCATTTTTCACGACCCCACCCCTCAAATTTGGAGAGATAAAAATCGACAAAACTCCGCCACATTTTGGGATTGGAAGCTCAAATTTTTGGGATTGGCTAACTTGAACATACTTCACGCTAGGACAAAATTTGGCTGACATGGCCTGGGTGATTTGATATTGACTTACCCCCAGGTGAACATGCAATTTCCTTTCATTCTTATTGCATTCTTAACTTGTTTTTTTATTTTTTTTGTTTTTATTTTTTTTGTTTTTTGTTTTTAATCAGCGTCGTTTTCAGCTTTTTGAGACTCCTGAAATTCATAGAAATTAATTCATAGAAATAAAAAAAAGCAGATTATCTCTAAATTACCCAATAATCTTCTCAACATTATATTATTCCATTATAATATCCTCTGCATGATTTGAAAAATATATAGAATTGATTTAAATAATTTAATTTGCTTTGTTTAAAGAATGTTTTATAAAGCGAGAATTTTCAAATATTATCGAAAAAAGTTTTGCATGCTCATCTGTTATTAGTTAATCTATACATATATAAAAGGCAATTGGTTTGTATGTATGTATGTATGTATGTATGTATGTATGTCCGAAGAGCCACCTTCTACCGGTCTGTGAAAGAATTTGATTCTAACCGAATTAAACACCAAAAATTGAAGCGGGCTATTAGGATATTTTTCAGTCCATTTATAGTGGAGAAGTTCCACCATGTAGTTTATGAGTATCATTTGAAAAAACACAAGGATGCAGTGTCAAATGCTACTGGTACTCAAATATGAAAAAGAAAGGACAGGAAATGGTCTTATTCGTGCACGAGTTGACAGCCAACATGTCCGGATAAAAACACGAAAATAAAACGACAAATTATATATATATATATATATATATATATATATATACACACACCACACACACACACACACACACAAATATCAGAATCGTTATTATATTCATGTAGTGTGTTATTATGAGATGTAGTATTATTTTTTTCTATTGTGTATTTTCAGTGCCCTTTTTTTAGCACGGTGTATGAAGTTTCAAGAGTATTGTAATTTAAGAAAAGACTTTTCAATAATATCAAATTCTTCTTCTAAATATTTCTTATAGCATATCCTAAGTACTCTAAGAAAGAAACCTATTATGGTACCGCTCTTTATCCTATTGTTGTGATGGGAATAAAAATGAATGTAGACATTTTTATTAGTATTCTTATGATAAAACTTTAAATTCTAAAATGTTGTTATTGTCTATAATAAGTGTGCCTAGGAAAAAATAGAGAGGAGTAGGAGAGACTTCTAGATCTTTGTCTAAAAGGGTCTCTGAACAAAGATATAATATTAAACGAGGTTTTGTAAACAACCACCTAGCTAAACACATTTTAGACAATAACTATACCTTTGATTTTAAAGGTGCCAAAATATTAACTCATATATATATATATATATATATATATATATATATATATATATATATATATATATACTATCACATATCAGATCTTGCGTTTTGAGCAAGAATAATGAAGGTTTGATTTGTATTCATGAAGATAAGATATAGAATTCAAATAGTAACAACATGGATGTTCTTTTTTTTATTTTGCATTTAATATTTTAAATCGGAGACATTAACTTTTCTTTTCAGAGTGACTGCGCACTTTTCTTTTATCTCACCATGCTGGATCAACTCAAGGTCTTTTATACATATGAATTTTAATGGCGCATCCTGCGAGGATCCAACCCATGATTCGGTAATAATGGATCAGTGAGACAAACATTTTGCTGTCCCATCTACCCAGACGACGCCTGGTAGCCGCTTCTAAATAACCGATAAATAAAAATAAACAAGATGGACATTCCCTAGGTGTGCTAATTAATTTTTTCAGATGTAGTATTCTAAACCAGTATAAACTTTTTTAAATACACAATTTAGAATGCTCTCTTCTGACTGTGGGTGGCTTTTAATGTCTTTTTATATTTCTATTGTTAGGGTAATTAATATTTAGCTTTAAATATACTAGACAAGAGGATATTGTGTTGAGAAAGTTTAAAACAATGATTTAATTGTAGTGTGTAATTGTTGTTTGTATAGGAATACTCGTTTAGTCATCAAAGGGAATATATTTTAATGTATTGTGCATGACACTAAACATATTCTGATTGCAAGGCTCCAGGTTTGTACCGCCCTGTCGGCTGGGGCTGTAGAATACACCAACTTTACCTCTGTGAAGAGGTAATACCTCTCAATGGGGCTATCAGTTGGCCGTTATGCTTAAGGACAGAATCCTGGTGGCTGAGTAGTTCATGACATGCCACATTCCACTTTGGCCCGTACTTAAGCTACACGGGCGATCGAAGGGACCCCCTTCGGTTGATGAGTTGGTTGCGTCAAACCCCAGCAGCTGTACGATTGTCACAGCCCTATTGCCCACATGGTAAACCCCAACCTTTTTATCATATATGTACTAGAAGACGTTGGCTGAGGGTCTTATTGTCCTGGGTATGACGTTAAACTCTATCTGATGGTGAAGTTCCAATTCTGGAGCTCTGGGAATATGGAGTACATCTTCTTTGCCACAACTCCCAGGTCCACTCTGACCCGGAGTGGTAGTACCTGTTAGAGTCCAATCTATGGGTTAAACAGAAGAAGTTAAAAAAATGAGTTCCTATTAAGAAAATATTAGTATGAATAAAAAGAATTAATAAAACAAAGAATCTTCGGAATAATATAACCCAACAAGTGTTGACATGCCATAAAATCCAACATACCAATCAACTACCACTCAGAGTAGACCTGGAAATAATGTCAATGAAAGGATACTCAACACTCCTCAGATCTCCAGAACTGGAGCCTCACCATAAGATGCATTTTCGAATACCTATGGAAATGGTCAGTGTTGTATTCTTATTTTGTTTATCACTGTAGAAATAGAGAGCAATATTATTACAAGCTTTAATTTACCCTATTCGACATGAATATTGTTGTGCCCTTAAAAGGGATACAATCAGACAAAGTTGTAGTCAAATGGAAGGACAAGTCAACACGTTCATAGATTTAAGATAGAGAGTTTTATTGCAGAGAGATACAATAAGACATACAAGGAATAGTGAGGTACGCTACTAATCCTCGAATCCAGCCCAGCATAATGCTCACTATATATATAGTGTTTAGCGCACGCACTCTTTGTGTATGACAAATACGCTGGCGCAACAATAATAATAAAAAAACAAAAAGCAAGAGATCCCGAGAATAAAAAATATAAATGAATAAACACAAGGGACAGGGAATTCTCCTTCTCAGCTTCGATAAGTGTACGAGAAAATGATATAGAACACGTACGCCAGACAACAGAAGACAAACAAGACCTCGCTGATAGAATCAAATTTATTTACAGAAAAAAAAAGGCAACAGAAAAGTAGGTAAAAAGCAAACAACAATAAAAAATATGTAATAAGGGATATTGAATAGGTATTTACTTTATCATATATGTGTGAGCGAGCAATCGAACCTTTAGCACTTAGGCAATCTTAAAAGACATGTAAAACAAGAGAGATTCAACTCACTGTGATATCGTGGACGATGTGAATGAAAGAATGTCTTCTCGTTATACCTTTCTTTCTTTTTAGATTTTATATCTTTTTTTCTCATATGCATAAAAAATTTGTAAACGTTTTTAGATCAGTCCAAACAAATAGACCGTTCAAAATAATCCCAACGACATAAGAGTTTTTCACAATTGTTTCTTTTTTCTTTTCTTTCTTTTCTCCAATCAGATATTCAATGTTCAGTAATAAGATAATTTTCTTCTTTTCTCTGTTTAGATATTCAATATTCGACAATAAGATGATTTTCTCTTCAGCTGTTTTCACAATTGTTGGCTGTGATATGTTCTCCGAATATTAAAAGTTTCTTTTCGTCGCCCCATTTAGCGACGTCAAAATGTGTGAGAACAAGGCAAACACATCCGTTCATAACGACGTAATTTTCTATTCTGTGTTGGGCCTTCATTTTTGGCGCGAATCTGACAGCAACAAGCTAGTCTGTCGTCATCTCGAAGTCGCGAAACTTTAGGATCGTCTGTACTTTTACGATTCGATTGTAGGTCGTGCTAGGAAGTCAAGACAAAAAAGGGATACGTATTGCCGTTTGTCTTTTCCGCTATTGAGATGGGGAATGTTAAAATTACCGTTCGATTGTGGAATAGTATTAATTTCAGCAATACAAACTTTATTTTACTAAAACAGAGTAAATGATCTTTCTGCTCGCCCACACATTATATTTAGAATTTTTACAAAGGTCTATATAGTTGATATACTAATATTACATCACAATAGTCATGGGTGAGAGAGAGAGAGAGAGAGAGAGAGAGAGAGAGAGAGAGAGAGAGAGAGAGAGAGAGAGAGAGAGCGTGTAATATTCCATTACAACAACAAATATCTACAAAGATTTAATTGCCATTCCGTCACAAATAAACCTAATGAACCATCATATTATATATATATATATATATATATATATATATATATATATATATATATATATATATAAACCCCTCCGCACGAGCAGGATGTGACACAAGATCAGTTTCTTAAGCGGAGTTCAACAGGTTTGAATTAAGAGTTTTCCTTCTTCTAGACTGGTTGCCTAACCAAGGTTAAAGAGCCCAGTCTGCCCTACTATTTATCCATAGCTGGAGGGAGAGTAGGATTCATGCCTTTCCCAAGGGTATTAGTGCAAAGTTAAATGCAATTATCACATCCAGGATTTGAACTCGGGGCGACGAGTCCATTTCCCATGACTTTAACCATCGCACCACGCACTTCCTACAAGTACCATCATACCTTATATAGAGTATCATTGGAATGAAACTTGTATATATTAGAGAAAAAGAAAAACTAAACTAGTAATTTAAGCATAATATTTGGTTGGTGCATAATTATTGCGGCTTTTTTTTTTAACAAATTTTATTCAACTAAAACAATACCAATATTTAACAACGTCGGGAACCCGCCCAGACAATTTCCATACTTTTCCGAGTATTTTGAGACGACGAACAATGGTCGACCAACATTCTCGTTGTCAAGCTCTCGTCCACTTCTACGGCTGCCAAAAGTACCTGAGCGTTGAAATTTGATGTTCGGCCTCTTCATTCATTTGCGAGGTTTATATCGCCTGATTTGAATTTCCTAAACCATATTTCAACTTGGCCTTTGCTGATTGTTCCTTCAGCAAAAAGTTTATTGAGATCGCAAAATGACTGTCCTTCATTCCAACATTTCTCAAAGTGGTAGAGGATAATATGACGAATGTGAGTATGATTTCGAATATACACATACTGAAAAGAGAAGATTATTCTTATGAACAAACTCAACAAACCGCTAATTGATATTTATTTTTCTTCCAATAAAATTTGTTGAAAAAAAAGCCGCAATAATTAAGCACCAACCCAATATTTTTAGATTTTAATAAACATTTGAATTGTAAAGTATTTTATGATCTCTAAAAAAATAATTATATGATTTAATGAAATTAAAGTTTAGTTGGATAGTTAACCAGAGAGTCTAATGAAGGATGTATTATCTGACCATGTCTCTATTCTCGGGCTAGTGTCCTCATCTTGGTTGTCATATTCATAAGATATCTGAAGCTGTACTCTCTCTCTCTCTCTCTCTCTCTCTCTCATCAGCAGCCAGAACAGTGTGATACCAGAAAATAAGATACTAGAAAATGAAATGACAAAATACCAGATATTCTAGTTATAAATCCCTCAAAAAAAGGAGAAAAAAAGAACAAAAAAGAGTATAAGCTTATGTGGCGCCAATCATTCAAAAAATCAATATCCTAAAATCTGTTTTATATGAGCCGATAGAGAAATATACATTATTGTGTTTGTTTAGCATTCAATTCTAAGGCTAACAGCAACAAATGAATGAAATTAATACTGCGTTTAATTCAAACAACTTATTACCAGCACAAGAAACAATGAATAACAATACTAAGTCCTTCCTGTGTATAAAGTTGAATTTAAGGGACTTACAGATGTGTTTGACAAGATGTCTGGTATCTTAGGGCTGTCTCTCTTGGAGAGGTTTTAATGTCATGACCTCCTGGTACTTATTGGAAATAAATGTATATTATACCTTCCCATTATCCCTACTTCAGCTGTCACGTCCCCAGCAAAAAATTACCAGCGATTGTTTTAAGTGTTTTGTCTACTCAAGGACGGGCAGTAAAAAAAAATGATGACTGCGTCGTGGACATTAAGGTGCTGGTTTGTCCTAACCCGTATAGAACAGAAAATTGCTGATCACTATAGTTGATTTTACAACTATTTATGTTACAATGGTGATCACCGATGGCAGAATCTTGTGCCTGTGAGAGCTCGGGTGTGGTTTGGGGAATGCTTCTTATTCCCCTCGGACGTGTTGGTTAATTCTCACACTCAAACCGTTGTGTAGTCCTACCAATATAACTGGCATCACACCAGAAATGATATTTATAAATTACAAAACTTTGTTCAAGGATTGGCAGAACATCTTTTTGAGTGGAGCGAAATGCAGGTCTAGTAGTGAAAATTGTTCTGACTTTAACTGCATTGAAAGAACGTATTACTGTAATTTGATCTTAATTGCCAACGTCTGACCAACAAGTCCTATCCATGCATATATATATATATATATGAGAAGAAAGGTGGAATAAAACATCACACAATGCTGTAAGAAGAAAACAATTTATAATATAATATATATATATATATATGTGTGTGTGTGTGTGTGTGTGTGTGTGTTGAGTATCTTGGGATATAAGGTGCGTGCTAGATCTTCGCCCATACTTATAGACTGGGCGAGATCGTGTGATCTATTCCTTGGCCAATCACTGGCAGTATTCTGGGGCTGATACAATACTTAACCCACCTTACTGGTCATAATTGCTGCAGCATTCTCGGACGACGGACATAGGATTAAATCACTGGACCTTTACCAATACGCAGGATAGGACTTCTACGATTACCAAAGGATCACCAAAGGATTCTATAAGATAGGACTTTCGTTAAGCCCTATTTCAACTAGCCAAAGATGGGCCTTAAAAACTTTACAATATGTATATATATATAATACTAAGCTCAGTAAAGGAGATTTCAAACCCTTTAAACGCCGCATAAGAAATTTACATTTTGGTGCATCATACTCGTGCATGGAGATTGCTAAATATGTATACATAACTCGCGTTAAATTGGCTAAGTTGCGTTGAAGTGTCCCGGAGAACCGAGGCAATTTACTGTCAGTCAGTCTCAGGGGAAAACATTTGTTAGAGCTTGCATGAAAAATTCGCAAGAAGTAAAATAAATCATAATTCATTTTATTTATTTTTAAAATGCCTTTACCAGTATACATATCATGAATATGATATACTGAATAATTCATTTCACAGCAAGCGTTCGTCTTAGAAAATTCCGAATTGGATTACTTGAAATTCATAATTTATTTTACCCGGAACATATCTTTTTATTTGTAAATATCACATTGTGGACTTTCTTATAAAGGAAAATATTGTCTAGAGAAAAATGTACATCTTTGTTAGATGTAGATATTCGCTTTTATATATATATATTATATATATATATATATATATATATATATATATATATAGTAGAGTGTGTACAGAAATAACCTACTCGAGTTTGACCATAAGAATTTTCAGGGTTAATTTCCACTGAATTAATCAAGATATTTATTAATTACAGTTAATTGCGGAAGTCAATATTGCAATTATTGAATTATTATATAATTGCAATATTGACTTCCGCAATTAACTGTAATTAATCAATATCTTGATTAATTCAGTGGAAATTAATTCCTGAAGATCCTATGGTGAAACTAGAGTAGGTTATTTCCGTAACACACTGTAATACTAAATCCGCTCTACTAACGTATTGTGCACTTTATATTTGAATAACACACTTATCCGATTAATACTTGTAACAACCAAGTATTGGGATTAACTCAATAATTTTACCGGTAAGTCATTACCTTTAATATATATATATTATATAATATATATATATATATATATATATATATATATATAAAGTGGGCTGGCTACACTTTCTATTGAAAGGGCAGGCGATGGTAGCTGTAAGGGGTTTGATATAAGGTGGATCGAACACCCCATCCTGAATCGGTCTATACGTAGGCGGCACATAACGGACGTCACAGACACAACTCCTACATTTGACCGACCTGTGTGACAGGGCTTGCCCATCGAGGGCTGGGCTGCTCAGTCACGTATCATTGCATACGTGAGGAAGACGGAAGGGATTCACATGTGATAGGTACATAAAAACAAATCTGGATCCTTGGACCATCTGCTTGCGCACAACCAAACTACTTGTAGAAATGGCCTTATTCTGTGAAGAAGTGGCAATCACCATATATATATATATATATATATATATATATATATATTCATTAGCAATTCAGTCTCGAAAGACTATGATAAAGTTTTTGTGTGCCCCTGAAGTTGCAGCGCCCCTGTGACTATGAAGTCCTATGTTTGAGAAACATTCTCGACCACAGATTTTGCATTTGTAGGTTGTCCCTGTAGATGATGATGTTCCGATGCTTTGTTGCCGTTGCTTTCTTATGAACCTCTTAGCTTCATGATGTTGTATCAGGGTGACTTCTGACATGTACAGTCCTCTGTGGAGATTCTGCCGCCACCGAAGGCGGTCTTGAGCCAAATTTTCCCAGCTGGAAGGGACAATGCCAAAGCACCTGAGATCATTTTTGCAGACATCTTTGAATCGCAGTAGGGGGCGACCAATCTGTCTTTTACCAGATGTTAGCTCTCCATACAGGATGTCTTTCGGGATTCGTCCATCATCCATCCGACGTACATGACCCAGCCATCGGAGACGACGTTGTCTCAGTAGAGAGTACAGGCTGAGGAGTTGAGCTCTCTCTAGGACTGCTGTGTTAGTGATCCTGTCCCTCCAGGTGATGCCCAGTACACGTCTAGGGCAGCGAAGGTAGAAGGCATTTAGCTGCCGTAAAGAAATAACAAAAGACTTAGAGATTCACATCTGATGAGTCGGGAGAGTTAGACACTTTGTCTAAGCTTCCTGAAATAGACTATAACGCTAAATCTCTAAGTCTTTTGTTATTTCTTTACATATACATTTGCTCTGTGACTCTAACATTAAGAGCACACATTGAGCTCTCAAACTGCGACAGGTTTTTTTAAATAAAACTCTTGTGTCGTAAGGAAGATTTCTTCTCTGGCTTTTGGATTATATATATATATATATATATATATATATATATATATATAATATATATATATATGTGTGTGTGTGTGTGTGTGTGTGTGTGTGTGTGTGTGTGTGTGTGTGTTTTAAGCAGTATTCTTTCATTTGTACATGTAGAATTAAACAAAAGGCACATCTCCTGTTTAACAATTTTATTAACGATATTTTCAAGCTTCCTCGCCAACTTATTTTTACATTTGCATGGAATAATAAATAATTAATTTTACCTTATTATGGCCGGGGTTATTAAAAGATTATTATAAAAGATCGTTAATAAAATTGTTAAACAGAGGCGTGCCTTTTATTTAATTCTACGTGTAAAAATTAATTCGGACAACATTACTTCAACCACGCCGATAATAAGGTAAAATTAATTATTTATTATCCACGGATTCCATCCAAATGTTAAAAAAACGTTGCTAGAAAGATTGCAAAGATCATTAATAAAACTAGCAAATATATGAACCTTCCGGGTGCAAGTATTTAGTTTTTAATGTAATAAAATATTGTATTAAGTTAGAAAGGCTAATGAAACTAAATAAGAATACAAAAGATTTGAAACAGAGGGGAGTATAATGAAAAAAAATTGATCAACTAAATCTTACTCTTCCATCACTCCCATCTTTCATTGCTAAATTTTCCTAATTTAACTATTTAGTTAAAATAGGAAGTAAAAAATAAAAATACACTTATTTCTTCTTGTTAATGATTTATTTTCAGATTTATTCCTCAGATTTTTGCTCATATTCATTAAGATAAAACCAAACAGTTAGAAACCAATAATACTAAGCACATACTTATTAAAGTCAAATTTTTAATATCAATATGCAAATTAGCCTTCTCATTCACTCTGTAAAGCGCTATCTTTTTTGTATATATAAATACAAATACATGTTACTAATACGTAGATACGGTAAAAATATCAATAATGTAAAACATTTTTATTAATAATTGAGATTTAAAGAAAAAAAAATCATTGAGAATGTGTCTTATAATAATTAAGGGAATTGTGACTTGAGTCGTAATATAGTTTCGGTTACAGACAGACAAACAAAGAATCGCTATTATAATAAGATTGTTAAACAGGAGACGTGCCTTTTGTTTAATTCGATACACACACACACACACACACACACACACATATATATATATATATATATATAATATATATATGTGTATATATACTATAGTGTGAGATGGTCACTGTTTAGCTTTTGCTGGAATGGCGTACCAAAGGCAGTATTATTGGTAGAGTGCTCAATATAAAAAATAGAGCTGTTATATAATATAATAAGATAAATATATAAAAGTTTTACATATCTATTTATTAGGTGACAAAGGAACATTCACAACCATATTGGTTTCATGCGATGCAATCATCAGGTGAAGATGTTTCAAATGACAATCATCAAATGAAGATGTTTCAAATGACATTTGAAACATCTTCACCTGATGATTGCATCGCATGAAACCAATATGGTTGTGAATGTTCCTTTGTCACCTAATAAATAGATATGTAAAACCTTTATATATTTATCTTATTATATTATATATATGAAAATGCTTCACGTTTATATAAACGCTAAAAAAATACTGGTTTTTAACATCTCAACCATTTCACAACTGGTTTTTAACATCTCAACCATTGGACTCATCTGATGATTGGATTACCATGAAACTTCAAGTTATGAGTGTAAACCCATAATATTACCATTGATTATATATATATATATTATATATATATATATTATATAATATGGTTTGATGCAGTTCAATCTATTTCGATCTCATAAATATGCATACATATGTACATGAAGAACCAAACAAAGTGTAACAACCCATCGAAGATTTAATTTTCGACATATACAGTTTTTAGAATGCTGCATTGCTAAATTTGTAAGTAAAGTTGGCGAAGTGGCCTATTGTCGGTATCAACCGGACAGCGAGGGAGTCTATCCACTTTTTGCTAGCGCTAAACCCTGAAGATTGTTGATTTTGTTGAAGTAGGGCGCCACACCTACCGTTAGCTCACTACTTTACCGCACAGATCAAATATTACCCAGTCTGTGCGACTCATGCGCTGAATTGGCGGGGACCGAGTTCGAACCCAGAACCTTGCAATTCCTAGGCGGATGATCTACCGATTAAGCTCGTACAGTACTTTATTGCAATCAACATTGTATCTTAAAAACTTCTGAGGCTGCAAAATTGGTATAACAAAATGGGAATAATTTTGGTTTTTCGGAATATTGTCCCTATGTCTATTTTGTTAGTTATTAACACTAAGCCTCGGCCGCTGTACCTTCCGGCCTTCCTCAGGTGTTTCCTATGTATTGGGGCCAACTGATGGCCATGAGCGGCGACCCATGATGTTTCAGTACGGAATCCCAGTGGCTGAGCAGTTCATGACATGCAACAATCCACTTTGGCCCTTTATTGGGCTTCACAGTCGGATGAAGTGGAATGAACCGATCAATCGGCCCGTCACATCAAGCACTTGCGCCAATATGATTGTCCCGACAATTATACTTACTCTTATAGCAACCGCCAACTCTTTCTATCAAATGTGTACTGGAAGAAAGTAAAAAAAATGAGAGCGAGAGCGAGAGCGCGCGCGCGCGCGCGCGAGAGAGAGAGAGAGAGAGAGAGAGAGAGAGAGAGAGAGAGAGAGAGAGAGAGAGAGTTAAATCAAGATAATTATGATACTTTTTACATATTGAACTATTTAAAAAGATGGAAAGGTCCATTATTTTGCTGACGTGACGACACTCATAAGGAATAAATATTTGGCGGATAAGCAACACCAGATAATTAGGATTTACATTTTTGAATTTCATCTTCGTCGATTTGGACGGTCTAAGTTTTAAACAGAGGGTGTTGCAAAATGATAACGGTCGTACACTTAAGGAACAGGAGTGTTAATGTATAGATAAAAGTCATTTACAGTCGAGATTTTATTATCAATATTTTCCCTGAATTATTCCCTAAATTAATTTGATTAATTGATTTACTGATACAAAGCGCAAGATATTTTTTTCATATATTTAAAAGATTTGAAACCTAAAATTAATAGATTCCTTCATACAAAATGGCAACAACACTGGAATAACAACATCCACAATAAACTTTTCCTAATCAAACCCACTTTGGGAGGCTGGATACCAATTTTAAGGAATTCTAGAAAGGAACAAGTCATTGTGTCCCAATTATGCATTGGTCATACAAGACTAACGCACTCCTATATACTCAAACAAGAACAACAACCACAATGTGAAACATGTCAAACACCTTTCACAGTTAAACACTTATTCATGGAATGCAGATTTCTTGCTCACAGCAGAAACCGTTATTTTACAGCAAACGATATGAAAGATCTGTTAGAAAATGTCAACATGGAGGATATTCTCTCTTTTTGTAGGGAAATAAAATTATACCATAGAATATAGACATGAAACAAATCAATACCATACAACATAATCCCTAATCATGCTAACACATTGATAAAACCAATTACTAAAAAGTATAAATATAAATACATAATATGTATCACTTCCTAACCGTTAGGCATGACATAACCCCAGACGGGTTGACAAACAAACCAGATTAGATAAAGTACATTTACCCTTTGTAAATTTAAGTAAAACCTAACTCTATTTATAAAGTTATACGACAGAAATTTAATCGTGCTGTGAGGAAGTTGTTGTCGTCCATCTTTATACACCAATTAAGTCAAGACTCTGTGGGTATTTCATTCAAGCAACCAACCAAACCAAATATCCACCATTTTTTTCTTTACAGTGGAAACTCAGCAAGACCTTGTTAATGAGTTTGCAAAAGAAAATCAACAAATTGATCTACGTAAAAAAAGATTAGCATTAAATAGTGATATTTAGAGCCATACTTTAAATATACGCTCCTACATTTGGGGCGCTGGTAGTTGTCGTCAGTGATGTAATCCGCAGGGTTCATTGGGAAGTTTCGGGTCTTCCAACATCAGACTTCCCTCGACTTGCAAATTGAGTGGGAATTATTTCAGTACATATCGCATAAATGTATAGCGTCCTCCTGCCCGAAAAACGCTAAACGGTGCCTGCTCAAAATCCAACCCCCTCTACTATTGAAATCCCTAGCTGTTTGAAGGCATTTTTCCTAAAGATTTAATGCGATATGAAAACGATATTTTACACCTCCCCTAAGTCTTTTCTCGACAAGTAAATGTAAGTAATTATACCCACCCTCGCCTCTCAAAAAAAATTTAACGGTTTGAAGGCGTTTTCCTCAACAATACCCTTTTTTAGTGGTTTGAAGGCGTTAAAAGTAAGCCAACCCATGTTTTTTTATCGATGTATATGTAAATCCCCCCACTTTAAATATCTTTTTTTCCAGTATTTTCCTTTTATTTAATTCAAAATAACTGTCACGAATTTTTAAATAAATACGACTGAATTTCGAAAATAAAATTAATCAGTTATTAACCAAGACAGCTAGGGATTTTAATAGTAGTGCGGCTTGGTTTTGAGCAGACACCGCTTAGCGTTTTTTTAGGGTAAGGGGCCAGGACGCATTTATGCGATATGCACCAATTATTTCTATTGTGAAAAGTTAATCTATTTCTATTAGTAATCTGTAATTTTTTTTACAAAGAATTATGATTTACTTGAAAAATAAGTAAAATTGGCGTATTGTCAGTATCAGCCGGATATCGAAGGAGTCAATCCCCTTTTCGCTAGCACTAGAATAGGGAATTTATTTTTGCTGAGTAGGAGCGACACGCGTGCCGTCAGCTCCCCACTTTACCGCTCAGATAACGCAAGTTCTGCTACTAATACGGCGACAGGTATCGTACCCAGAACATTCCGATTCCAAGGTAGGTGCTCTACCAATTGAGCTAAACCCTCTTGATTGTAACAATATAATTCATTGAAATACTTAAAACTGATTACGTTATCGCTTCCATAACAATTATTTTTTTGTTGTTGGTCAAGATAACGGTGAGTAATTATTCCCTAATCAGATAATTTGATCTTTGAATTAACTGTTTTTGTTTGTACCAAACTCTTTTTGTTCGTTATTTCTTTTTTGCAAGATTAAAAAAGTTCAAAAATATTTACGTTTCTTCCTTCAATATGACCTAAACTAATCACGTGGCCTATTTTGGTGGTACCTAAAGTACATCAATACTAATCCGTGTTTATTCTGATAGGTACTTGTTCAATATTAGGATCCAATTTGGTCGTTACTTAGGCTAGACGGTCGCCGAGGTCCCTTCCGCTCAATCGGCTGGCCATCCTAGCACCTATATGACTGGCAAAACCCTCTTGGTAAGCCCCAAATCTTTTTTCAAATATGTGCTAGAAGGCCATGACTGATGGTCTTAATGTCCTGAGTATGACGTTAAAGTCTACCTGATGGTGAAGTTCCAATTCTAGAGCTCTGGGAAATGCATAGTACCCCTACAGCATTGCTCCCTGGTCCACTCTGATCCGGAGTGGTGATAACTGTTAGGGTCCTATTTACGGATTCAATAGAAAACTGTTTTTCTTTTGAGAAAATGGAGTTAAAAAAATGAGTATCCATGAGGAATGAATAAAACAACATATCCTCGTAATAAATAACTAATTGGACACACAGCGTAGTAGGTAAACGCGTGGGTTAAGACCGTTATCTCTAGGCTGCAGGTTCAATCCTGGTCAAGGGCGACACTTACATAGAATAATAATTAACACAGCAAAACATCTGTACCCAGCTAATGTTAGCGGAATAAGAACAGGATACCCCGTGGATTGAATAAAAGGTTGTGTTCAAAGTTCCGTGATGGCTCTCAATTACGACAAGAAGGTTCCCAGTGCAAAAAGAAGGTTCCTGAGTTCGAGAAGGTTCTCGAGACCGACAAGAATAAGGCCGGAGGGCACATCGTCCGAAACGTTGTACAGATAACAATACAAATGGGGACAATAGTTCGAGTAATCCTAATACTAACCAAACAGGGGTTGACACGTTGTCAATTACAACCAGCTAACAAGATTGGGATGCATATCTAATATGTATTTTCCCAATTTTATTGTCAAATTAATGAGTGAACGCTTGGAATTTAAAAAAAAACCCTGAAAAGCGTCGCATTCATGAGGAATTACCTTTAAGATTGCTCCCATGAACAATCTGGGTTTCGAAGTAATCAGGAATTTAATCGAACAGGAAACTGAGAGTCTGAAGTCTGAATAATTCAAAGGCATTTTCATCTGGGATTTTGTTGTTTTTCTATTCATGATATCTCGATCCATATCACAAGAGAAACATTCTTTCCTGTCAGCTTGTGTGATTGAATACTTTACACTTGTTTAAGAAGATATCTCATCATCATCATCATCGTGAACTGTCAGCACGGACTCTCATGACTCTCTCTCTTTGTCCCTCTCTCTCTTTCTCCCCCTCCCCCCTCTCTCTCTCTGTTTCTCTGTCTCTGTTTCTGTTCTTTTCCTCCCTCTCTATCTTTTCTTTCCTTCCCTTCTCCCCCTCTCTCATTAAACCAAAACAATTTTTAAAAAAAAGAAAAGAAAACCTTGTTTTCCTCTAAGAAGATATCAAGATGTTTCTTTCTCAGCCAAGCATTTCACACTTATACTCTCTATGCAAAAACCATTCTAGTTTATTTAGGGCAAACAAGTTAATTTAGGGTAAAACAAATACATACCTACTTACAATGGAGTGATATCCCCCGTGATTGATAGTTTTTTCTTTTTTGTTTTGCATGACAATTGTCAATTACCGAGAAGATGAGAATAATTCAACTGACTAATGTATTCATTTATTTATTCCAAATAATCAGGGGCTCGAAAGAACAGGATAGAAAATTTAAAACAAAACAAAACAAAAAACGCATCAAGCTCCTATTGTTGACCGTTATAATAAATGTGTCAGATGCTGGGCGCCCATTTAATGTAATCTTGAGTCAGACTAAATCAAGATTATTTGATATCAAAACAACGTAGATAATGGTGTGATGGATGGCAAATTTATGGAAGAACCCAGTTCTATTTCAACCTTATTCACTGTGTATTTCGATATGTGTTTCTACAATAAACGTATATACATACATAAATACATACATACAGATAGACAGACAGACGCACACACACACACGCACACATACACATATACACGCATATATATATATATATATATATATATATATTTGCATATAATGGGGTGCTATATTTGTAAGCATATATATATATATATATATATATATATATATATATATATATAATATATATATTATAAAAGGAAGGTCGCAAAATGTATTTTGTTCTCAGAAAAAATTTTTTATTCTTTTTGTTTTTATATATTATATATGTATATATATATATATATATATATATATATATATATATATATATATATTATATATACATATACTATACTGATGAGAGGTGATACCTCGAAACACGTGTCTATAGTTTACCCTATATATATATATATATATATTTATATTTTGCTTGAAGGCAATTATAAATGCATGTATCGCATAAAATTCGATAATTATAGAAAATAATCTTGACAAGTAAATCCCGCAAAGGATGGCTCGCCATGTAGAACACCGTACATAATGTTTCGACTTTATTAAGTCTCTTCAGCGATGTATTTCTTCGCCGAAGAGCTTACGGCCGGGTTTGTTTACTAAATAAACGTCCACTTACCTACTATGGCAGGGGCGTGTAATAATATCTATGACAAGGTTAATTTCGCAGGGATTGTTCGCTATGTACCGGCGGCCGAACGGATATGGTCTCTGACTATGCCTGTGAAGTCCCGGTTTCGATTCCTGTCGGAGGGGAGTCGTTAGTATACATCGCTGAAGAGACTTAATAAAGTCGAAACAGTCTGTACGGTGTTCTACATGGCGAGCCATCCTTTGCGGGATTTACTTGTCAAGATTATTTTCTATAATTATCGAATTTTATGCGATACATGCATTTATAATTGCCTTCAAGCAAAATATAAATAATGATTTATTCAACATTGCTTCTATAAAAAAACAAACATCCAAAATCTTACATATATATATTATATACATGTGTGTATATAAATATATATATATATATATATGTGTGTGTGTGTGTGTGTGTGTGTGTGTGTGTGAGCGTGTCTGTGTATGTGTGAGTGTGTGTGTGTATGTGTCAGTGGATAGCTAGGATAGTGTAATCACAGTAAACAGCGCTTGTATATATTATTATATATATATATATATATGTGTGTGTGTGTGTGTGTGTGTGTGTATGTGTGTGTGTGTGTGTGTGTACTCTCACACCAACACACATATGCATTATCGCCCTAAAATATGTGCATCTTGGAGAAACATAAATTTACAGAAGGAATAACTTCTTATGTTAGACGCACCGTTATATTTGTAATCAAACATTTTTAGCACCTCACTTTTTTATACATTCAATATCCTCGCCCTGAGGAAAAATATATTTAAAAAATGAGTCGGCAAAATAATAATTTCCTACAGACAACTGAACAAAATAATAAAGAATTATATAGATATTATTGATTTATAGTTTGCTTTATTTTGATATATATTTAAAGTTATCTAACGTATAGAGTTTTACGAGAAAATTATTTACAAACAAGAAATAGTCACATAATCTTCTTTTATATTAAATTTGAAGATATTTGTGTTTTTAACTGTATTTTGTTTGTGTTTTCACATGTCCGCTTTTCATTATGAGTTTAAATTTAATTACAGCCATAGTTAAATATCAGCCATAGTTACTCCCTTTGCTTAGAAATAAACTCGGTAACAAAAGATATACTTACTTCTTGTAACGATACTTTTATCAATCATGTCTATCCCATCTACTTCTTTTTTTAAGATTCAATAATATAGGGTTTAAAAAACAAAAAGGTATTCTGTAGTTAAAGTTATTATTTTGCAATTAATTAATATTAATAAGATTATATTATAATCTTATTAATATTAAGAAATAATTTATAGTTTATCATATGTTGAAATGAAAACATTTTGTTTTGATTATCGTCTGTTGTAAAACAAAACAAACATTTATTTAATTTGACGCTCCCATCCCACCCTAAAAAAAACCTTTTTGAATTAATTTGAATTTATCTGTTAGAAACTTAGTTTTTATTAGAAAGAAAAAGTACAAGATTTCCAATTATTATCTGCGTTATTCGGACTATTGTCCCCATCTTCATTGTTATTTGTACAACGTTTCGGCCGATATACCCTCCGGCCTTCTTCAGGTATTTCTTGTCGGACTCGGGAACCTTCTCGGACTCGGGAACCTTCTTTTCGAACTCGGGAACTTTCTTGTATTCGGGAACCATCACGGAACTTTGAACCTAACCCTTTATTTATTCCACGGGGGTATCCTGTTCTCATTCCGCTAACCATAGCTGGGGTAGGAGTTGTGTTAATTAATTATTTTTCTAACTGCTTTCACTCAGGATTGAAATCGGGTACCAGAGATAACTGTCACTTAGAACTGTTTTAATCTAACTGCCTAATCCACTCGGCCATGTGTCCAATAGTCCGAATAACGCAGATAATACTAATCTTCAAGCCTCATCTCAAACATTCAGAGAAATAAGATTTCAAAGATCTGTTTAATTTTTTTTTAACACCCCATGGGCTGTTATTTTTACTCGTATATCTAAAAATTCTTAGTCTTCGAAAAGACAAAATACCAAAACAAACAAAGTTTAAAAAAACAAAAAAACAACTAAAAAAAAACAACAAAAAACAAATACACAGAAAATGTAAATATAAGCGTGCATTAAACGCGATACTCTAACCTCTTGACATATAATAAATCCTAGGTGGTTTTGTAACGTGGTTACATTGGGGGGGGGGATCTCAATATCAAAAGGCAATATGCATTGTTACCCGGTTCTAAAGCGAATGTGTAGGATATTCAATTTTGGCTCGCCTTAAGGTCCGCAAGCGACGTATTTAAAAAGCACTCTCTATAATGACGGACATCAGGGTTTCCTCCTTTCGCTTGTAACTTCGATCGGGTCATATATCAGCATTCTGGGTTTGCGGGCTGCTCTCATTGGATGTTCTAATGGGTCATCAGTTTAGGCAAAGTTTAATAGGCCAATGTGCACGTAGATATCTCCTCTAGATAAAGAAATAACGTTGGGGTCAAGATAATCCACAATGGCTATATTCCACTTCTGCGGTTTTGTTCTATATATCTCGTAATTACAACGGATTAAACGTTCCATTATTTCGCCCACTTTGGTGTAAGATGAGTGAATGAGAAGTAAAAACTTTTTTTCGTGCTTCTTCTCCAAAAAGCCTAAAACCTTCATCTTTTCCCAGGTGCACATAGAACTGCTATGCCCCATGGGTAGGAAACGTTCATACGTTCAAAATAGAGTCTACTTAGTTTTTTGTTTTTGTTTCCCTTCTGAAAAGAAACAGGCTTCTTGCTGATTAATCGAGATACGATTTCTCATGTATTTAGAAGCAGCAGAGATTATTTTTCAATGTTAGCTTTATTTGATTGACGGATTCTTGAACCTGAACGAGAGGTTATATAAAAATGACCCCTAATTTATATCTTTAATAATTGGCTTTATTTTTTCGTTAGTCTATGACAAATTCCTGACAGTCAAACTCTATCTCCTTCTCAGTCGTTCAGGGTCTGTGTGCCATGAAAATCTATCTCCACTGCCTTCATACCTAACTGCTTTCCAGGGCCTTCTCTATCTCTCTCTCTCTCTCTTTCTATTATATATATATATATATATATATATATATATATTATATATATATATTTATATAAGGTGCGTCAAGAAAGTATCGATTTTTTTGTACTTTTTGACATACCATGTATTCTGAAAAAAATAACGTTCCATCCATTCTTAATTTTTATCTCGATGAATATAGCTTTAAACTTGGTACTTTTTGACAGACCTTGTATTCTTTTAAAAAATAATGAAGAAAACGTTATTTCTTTCAGAATACACGGTGTGTAAAAAAAAATCACGTTACTTTTTTGAATATATATATATATATATATATATATATATATATATATATATATATATATATATATATATATAAAGTCAATAGTTTTTATTTTTCATTGATAAATTGTATTCTCAGATGAGATATATTGCTTTAGAGTGAGGGTTAAAAACTGCAAGTATATTTGAACAAATATATTTGGATTTATGAGTTGTGATTGGACACTAGCCATATTGGAAAACTTTAAGTCCGTTTTTTAAATCAAAAATATCTAACAGAAACATTCTTGCTAGAAAATAACCTAACATTTTCTGATATGTATATATTGAATATAGGTAAAGATATATCGAACCTTTAAGTTGATCTTATGGGGTGTATTTCAACGGAAAAGTGTTTTTTAATTATCTAATGAACAGGCGAAATTTTTAAACACGAATATTTACATTTAATTGGATTTTAAATATGCATAATCTGATTTTATGGCTAACTACACCAATTGAATGAGGCGTCATAAAAGAATTTTGTTGTATTATGAATTTGTATACTTGCTGAGGTAGTTGAGAACAGTCGTTGGACATCAGGCTAGCCGTAGACAAAAACAGAAACGTGGATTGCATCGGCTGAAGTGGTAGCGTCTAATTTCGAAACATCAAAAGCGAGATCTGCGCCGGACTGGTATTTATAACTTTTTTTTGCCGGAAGGCGATATGCGCAGGCCCATCTTTCGTTATAAATAAGGCTTTAGGTGACAGTATGTTTTGCTCAATATCGGTCCAGTTATATCTGATCCTTAGATATTTTTGTATTGGAAAATATTGCTATATGAGAAGATACTGTTTGTTGTTGGCATTCTTCCTTCTACAAGAGACGATGGAGTAGTGTCCAAATTTTTTTCTATGGACTACGTAGCCTGGACGGGTTCATATAGAGGGATGAGCTGTGACCCAAGCAGCAAAGCTCTCTATACTGCCACTGTGATCCAAAAGAAAAGGTAAGGAACAAATGCAGTTTGACAGCGGTAGTATCGCAGGAGTTGCCGGGTAGCACTGAATATCAACATCGCACCACTTTAGGGACTCCGGCTCCTGGTTTGTATTCCGGGTTTACTCCCCTAGACTTTCCTTGGGATGGAGTCGTGCCGGTAGGCAGCAAAAGTTTTGTGTCGGATTTTTCTTGACTTAGATGGGTTGCCGACCAAGGCTAAGGGGTCCCTTCTGGCCCATTTGCGGATTTATGCGAGAAGTAAGCACCCCAATCTTACTACTGTCGGTGTTTCTGAAAAATGAAATGAAATTAGGAAGATACTGTTACACTAGAAGGTATAGTTAATCGACCCGGTTATAGTGACAGGGGGTCACGAAACACGGCATTGTTTTCGTAAGAACCAATATTTGATAACCACGAACTCTAAGCCAATGTTTTTCCACTCCCTCGAGGATTTATTTTAACAAATAGTGTGACATCATTTATGAGCAGTTATAAATTATGAACGTACCTGTATTTTGAATATTTAAATGAGGTTTGTTAGATTAAAGATGACGGTGTCCGTAGAAAGTTACTGGGGCCGATTAGTGTCAAGGATGACATTCCACCTGTCTTTCCGGTCGACAGTTTAGACACGTGGGAATTAGTTTTAGTTAGATGCGATGCAGATTTCAGAGCGGGTGGACCTATAGGTCGCCGCTCTGATGTGTTTCTCCCTCTGCGGCGGAATCAAATGGACAGGGTTGCGGATAAAGCTTGATCAAGAAACACCAAGTCTTTTTGTGTTAATTGAATGTTAAGAAGAATGACTGTTGTATATTGTACGAGCGAAACAAAGAAAAGACGAAAAATAACAAAGGACTTTTTCCCGGTAAAAAGAACAAAGAAGTTAAAAAAAACGGAAGCGAGGCTTTCCGGTCAAAGAAGCAGGTAGAAAGATAAAGAAATATATAACAAAGGTCCGTTATCAGATCAAAAGATAAAGATGCGTGTGTGTGTGGTCAATACACAAGCCAGAGGGTCGAATCAGTCAGGGACAGTCAGACAGCAGGCAGTCAGACAGGAGACGGTCAGAGCGGACGGCGAACAGTGAGTGACCATCGACACGGTCCGCCGCCGCCAAGGGCGGTGAGACGTCACCAGCCCCCTTTACTTCACCATCCCAGCAGCAGTAGTAGTCACCACCGCCCACCACGTACAGCCGAGAAGAGAAATAAAGTCAACTCCTAGTATACCATGTGTTGTGGTTTCTTAAGTCCGACTACATACGTCACCACGTGACGATACCCGCTACGAAACCTACACGATTTAGAGTAGCGAAGAAGGCCGCTATATAACATATAGAATTTGATGCCAGTATGTAACATATAGATATTTAGTGCCAGTAAAGAAGCGCTATGCAACATGACCAGTACATCCCGAAGAAGAATCAACGAAGAAGATCCAGCCTTAAAAGAAGCCCAACCAGAGAAATGGCGTCCAAACCAGTAGACGTAGTAAGCAGAAGTATAGCAAGTATGACAAGCACTATTATAATCACTAATCTATCTATCTATATATCTATCTGTCTATCTATCCCTATTATATACCCGAGAACTCTATCTATCCCTATTATATACCCGACAGATAGTGTGAGTATATATGAGTATACAGCAATGACAACTCGAAATTGGACCCTTTTAGAGACCCCCTAAAAGAACGGAAAATAAATTAAACAAGAACGAAAGGTTCTGTACGTTATTGATTCGCTCGCCTTTTGCAGCAACGTGCCAACGATTTGTTTGTTTCACGCGAAAAACAAATTCCATACATCGTTCTCCGTGGACTGAGTGGTCCATCACGACAATTCCCACAATAATTGCTCATAGACTGTTGTGTCCCTGCTGTGTTGTTTGTTTTGTTGTGGCACATGATGATGCAATACGTTATATTGGGTTGGCGTCTTATTACTTGTTTGCACAATGCCTTAGCGATATTTGTTTTTCTTGTTAGCAAGCACGAACAAAAACCTTTTCGCAAAAGGAAAAAAAAAAGACTGTTTTAAACATTCACAAAAATCAACTAATTGTGGGATTTTAATAAATATATGGGTAGTTAAGTAATAAAAATAGATAACGCAAATTATCTGGGAAGATGTTTTTATGCCTCCACCTTATATATATATATATATATATATAATATATATATATATATTATATATATATCTCTGTCTATATATAATCTATATATCTATATATATATATTATATATATATATATATATATTATAATATATATTATCAAGCAATAACTAATTATATATACTAGCAAATATATGCACTCTTCGGGTACAAGTATTTAAGTTTTAATGTAATAAAATTTTATATTAAATTAGAAAGACTAATGAAACTAAATAAGACTGCAGATTTGAAACAGAGTGGATATTATCGATAAATAGAACAGAAACTTACTCTCCCGTTTTTCATACTGTAAACCGCTATTTTGTTTTATATATAAATACAATTGCATGTTATTAGTTTGTCGATAAGTCTAACAGTATTAATAATTTAAAACAATTTTATTAATAATTGTGGTGTGAATAAAAACTAAATTATGGTGAATGTGACGTAAATAATTAAGGGAATTGTGACGTAAATAGTAATATAGTTTCGGTTACAGACAGATAAACACAAAATCTCCATTATAATATATATAGATATATAAATGGAAGAAAAATACATATTGGTAAGGATAAAAGTTATTATATGCCGAGGCGTGTTTCGACCAGAATATGCCTATTGTTTACGTGTGTTTTTCTGTTATTTTATTTTATTTTATATTTAGAATAACTTTTCATAAAATACTGTATATGTAAGCAAATTCTGGTCGAACCCCGTGTTGACATATATAAAATTCACCCATACCAAAAGTAGTTAGTAATAGAAATAATGAATCAAAATATCCGAGAATATGTTTTTATGCGTCCACTCAAACTCGATGGTAAACTCCTAAACTCAGTGAAACAATTCACGTACTACATAGTAATATCCTATCCACAGAAAGCGGTGTTAATGCACGTACAGGAAAGGCCGTCAGCTGTTTTAAACGATTGTCAGCGATATAGAAATCCGATCTTACTGACAAGTTAAAGTAGTCGTGTCAGTGCTACTGTCCGACTGCACTACTTGGACCCTAACGAAGCGTCTGGAGGATAAGATAGATGGGCGCTGCACAAAAATATTCCAAACAATCTTAAACAAGACGTGTTGTATGGTCACCTGCCCCATACCCCCTCCCCCAAAAAAAAGAACACCCGTGTGACAAGACACGCTGGGCACTACAGGAGAAGCAAGGATGAACTCATAAAAGAACTCATAAAAATGTTCTTCTGTGGAAGCCAATCACATGGGCACGCCAGAGTTGGCGGCTCAAAAAAAAAAAGTACATAGACCAACTCTGGTGCGGATACTGGATACTGCACAGAGAAACTACTATAGCCATGAGAAATAGGGACGTTTGTCGAGAGATTATCATAAATATCCATGTTACTAGCGCGACATGATATATATTATAATATATATATATATATATATATATATATTTATATATTCAAACAATGCTTCTAAAAGACCGAACATCCAAATATTATTTACTTTGCCGAAGAGCATAAGGCCTGGTTTGTTGTTATTATTCACTCAACGTCCCCTTACCTATTATGGTAGAGGCGTGTAAGTATCATTGACAAGGTTAATTTCGCAGGGATTGTTCGCTGTGTACTGTGGCCGAGGCAATATGGTTTTTGACTATGCCTGCTGAGGTCCCGGTTTCGATTTCTGTCGGAGGGAAGTCGTTAGTATACATCGCTGATGAGACTTAATAAAGTCGAAACAGTCTGTACGATGTTCTACACACCGAGCGATCCTTTGCCGGGATTACACTTGTCAAGTTCATTTTCTATTAAAAAAAAAAAAGGTATCGAATTTTATGCGATACATGCATTGTAATTGCCTTCAAGCAAAAAATATAATATATATAATATATAATATATATATATATATTATATATATATATATATATATTCAAAATTTATAAGGTGTCATTACTATAATGGTCATTACCAGGTGATATGTTGTGATCCCATTGTGTTTGTTATATAAACAAAAATGAGTTTTACACTAAAGTATATAAAATAGAATTTTAAAACAGCAGATTATCATTGGTGACAAATTGCAGAATAAAATCGGCTTCGAACTCACACTTAAAGTTTTGAACTCTAATTATTATTTTCACACGACTTATGTAATTAAAATTCAGATGACAAGACGAATCGTTACAACTTGTAATCTAAAAGTGCAACTAAAGTTCGTTCTAATTATTTAGGAATAGATCCTGAGACGATTGAGAAGTGGGTTCAATTTCAATCCTCAGTGCCTGATACGTCATCCAAATCGTCGTTTCCCACTTGTGTCGATCTTTAGCAAAAACTAATGATCTATGCTCTGTATTGCTCCGAAACCTTTAGAAAATTAAACATTATCACCAATTCATTTCAAAAACGTAGTCGGCATTAAATGACCCATTGAGGTTGATATGCCGTAAACAAGAACAAATCAAAAATCTGTATTGCTCTCTTTTCTCTTTCTTTCCTTTCTCCCCCCCTCCTTCTCCTTTCATCTCACTTCTCTCGTTCTTTCCTTCTTTGCTGTCTTCTTCACCCATTGACGCCTCTTCACAGAATGACCTGTCCGGTCTTTAGGCGTATCTATCCCCACCCACGTACTCACAATGCATTGTACTCTCCTATAAGAAAGCACCTCTCCCTCCTTGTGGCGTCTTCATTTCTCACATCATGCCAGCAAGCACTCCTCAACTATACACCCACTTTTCAGCACGTTAGTAAATACTTTTTTTAACCACACAATTCTACATAATTGACTGAGTGATTGATTGAGTGATTCTAACTGGGCATCTTATGCCTTAAGGTTAGGGAATCGCCTACATTGTACATTTATATTTACATCTATTGTGTAGTTGCTTCTCAGTCGGTAGAGCACTTTGCTAGGAATTGCAAGGTTCTTGGTTCGATACCGGTCCTCACCAACTCAGCGTATGAGTAGCACGAAGATCTGTGTGGTAAAGTGAGGAGCTGATGGTAGGTGTGGCGCTCCACCTCAAATGTAAAAACAATCTCCTTGGTCTAGCACTAGTGAAAAGGGAATATACTTACTCGATGTTTAGCTGATACCAACTTTAGGCCAACCAGACGAATTTATTTTGACTTTATTTGTCCCATGGATAAGAACCTAACAGGGACTACAACTTCAATTTAGAGTGGACCTGACAGTAATGAAAATAATGGAGTACTCCACACTCTCCAGAGTTTCAGAACTGGAGCTTCATCAACATATTTAGTTCCGTGTCACACACCCAGGACAGACTCTTTTTGGGAGTAAGAGGATTCTTTAATTCACTGAATTGTCAGCGTATTCTAAACCTCGCCGACAGGACATGGCACGAGACTAGACAAAACACAAACGTAAACATTCTTCCATATATACGAGGGTGAGTAAAAAGTGAATGCCATTTTGTTTAGAACAGGTATAATTACCAACACAGGAACATGTATCATGCATCAAAATGAAGCTGGTCCTCTGTGGCTCACATCCCTACTTCTCCACATAGTTACCGTTTCTCTCAATAGCAATGTCCCACCTTCGAATGAGAGCATATATCTCTGCCACGAATAATTCTGTTGACTGTTATTTGAGCCACTCTTCACTACCGATTTTTCTTCCAGACTTAGCGCCTTCAGACTATCATCTCTTCGGCACCATGAAAGAGAGTTTGATAGGTAACATTATATATATTATATTATATATATATATATATATATATATATATATATATATAAAGTAAACCTAAGAGTCAAAGAATATCTACCTAGGTTTCTCCAAACGGATCATTTAGCATGATCCGTTAGGAACATAGGAAGATATTATCTGACTCATTAGGCTTACTTTATGTATATATATATATATATATATTATATATATATATATTGGTTTGTTGGTTGGTTTTGAAAGGCTGTCACAATGCGAGTGTAAAGAAAAAAGAAGGTAACTATGATGTTTTTTGTTAACCTGTCATTTATTTCTCAATATTTCGGGAAGAGACTCCCATCCTCAGAAGAATACTGGAACTGAAGTTGTCTTAGCGGCTGCTTACATTCGTTCTGCCTTGGGTCTTCCAAATTCTGTGTGTGTATGTGTATGGTTGGGGTGCTTGCTTATGTGTGTGTTTGTGTGTGTAAGTGTGTGTGTGCGCGTGCTTGTGTGTGTAAATGTAAGCGTATGTTGTGTGTGCGTGGTGCTTATGTCTGTGTGTCTGATCATTTCTTTTTATTTTATTTTATTACTATTCCAGATTTGTTTCGCCTCTAAGCAAGGTTTTTATTTTTATTTTATTTTATTTATTTATTTTTTTGTTTGTTTGCTTATTAACAGGATCATCTGATCTCTTTTTTATTGCTATGTGTCTGAGACTAACATTCCAGATATTGCTTGATTGTTTATGGGTGCGGGTGTGTGGATTTACTGTCTATCAGGCGGCGTATCTGGTCAGTCCTAACACCATGAGTGTGTGGTGGTGTGTGTGTGTGTGTGTGTGTTATAAGTGGGCGTGTATGCCTATTTCCTGTACATTAATGTATGTGTGTGTTATTTATAGTGTGTGTGCTTTGTACATGTACATTAATATATATATATATGTGTGTGTGTGGTGTGTGTGTGTGTGTGTGTTGGTTTTAGAGCTTAGAATGAACTTAATTTTATTAAAAATTGCGATTAAAGAGTCAGCTAGATTCTATTCTGCTTTGTTTTTTATTTTTTTAGCATTATATTTATCTTATTTCATTTCAAATTATTTTGTTTTATTTACTTTTTATTTTATTATTTATTTATTTATTTATTTTATTAGTTATTTTTTTATATATTTATTATATTTTTTAGTTTTATTTTTATTTATTTATTCGTTTTTAGTATATATCCATTTATCTATTTATTTTATAATTGTTTTATTATTTATTTATTATTTTTCTATTATTATTATTATTATTATTATTATTATTATTATTAATATACATATATATATTTAATCTCTTACTTGTTTTGTTCTTGTAAAAGTATTTCTAGTGTGTGCTGGGTTGAGTTTTAGGAGGTTACACGGCCTGGTCACATGAATTAATTATTAGGAGATTAGCAAGGGAATTCATATTCTTTAATGTAAAGTCAATTATCTAGTCAAATATATCAGTGATCAGAGTAAATCATATTTGTTAAAAGACTAGTGCATTAGCTCGAGTGTGTGTATACTGGTCTGTTGACGTGGGTGCGTGTTTTTTCGTTTGTCTTCTCATAGTAGATTCGTTGCGTTATAAATTCTCTATTGCATAAGTGGGTGTATGTTGTATGTGTATGTGTGTGTGTGAGTGCATATACATGTATGTGTGCGCGTTGATTGTGGGTTTATTGTATTATGAACTCTGCGCTGAGTTCAGTTCTGTTATTGATCCCTGGGTGCAGTTTAGCTATTAATAATGCTCTTTAATTCGGAGGTTACCCAGATTTCTTTCTTTGGCTCTATTTTGACTGTGATGCTTCTCTCCGTGTTGTTGCACTTAATTAAGTGTTTGCGGAATGTGGATGCTTGTGTGTGTAAGTGTTCTTTGATCTTAATGTGTAGTGGTCTGGTGGTGCTGCCTATGTAGAAATGGTTGCATTTTTCGCATTGTGTGCGGTATACTACATTAAATTCATGGCACATACCTGTGTCGCGGATAGGGCAGTTCGCCAGTGTGCAATTATTGGTGTACCTATGTTGGTTCTTGGAGAGTTGTCTCCGAAGTGAAGGTCCGTAATGGGCGAGTTGTATGTCCAGGCCCTCCTTCCGGATCGCCTTGCGTATTGCTGCGGTTATACTCTCGTTGAAATGTGGTAGCCTTAGAAAGCAGGTGTTAGAAGTGATGTGGCTTTTTCGGCCTTCTGTTGGTTTTCAGTCGCTTTGTGACTGAAGTGGGGTAACCATTGGCCTTCAGTATGGACATGAAGTGTGTGGTGTGTGTGATCTGGTCCTGCCTCCTGCTGCATTTGTTCCGGATACGGGTAAGTTCGTTCTTTATGTATCCGGTCTTTTGCACCAAGGGGAAGGGCCGATTTGTGGTGGACGAACAAGTCCCTGCTGGCCGGTTTTTTGTAGAATTCGGTGTGGATTCCACCCTTATCTAGTATTTTAAGCCGGAAATCCAACAGTGATAACGCTCCTGTGCAGTCAGGGTGTTCTATGGTGAAATGTATGTTTTTGTCTATGTTGTTGAATGTTGTTGTGATTTTGTTGGCTTCTTCATAGGAAGATGTGAGGATGAGTATATCATCTATGTATCTGGTGAAGAAGGCACAAGAGCGGCAATAGTCAAGTGCTTGGCGCTCAAGTCTGTCCATGTAGCTGATAGCCAGCAGGCCCGATAGACTGATCCCATCGGCAGGCCCTTTATCTGTTTGAATGTCCGTTCTTGAAAAGTGAAGTAAGTGTTATTTACGATAATGGATAGAAGTTGGTGTATATCAGAAGAGGTGAGGTTGTGGGCAGTACAGGCCGGATGAGATTATGCGTTCAGTCAACAAGTCGACCGCTGATTGAGCAGGCACTGATGTGTATAATGAGGTAACGTCCAAGCTAAAGGATATTTGTTGTTTTCTAGTTTACTTGGTTGTGTTTTTAGTCTGTGGATGACTTCATCAGAGCTGCTGACATGTCCTGGGAGGGTAGCTAATTGGCTTAAGTATTTTTGAGAGGAGCCACGATATTTTGTATAATGGCCCTTCCACGCTGGAGACTATTGGTCTAATTTGCGGAGTAGAACCTGTTTTGTGGGTTTTTTATCAGATGGTAAAATCTTGGAAGGGCACTGTTTTTACTAGTGAAGTTGGTTTTAAATTTGTTGTGGAGTTTTCTACTTTTGCAGATCCTGGTCCATGCGGCGTTTATTTGGCTTTCTATTTGTGTGGGTGTTACATCTGTGACCTCTGTATAGAGTTCATTGTTAAATAAAAAACAAAGCAGAATAGAATCTAGCTGACTCTTTAATCGCAATTTTTAATAAAATTAAGTTCATTCTAAGCTCCTAAAACCAACACACACACACACACACACACACACACACACACACATATATATATATATATTAATGTACATGTACAAAGCACACACACTATAAATAACACACACATACATTAATGTACAGGAAATAGGCATACACGCCCACTTATAACACACACACACACACACACACACACACACTCATGGTGTTAGGACTGACCAGATACGCCGCCTGATAGACAGTAAATCCACACACCCGCACCCATAAACAATCAAGCAATATCTGGAATGTTAGTCTCAGACACATAGCAATAAAAAAGAGATCAGATGATCCTGTTAATAAGCAAACAAACAAAAAAATAAATAAATAAAATAAAATAAAAATAAAACCTTGCTTAGAGGCGACAAATCTGGAATAGTAATAAAATAAAATAAAAAGAAATGATCAGACACACAGACATAAGCACACACACACACATACGCTTACATTTACACACACACAAGCACGCGCACACACACACTTACACACACAAAACACACACATAAGCAAGCACCCCAACCATACACATACACACACAGAATTTGGAAGACCCAAGGGCAACGAATGTAGCAGCCGCTAAGACAACTTCAGTTCCAGTATTCTTCTGAGGATGGGAGTCTCTTCCCGAAATATTGAGAAATAAATGACAGGTTAACAACATCATAGTTACCTTCTTTTTTCTTTACACTCGCATTGTGACAGCCTTCAAACCAACCAACAAACCAATATATACACAATGCTTCAAGCAAATTACAAAACCCTTTTATATATATATATATATATAATATATATATATATATATATGTATAAGTATTAACTTACCGGGGGTATAAGAACGATCGTTGGAAGCGCACAATATCCAGAGGTTAAGGTTGAGAAAAAACAAATACAAAGTGCTCAATAATGTAGAGCATAATTTATTTTAAGAATGGAAGGAGTAACCTACTCGAGTTTCATCGATTGATTCTTCAGGGTTACTTTAAATTAATCGAGTTTACGATTAATCTTAGGTGTTATAAACATGCCCGTTGGAATTCCAACGGGCATGTTTATAACACCTAAGATTAATCGTAAACTCGATTAATTTAAAGTAACCCTGAAGAATCAATCGATGAAACTCGAGTAGGTTACTCCTTTCCATTTTAATATATATATATATTATAATTGGGTGACCTCGCTTTTCATATATATATATATATATATATATATATATATATATATATATATTATCTATGATAAAAAGGGATGGTAGTTTGCCAGAAAAGCAATACGTTCGATATAATCATATAGGTTCTAGGGCTTGACGGCACCAGCCGATTGATTGGGATGAGGGCCTTTGCGACCGTGTAGCCTAAGCAAGGATCAAAGTCGAGTGCAGCATGTCATGAATTGCTCATTCACCAGGATTCCGTCTATAAGCATCACGGGTTGCCACCCAAGCGTTACAGGTCGCCCAAGTGGAAGGAAGTCTTACCCCTCAACAGAGGCGCAGTTGGTGTATACAATCCCAGCCGACAGAGCTAAATAAATAAGGAAGTTTAATACCTAGCTCCTTTAAATTGTTACTTTTTGAAGATGTTGTAGGTGACTCACCTATGACACGAACATGGACTTACCCAAAGGGTATATATTTAACGGAGTAAAGCTACTCAAAGAGGAAGTACCAAAAACATGTTCTTCGTGTAAGCTGTAATAAGGAAACTCTTTCATTGTACGTTGAATTACAATCTTTCCCTACATTTATACCCGTGTTGAGTTATTATTTATTGACTCTTAAACAGGTCATAACACAAAGGGAAAAAGAAATAAACTAACGAATTTATTTTTATCACTTTACGCAACAAGCAAATAAAAATTGAATTTAAGTTTTTGTCATGTATAGAAAAAGTTTTGATAAAAAATTTTCAAAACACTCAAGTTTGGGAATACATAAAAAAGGATATTTTACATGTAATCAAAAAGAAAAATATTTCTAAAATAAACATTGTACTATACGAATGATGGGCGATGTTTTTAATTTGATTAATCATTTTCCTCTATGTGACTCACGTTTTCTCTTCTTATCCTCTCTGGTGTTCCTAATTTTTTTTATAGTTCAGTCATAGACCGTGTACTTTGCTAGTATTATATATATATTGTTATGCTTTTGTCAGCGGGCATATAAGAAAGAGGTCCACCTAAAGATACGGCTATTACTATAGATATATGCCAAGACTACTAAATCATGCCATTTCTCCCGTTAGTCTTTCTTCGTTACTTGGCATGAGAGAGAAGGAGAACGGAACCTTGAAGTGAAATTGACAGCAACACGTAAGGTAAATAGTTTCAAAAAGGCAAGGGCGATGTTATTTCCTGTTAACTGTTAGTCAGTGTTTGCCGGAAAGGGGTCTTCGAAAAAGAACAGTTTAAAACTCGGTCGCCGAGGAAAGAGGACAGGTATATTTTTTAAAAAAGCCGAAATCATCTCTATTTTTCCCTATTATTCTTCAAATCCCTGCTAACGAAATTTCGACCCCTGCACTGTCAGGAAAAAGAAATATAGATTTCTTCTATGACCTTCAAACTACAGGTTCGCCCAATAATCCCTTGACGTGATTGGCATAATCCGTATTCATCCTTGTGAAAGATATATATAGCCTCCACATTAAAACTCCTGTCCTTCTGAAGGCGTCGGCTCTGTTTTGTTTGCGTGTAGGTAACTCCATCGAACAATGAAGACTCTGACAAAATACCGTGGGTACGAACAGGTTTATTCACCATACGAAAGTGTAAAAGCTTCAGGTTCGAATAGAGGCTAAGTAGGCAGAGAGTATCTACGTATTTCTTGAACAACGTCTAACGTGGAAAGAAAGAATTAAGGACAGGCGGTGAAAAGGTAGCGAATGGTAACATAGACACTTAAGGAAGGCAACTCTAATGTCTATTTATCTAATGCGGGTAGCCTGACAAGATAAGTAATATTTACATCTCCTTCACTCTGTCCTTGACACCTTTAACACAACTTTTGTTGTTATGGTTGCGTAGGAGCCAAGGTCGAGTTGTAGTGTAGTCGTTAGTAGTAGTGCCGTCGTTAGTTCACGTAACATACGAAGTTGTATAGTAAAGGGAGTTGTTATTTATTTTCTAGGGGCTCTGGGTTCTTTAACAGA
>CM042138.1:91234275-91254275 GCA_023376005.1 Doryteuthis pealeii
GGGTGCGAGTAAAGATCATGGGAAATGGACTCGTCGGCCCCCGAGTCAAATCCTGGATGTGATAATTGCATTTACTTGCCTAATACCCTTGGGAAGGCATTGAATTCCTACTCTCTCCTCCCAGCTATGGATAAAAGTAGGGCAGACTGGCCTCTTTAACCTTGGAGCACGCGCAGCGAGAAGAAGGAAAACTCTGTAACAACCTGTTGAACCCGCTAGAAACTGAATTCTGTGCACACCTGCGTCGGCGAGGGTTTATATTAATTAATATATAATATATATATATATATAATATATATATATTAGAATATATTATATGTGGTCATTAAGTTTATTGGACGGAATGCAAAAGGAGGTAATGGAATATACACGCTCGCTCTCTCTCTCTCTCTCTTCTCTCTCTCGTCTCTCTCTCTCTCTCTCTCTCTCTCTCTCTCACCCATGACTATTGTGATGTAATATTAGTATATCAACTATAATAGACCTTTGTTAAAAATCAAATTATAATGTGTGGGCGAAGCAGAAAGAATCATTTACTCTGTTGTTTAGTAAAATAAGTTTGTATGTGCTAAATTAATACTATTCCACAATCGAACGCGTAATTTTAACACCCCCCCCTCCCCTCCCCATCTCTAATAGCGGAAAAGACAGTACGGCAATACGTATCCCTTTTGTCTTGACTCCTAGCACGGACCTAGCAACGAACGTAAAGTACAGACGTCCTAAAGTTTCGCGGAACTTCGATGATGACGACAGACTAGCTGTTGCTGTCAGATTCGCCGCCAAAAAATGAAGCCAACACAGAATAGAAAATACGTCGTTATGAACGGATGTGTTGCCTTGTTCTCACACATTTTGACGCTCGCTTAAAATGGCGGCGACGAAAAGGAAACTTTTAATATTCGGAATACAGTATCACAAGCCAACACATTGTGAAAGACAGCTGGAAGAGAAAATCATCTTATTGTCGAAAATTGAATATCTAAACAGATAAAGAAGAAAATTATCTTATACGAACATGAAACGATTGAGAAAAGAAAGAATGAAGAAAAAAGAAACAAGGAAAAACTTTATGTCGTTGGAATTTGAACGGTCTAATGGACTGATCTAAAAACGGTTACAATTATGCAGATGAGAAAAAAAGATATATTAAAATCAAAAGAAAGAAGTGCTTACAGAAGCACAGTTTTCTTTCATTCACATCGTCCACGATATCACAGTGGAGGTGAATCTCTTCTGGTTTTACATGTCTTTTAAGATTGCCCTAAGTGCTAAAGGTCAGCTCGCCTCACACATATTATGATAAAGTAAAATACTATTCAATATCCCTTATTACATATTTTGTATTGTTGTTTGCTGTTATACCTACCTTGCCTTTTTCTGAATAAATGTTGATTTCTATCAGCGAGGTCTTGTTTGTTCCTTCTGTTGTCTGGCGTACGTGTTCTAAATCATTTCTCGTACACTATCGAAGCTGAAAGGAGAATTCCCTGTCCTTGTTTATTCATTTAATTATGCTCGGTATCTCTTGCCTGAAAGTGTTGCCGCCAGCGTATTTTCATACACAAAGGATGTTTGCGTGCGCTAAACCACTATATATATAGTGAGCATTATGCTGGGCTGGATTCGAGATTAGTAGCGTACCTCACTATTTCCTGTGTTATGCTTATTGTATCTCTCTGCAATAAACCTCTTCTTAATCTATGAACGTGTTGACTTGTCCTTCCATTTGAACTACAACTTTGTCTGATTGTATCCCTTTTAAGGGCACCAACAAAGATTCATGTCGAATAGGGGTAAATTAAAGTTGTAATAATATTAGCTCGCGTATTCTACAGTGATAAACAAAATTATAAGAATACAACACTGACTCATCAGAGGTATGTCGAAAATGCACTTATGGTGAGGTCCAGTTCTGGAGATCGAGAGGTGAGATCTTCATTGACATTATTTCCAGGTCTACTCTGGAGTGGTAGTTGATTTGCGTATGTGGATTTTATGGCTAATGTCAACACTTGGTTGGGTTTATTAGCCGAAGATCGTTTTATTAATTCTTTTTATTCATACTAAGATTCAAGGAACATAACTTCTTCTGTTAAACCCATAGATTGGACCTAACAGGTTACTACCACTCCGGGTTCAGAGTGTTACCTGGGAAGTTGTGGCAAAAAGATGCTACTCCATATTCCCAGAGCCTTCTCAGAATTGGGAACTTTCACCATTAGATAGAGTTTAACGTCGATACCCAGGACAATAAGACCCTCAGCCAACCGTTCTTCTAGGTACAATGAAAAAAAGGTGGGGTTACCAGTGGCAAAGGGCTGTGACAATCGTACCAGCTGCTGGGGTTTGACGCAACCAACTCATCAACCGAAGGGGGTCCCTCGATCGGCCGTGTAGCTACAAGTACGGCCAAAGTGGGGAATGTGGCCCCCCAAATGCGTCATGAACTACTCGCCACCAGGATTCTGTTCCTAAGATTTAACGGCAACTGATAGCCCCATTGAGAGTGATAGCCTGCTTCACAGAGTAAAGTTCGTGTATCTACAGCCCCAGCCGACAGGGCGTACAAACCTGGGAGGCCTTTGCAATCAGAATATGGTTTTAGTGTCATGCACAAGTTCATTAAATATATTCCCTTTGATACTAAAACGAGTATTCCTATACAAACAACAATTCACCTTACAATTAAATCATTGTTTTTTAAACTTTCTTCAACACAATAACCTCGGTGTCTAGATATTTAAAGCTAAATATTATTACCCTAACAATAAAAATATAAAAAGACATTAAAGCCACTCCACAGTCAGGAAGAGAGCATTCTAAATTGCTGTATTTAAAAAAGTTTATACTGGTTTAGAAAATACTACATCTGAAAAAATTAGCACACTCAGTCCACGTATTTTATACGGATAGAGCGGCTACCAGCGTCGTCTGGGTAGTGGGACAGCAAAATGGTGTGTGTCTCACTGATCCATTATTACCGAACAGGGGAATCCTCGCAGGATGCGCCATTAAAATCTATGTATAAAACCGAGTTGATCCAGCTGGTGAGATAAAAGAAAGTCGCAGTCACTCTGAAAAAGAAAAGTTAAAGTCTCCGATTTTAAATATTAAAATGCAAAATAAAAAAAAGAACATCCATGTTGACAGTGTAATCATACACCAGAACAAATCAACCCACAACGCCAAACGCAAACTGAATGTGATAGTATTATATTAAGTAGTATATATATATATATATATATATATATATAGTATAATATATATTATTGAGTTTATATTTTGCACCTTTAAATCAAAGGTAAGTATTGTCCTAAAATGGGTTGCTAGGTGGTTGTTTACAAAACCTCTGTTTAATATTAGTTTTGTTCAGAACCTTCTTTTAGACAAAGATCTAGAAGTCTCTCCTACTCCCTTATTTTTTCCTGTAGGCGACACTATATAGACCAATAAACAAACATTTTAGAATTTAAAGGTTTTATCATAAGAATACAATAAAATGTCTACATCAATTCCCACACAAACAATAGATGAAAGAGCGGGCGGTACAAATAGTCTAGAGTACTTAGGATATGCTAAAGAAATAGTTTAGAAGAAAATTGAATTATTTGAAAAGTCTTTTCTAGAATTACAATACTCTTGAAATCCATACACCGTGCTAAAAAGAAGGCACTGAAAATACACAAAGGAAAAAATAATACGACATTCTTTCATAATAACACACTTACATGAATATGAATAAGCGATTCTGATATTGTGTGTGTGTGTGTGGTGTGTGTGTGTGTATATATATATATATATATATATATGATATATATAATTTGTCGTTTTATTTTCGGTTTTTATCCGGACATGTTGGCTGTCAACTCGGTGCACGATAGGGACCATTTCCTGTCCTTTCTTTTTCTATTGAGCTACCAGTAGCATTTGACACTGCATTCTTGGTTTTTTTCAAATGATACTTTCATAAACTACATGGTGGAACTTCTTCCACTATAAATGGACTGAAAAATATTCCTAATAGCCCGCGTCAATTTTTGGTGTTTAATTCGTTAGATCAAATTCTTTCACAGACCGGTAGGAAGGTGGCTTTCGGGACATACATACATACATACATACATACATACATACAAACCAATTGCTTTATAGTATGTATAGATTAACTAATAACAATGAGCATGCAAAACTTTTCGATAATATTTGAAAATTCTCGCTTTATAAAACATTCTGTATAAACAAAGCAAATTAAATATTTTAAATCAATTCATTATATTTTCAAAATCATGCAGAGGATATTATAATGGAATAATATAATGTTGAGGAAGAATTATTGGGTTAATTTAGAGATTAATCTGCTTTTTTTATTTCATAATTAATTTCTATGAATTTCAGGAGTCTCAAAAAGCTGAAAACGACGTGATTAAAACAAAAACAAAAAAAATAAAAAACAAAAAAATAAAAAAACAAGTTAAAGAATGCCAATAAGAATGAAAGGAAATTGCATGTTCACCTGGGGGTAATCAATATCAAATCACCCAGGCCATGTCAGCCAAATTTTGCCTAGCGTGAAGGTATGTCAAGTTAGCCAATCCCAAAATTGAGCTTCCAATCCCAAAATGTGGCGGAATACAGTTTTTGTCGATTTTTCTCTCCAAATTTGAGGGTGGGCGCTGAAAAATGGCGACTTTTTGCTCAAAAATGAGTTCTAGAGCTTCCCTAAACTTTTTCCTTAAAAACGTATTTTATAAAAGTTATTTTTGCCCAAGAAAACCAGAAGTTGCTATCAAGATACGCTTAAAGTCATCCAATTGTTAAGTTATTGGTGGTTTCGTATACTTTCTTTAGCAAACAATATCCCATGTGGCCCTTTGAAAATGGTTGGATTCGCTTGGCAGAGAAACTTTTATACACCAATTTCTAGTTGTAGGGAAGCTCTGGGACTTATTTGCAGACAAAAAAATAGATTTACAAAATCACCATTTTTTCGCGAACCACTCAAATTGGAAGGCTAAAAATTGACTAACTCGCCAACAGGTGGAATAAAAATTCAGAAAATTAAGGGGCGGAAGTGACAATTTTTATGCTCCCAAATTTGATGTGGGTCGCGAAAAAATGGTGACCTTTTGTAATCTATTTTGTCTGCAAAATAAAGTCCCAGAGCTTCCCTACAACTAGAAATTGGTGTATAAAAGCATTTCTGCCAAGCGAATCCAACATTTTCAAGGGCCACATTCGGGATATTGACTTGCTAAGAAAGTATTACGAAACCACCAAAACTTACAATTGGATGACTTTAAGAGTATCTTGATAGCACTTCTGGTTTTCTTTGGGCAAAAATACTTTATAAATACGTTTTTAGGAGTAGGGAAGCTCTAGAACTCATTTGAGACAAAAGTCGCCATTTTTTCACGACCCCACCCCTCAAATTTGGAGAGATTAAAAATCGACAAAACTCCGCCACATTTGGGATTTGGAAGCTCAAATTTGGGATTGGCTAACTTGAAACATACTTCACGCTAGACAAAATTTGGCTGACATGGCCTGGGTGATTATATTGACTTACCCCCAGAGTGAACATGCAATTTCCTTTCATTCTATTGCATTCTTAACTTGTGTTTATTTTTTTTGTTTTTATTTTTTTGTTTTTTGTTTTTAATCAGCGGGCGTTTTCAGCTTTTTGAGACTCCTGAAAATTCATAGAAATTAATTCATAGAAATAAAAAAAAGCAGATTATCTCTAAATTACCCAATAATCTTCTCAACATTATATTATCCATTATAATATCCTCTGCATGGATTTGAAAAAAATATATAGAATTGATTTAAATAATTTAATTTGCTTGTCTTAAAGAATGTTTTATAAAGCGAGAATTTTCCAAATATTATCGAAAAAAGTTTTGCATGCTCATCTGTTATTAGTTAATCTATACATATATTAAAAGGCAATTGGTTTGTATGTATGTATGTATGTATGTATGTATGTATGTCCGAAGAGCCACCTTCTACCGGTCTGTGAAAAGAATTTGATTCTAACCCGAATTAAACACCAAAATTGAAGCGGGCTATTAGGATATTTTTCAGTCCATTTATAGTGGAGAAGTTCACCATGTAGTTTTTATGAGAGTATTCATTTGAAAAAAACACAAGGATGCAGTGTCAAATGCTACTGGTACTCAAAATGAAAAGAAAGGACAGGAAATGGTCTATATTCTGTGACGAGTTGACAGCCAACATGTCCGGATAAAAACACGAAAATAAAACGACAAATTATATATATATATATATACATATATATATATATACACACACACCACACAACACACACACACACAAATATCAGAATCGTTATTATTTCATGTAGTGTGTTATTATGAGATGTAGTATTATTTTTTTTCTATTGTGTATTTTCAGTGCCTTTTTTACACGGTGTATGAAGTTTCAAGAGTATTGTATTTAAGAAAAGACTTTTCAATAATATCAAATTCTTCTTCTAAATATTTTATAGCATATCCTAAGTACTCTAAGAAAGAAACCTATTAATGGTACCGCTCTTTATCCTATTGTTGTGATGGGAATAAAAATGAATGTAGACATTTTTATTAGTATTCTTATGATAAAACTTTAAATTCTAAAATGTTGTTATTGTCTATAATAAGTGTGCCTAGGAAAAAAGAGAGGAGTAGGAGAGACTTCTAGATCTTTGTCTAAAAGGGTCTCTGAAACAAAGATATAATATTAAACGACGGTTTTGTAAACAACCACCTAGCTAAACACATTTTTAGACAATAACTATACCTTTGATTTTAAAGGTGCCAAAATATTAACTCATATATATATATATATATATATATATATAATATATATATATATTATATATATAATATACTATCACATATCAGAATCTTGCGTTTTGAGCAAGAATAATGAAGGTTTTGATTTGGTATTCATGAAGATAAGATATAGAATTCAAATAGTAACAACATGGATGTTCTTTTTTTTATTTTGCATTTAATATTTTAAATCGGAGACATAACTTTTCTTTTCAGAGTGACTGCGCACTTTTCTTTTATCTCACCATTGCTGGATCAACTCAAGTCTTTTATACATATGAATTTTAATGGCGCATCCTGCGAGGATCCAACCCATGATCGGTAATAATGGATCAGTGAGACAAACATTTTGCTGTCCCATCTACCCAGACGACGCCTGGTAGCCGCTTTCTAAATAACCGATAAATAAAAAATAAACAAGATGGACATTCCCCTAGGTGTGCTAATTAATTTTTTCAGATGTAGTATTCTAAACCAGTATAAACTTTTTTAAATACACAATTTAGAATGCTCTCTTCTGACTGTGGGTGGCTTTTAATGTCTTTTTATATTTCTATTGTTAGGGTAATTAATATTTAGCTTTAAATATACTAGACAAGAGGATATTGTGTTGAGAAAGTTTAAAACAATGATTTAATTGGTGTGGTGTAATGTTGTTTGTATAGGAATACTCGTTTAGTCATCAAAGGGAATATATTTTAATGTATTGTGCATGACACTAAACATATTCTGATTGCAAGGCTCCAGGTTTGTACCGCGCCTGTCGGCTGGGGCTGTAGAATACACCAACTTTACCTCTGTGAAGAGGTAATACCTCTCAATGGGGCTATCAGTTTGGCCGTTATGCTTAAGGACAGAATCCTGGTGGCTGAGTAGTTCATGACATGCCACATTCCACTTTGGCCCGCTACTTAAGCTACACGGGCGATCGAAGGGACCCCCTTCGGTTGATGAGTTGGTTGCGTCAAACCCCAGCAGCTGTACGATTGTCACAGCCCTATGCCCACATGGTAAACCCCAACCTTTTTATCATATATGTACTAGAAGACGTTGGCTGAGGGTCTTATTGTCCTGGGTATGACGTTAAACTCATCTGATGGTGAAGTTCCAATTCTGGAGCTCTGGGAATATGGAGTACATCTTCTTTGCCACAACTCCCAGGTCCACTCTGACCCGGAGTGGTAGTACCTGTTAGAGTCCAATCTATGGGTTAAACAGAAGAAGTTAAAAAAATGAGTTCCTATTAAGAAAATATTAGTATGAATAAAAGATTAATAAACAAAGAATCTTCGGAATAATATAACCCAACAAGTGTTGACATGCCATAAAATCCAACATACCAATCAACTACCACTCAGAGTAGACCTGGAAATAATGTCAATGAAAGGATACTCAACACTCCTCAGATCTCCAGAACTGGAGCCTCACCATAAGATGCATTTTCAATACCTATGGAAATGGTCAGTGTTGTATTCTTATTTTGTTTATCACTGTAGAAATAGAGAGCAATATTATTTACAAGCTTTAATTTACCCTATTCGACATGAATATTGTTGTGCCCTTAAAAGGGATACAATCAGACAAAGTTGTAGTCAAATGGAAGGACAAGTCAACACGTTCATAGATTTAAGATAGAGAGTTTTATTGCAGAGAGATACAATAAGACATACAAGGAATAGTGAGGTACGCTACTAATCCTCGAATCCAGCCCAGCATAATGCTCACTATATATATAGTGTTTAGCGCACGCACTCTTTGTGTATGACAAATACGCTGGCGCAACAATAATAATAAAAAAACAAAAAGCAAGAGATCCCGAGAATAAAAAATATAAATGAAATAAACACAAGGGACAGGGAATTTCTCCTTCTCAGCTTCGATAAGTGTACGAGAAAATGATATAGAACACGTACGCCAGACAACAGAAGACAAACAAGACCTCGCTGATAGAATCAAATTTTATTTACAGAAAAAAAAAGGCAACAGAAAAGTAGGTAAAAAGCAAACAACAATAAAAAATATGTAATAAGGATATTGAATAGGTATTTACTTTATCATATATGTGTGAGCGAGCAATCGAACCTTTAGCACTTAGGCAATCTTAAAAGACATGTAAAACAAGAGAGATTCAACTCACTGTGATATCGTGGACGATGTGAATGAAAGAATGTCTTCTCGTTATACCTTTCTTTCTTTTTAGATTTTATATCTTTTTTTTCTCATATGCATAAAAAAATTTGTAAACGTTTTTAGAATCAGTCCAAACAAATAGACCGTTCAAAATATCCAACGACATAAGAGTTTTTCACAATTGTTTCTTTTTTCTTTTCTTTCTTTTCTCCAATCAGATATTCAATGTTCAGTAATAAGATAATTTTCCTTCTTCTCTGTTTAGATATTCAATATTCGACAATAAGATGATTTTCTCTTCAGCTGTTTTCACAATTGTTGGCTGTGATATGTTCTCCGAATATTAAAAGTTTCTTTTCGTCGCCCATTTAGCGACGTCAAAATGTGTGAGAACAAGGCAAACACATCCGTTCATAACGACGTAATTTTTCATTCTGTGTTGGGCCTTCATTTTTGCGCGCAATCTGACAGCAACAAGCTAGTCTGTCGTCATCTCGAAGTCGCGAAAACTTTAGGATCGTCTGTACTTTTACGATTCGATTGTAGGTCGTGCTAGGAAGTCAAGACAAAAAAGGGATACGTATTGCCGTTTGTCTTTTCCGCTATTGAGATGGGGAATGTTAAAATTACCGTTCGATTGTGAATAGTATTAATTTCAGCAATACAAACTTTATTTTACTAAAACAGAGTAAATGATCTTTCTGCTCGCCCACACATTATATTTAGAATTTTTACAAAGGTCTATATAGTTGATATAATATTACATCACAATAGTCATGGGTGAGAGAGAGAGAGAGAGAGAGAGAGAGAGAGAGAGAGAGAGAGAGGAGAGAGAGAGAGAGAGCGTGTAATATTCCATTACAACAAATATCTACAAAGATTTAATTGCCATTCCGTCACAATAAACCTAATGAACCATCATATATATATATATATATATTATATATAATATATAATATATATATAATATATATATATTAAACCCCTCCGCACGAGCAGGATGTGACACAAGATCAGTTTCTTAAGCGGAGTTCAACAGGTTTGAATTAAGAGTTTTCCTTCTTCTAGACTGGTTGCCTAACCAAGGTTAAAGAGCCCAGTCTGCCTACTATTTATCCATAGCTGGAGGGAGAGTAGGATTCATGCCTTTCCCAAGGGTATTAGTGCAAAGTTAAATGCAATTATCACATCCAGGATTTGAACTCGGGGCGACGAGTCCATTTCCCATGACTTTAACCATCGCACCACGCACTTCCTACAAGTACCATCATACCTTATATAGAGTATCATTGGAATGAAACTTGTATATATTAAGAGAAAAAGAAAAACTAAACTAGTATTTAAGCATAATATTTGGTTGGTGCATAATTATTGCGGCTTTTTTTTAACAAATTTTATTCAACTAAAACAATACCAATATTTAACAACGTCGGGAACCCGCCCAGACAATTTCCATACTTTTCCGAGTATTTTGAGACGACGAACAATGGTCGACCAACATTCTCGTTGTCAAGCTCTCGTCCACTTCTACGGCTGCCAAAAGTACCTGAGCGTTGAAATTTGATGTTCGGCCTCTTCATTCATTTGCGAGGTTTATATCGCCTGATTTGAATTTCCTAAACCATATTTCAACTTGGCCTTTGCTGATTGTTCCTTCAGCAAAAAGTTTATTGAGATCGCAAAATGACTGTCCTTCATTCCAACATTTCTCAAAGTGGTAGAGGATAATATGACGAATGTGAGTATGATTTCGAATATACACATACTGAAAAGAGAGGATTATTCTTATGAAACAAACTCAACAAACCGCTAATTGATATTTATTTTTCTTCCAATAAAATTTGTTGAAAAAAGCCGCAATAATTAAGCACCAACCCAATATTTTTAGATTTTAATAAACATTTGAATTGTAAAGTATTTTATGATCTCTAACAAAAATAATTATATGATTTAATGAAATTAAAGTTTAGTTGGATAGTTAACCAGAGAGTCTAATGAAGGATGTATTATCTGACCATGTCTCTATTCTCGGGCTAGTGTCCTCATCTTGGTTGTCATATTCATAAGATATCTGAAGCTGTACTCTCTCTCTCTCTCTCTCTCTCTCTCATCAGCAGCCAGAACAGTGTGATACCAGAAAATAAGATACTAGAAAATGAAATGACAAAATACCAGATATTCTAGTTATAAATCCTCACAAAAAAGGAGAAAAAAAGAACAAAAAAGAGTATAAGCTTATGTGGCGCCAATCATTCAAAAATCAATATCCTAAAATCTGTTTTATATGAGCCGATAGAGAATATACTATTATTGTGTTTGTTTAGCATTCAATTCTAAGGCTAACAGCAACAAATGAATGAATTAATACTGCGTTTAATTCAAACAACTTATTAACCAGCACAAGAAACAATGAATAACAATACTAAGTCCTTCCTGTGTATAAAGTTGAATTTAAGGGACTTACAGATGTGTTGGACAAGATGTCTGGTATCTTAGGGCTGTCTCTCTTGGAGAGGTTTTAATGTCATGACCTCCTGGTACTTATTGGAAATAATGTATATTATACCTTCCCATTATCCCTACTTCAGCTGTCACGTCCCCAGCAAAAATTACCAGCGATTGTTTTAAGTGTCTTTGTCTACTCAAGGACGGGCAGTAAAAAAAAATGATGACTGCGTCGTGGACATTAAGGTGCTGGTTTGTCCTAACCCCGTATAGAACAGAAAATTGCTGATCACTATAGTTGATTTTACAACTATTTATGTTACAATGGTGATCACCGATGGCAGAATCTTGTGCCTGTGAGAGCTCGGGTGTGGTTTGGGGAATGCTTCTTATTCCCCTCGGGACGTGTTGGTTAATTCTCACACTCAACCGTTGTGTAGTCCTACCAATATAACTGGCATCACACCAGAAATGATATTTATAAATTACAAAACTTTGTTCAAGGATTGGCAGAACATCTTTTTGAGTGGAGCGAAATGCAGGTCTAGTAGTGAAAATTGTTCTGACTTTAACTGCATTGAAAGAACGTATTACTGCTAATTTGATCTTAATTGCCAACGTCTGACCAACAAGTCCTATCCATGGCATATATATATATATATATGAGTAAGAAAAGGTGGAATGAAAACATCACACAATGCTGTTAAAGAAGAAAACAATTTATAATATAATATATATATATATATATATGTGTGTGTGTGTGTGTGTGTGTGTGTGTTGAGTATCTTGGGATATAAGGTGCGTGCTAGATCTTCGCCCATACTTATAGACTGGGCGAGATCGTGTGATCTATTCCTTGGCCAATCACTGGCAGTATTCTGGGGCTGATACAATACTTAACCCACCTTACTGGTCATAATTGCTGCAGCATTCTCGGACGACGGACATAGGATTAAATCACTGGACCTTTACCAATACGCAGGATAGGACTTCTACGATTACCAAAGGATCACCAAAGGATTCTATAAGATAGGACTTTCGTTAAGCCCTATTTCAACTAGCCAAAGATGGGCCTTAAAAACTTTACAATATGTATATATATATAATACTAAGCTCAGTAAAGGAGATTTCAAACCCTTTAAACGCCGCATAAGAAATTTACATTTTGGTGCATCATACTCGTGCATGGAGATTGCTAAATATGTATACATAACTCGCGTTAAATTGGCTAAGTTGCGTTGAAGTGTCCCGGAGAACCGAGGCAATTTACTGTCAGTCAGTCTCAGGGGGAAAACATTTGTTAGAGCTTGCATGAAAAATTCGCAAGAAGTAAAATAATATCATAATTCATTTTATTTATTTTTAAAATGCCTTTACCAGTATACATATCATGAATATGATATACTGAATAATTCATTTCACAGCAAGCGTTCGTCTTAGAAAAATTCCGAATTGGATTACTTGAAATTCATAATTTATTTTACCCGGAACATATCTTTTTTATTTGTAAATATCACATTGTGGACTTTCTTATAAAGGAAAATATTGTCTAGAGAAAAATGTACATCTTTGTTAGATGTAGATATTCGCTTTTATATATATATATATATATATATATATATATATATATATATATATATAGTAGAGTGTGTACAGAAATAACCTACTCGAGTTTGACCATAAGAATTTTCAGGGTTAATTTCCACTGAATTAATCAAGATATTTATTAATTACAGTTAATTGCGGAAGTCAATATTGCAATTATTGAATTATTATATAATTGCAATATTGACTTCCGCAATTAACTGTAATTAATCAATATCTTGATTAATTCAGTGGAAATTAATCCTGAAGATCCTCATGGTGAAACTAGAGTAGGTTATTTCCGTACACACTGTAATACTAAATCCGCTCTACTAACGTATTGTGCACTTTATATTTGAATAACACACTTATCCGATTAATACTTGTAACAACCAAGTATTGGGATTAACTCAATATATTTTACCGGTAAGTCATTACCTTTAATATATATATATATATATATATATATATATATATATATATATATATATATATATATAAGTGTGGGCTGGCTACACTTTCTATTGAAAGGGCAGGCCGATGGTAGCTGTAAGGGGTTTGATATAAGGTGGATCGAACACCCCATCCTGAATCGGTCTATACGTAGGCGGCACATAACGGACGTCACAGACACAACTCCTACATTTGACCGACCTGTGTGACAGGGCTTGCCCATCGAGGGCTGGGCTGCTCAGTCACGTATCATTGCATACGTGAGGAAGACGGAAGGGATTCACATGTGATAGGGTATATAAAAACAAATCTGGATCCTTGGACCATCTGCTTGCGCACAACCAAACTACTTGTAGAAATGGCCTTATTCTGTGAAGAAGTGGCAATCACCATATATATATATATATATATATATATATATATATAATATTCATTAGCAATTCAGTCTCGAAAGACTATGATAAAAGTTTTTGTGTGCCCCTGTAGTTGCAGCGCCCCCTGTGACTATGAAGTCCTATGTTTGAGAAACATTCTCGACCACAGATTTTGCATTTGTAGGTTGTCCCTGTAGATGATGATGTTCCGATGCTTTGTTGCCGTTGCTTTCTTATGGACCTCTTAGCTTCATGATGTTGTATCAGGGTGACTTCTGACATGTACAGTCCTCTGTGGAGATTCTGCCGCCACCGAGGGCGGTCTTGAGGCAAATTTTCCCAGCTGGAAGGAACAATGCCAAAGCACCTGAGATCATTTTTGCAGACATCTTTGAATCGCAGCAGGGGGCGACCAATCTGTCTTTTACCAGATGTTAGCTCTCCATACAGGATGTCTTTCGGGATTCGTCCATCATCCATCCGACGTACATGACCCAGCCATCGGAGACGACGTTGTCTCAGTAGAGAGTACAGGCTGGGGAGTTGAGCTCTCTCTAGGACTGCTGTGTTAGTGATCCTGTCCCTCCAGGTGATGCCCAGTACACGTCTAAGGCAGCGAAGGTAGAAGGCATTTAGCCGCCGTAAAGAAATAACAAAAGACTTAGAGATTCACATCTGATGAGTCGGGAGAGTTAGACACTTTGTCTAAGCTTCCTGAAATAGACTATAACGCTAAATCTCTAAGTCTTTTGTTATTTCTTTACATATATATTTGCTCTGTGACTCTAACATTAAGAGCACACATTGGGCTCTCAAACTGCGACAGGTTTTTTAAATAAAACTCTTGTGTCGTAAGGAAGATTTCTTCTCTGGATTTTGGATTATATAATATATATATATATATATATATATATATATATATATATATATATATATATATGTGTGTGTGTGTGTGTGTGTGTGCGTGTGTGTGTGTGTGTGTGTGTGTGTGTGTGTTTAAGCAGTATTCTTTCATTTGTACATGTAGAATTAAACAAAAGGCACATCTCCTGTTTAACAATTTTATTAACGATATTTTCAAGCTTTCTCGCCAACTTATTTTTACATTTGCATGGAATAATAAATAATTAATTTTATCTTATTATCGGCCGGGGTTATTAAAAGATTATCATAAAAGATCCTTAATAAAATTGTTAAACAGAAGGCGTGCCTTTTGTTTAATTCTACGTGTATTAATTCGGAGCAACATTACTTCAACCACGCCCGATAATAAGGTAAAATTAATTATTTATTATCCACGGATTCCATCCAAATGTTAAAAAAAAAGTTGCTAGAAAGCTTGAAAAGATCATTAATAAAACTAGCAAGAATTCAGGTTTTAATGTAATAAAATATTGTATTAAGTTAGAAAGGCTAATGAAACTAAATAAGAATGCAGATAAAAACATTTGAAACAGAGGGGAGTATAATGAAAAAAAAATTGATCAACTAAAACTTACTCTTCCATCACTCTCATCTTTCATTGCTAAACTTTCCTAATTTAACTATTTAGTTAAAATAGGAAGTAAAAAAATAAAATACAGCTATTTCTTCTTGTTAATGATTTATTTTAAGATTTATTCCCGAGATTTTTGCTCATATTCATTAAGATAAAACCAAACAATTAGAAGTCAATAATACTAAGCACATATTTATTAAAGTCAAATTTTTAATATCAATATGCAAATTAGCCTCCCCATTCACTCTGTAAAGCGCTATCTTTTTTGTATATATAAATACAAATACATGTTACTAATACGTAGATACGGTAAAATTTGATTGAGGTTTAAAGAAAAAGAAAATCATCGAGAATGTGACGTATAATAATTAAGGGAATTGTGACTTGAGTAGTAATATAGTTTCGGTTACAGACAGACAAACAGAGAATCTCTATTATAATAAGATTGTTAAACTGGAGACGTGCCTTTTGTTTAATTCGATACACACACACACACACACACACACACATATATATATATATATATATATATATATATATATATATATATACTATAGTGTGAGATGGTCACTGTTTCAGCTTTTGCTGGAATGGCGTACCAAAGGCAGTATCATTGGTAGAGTGCTCAATATAAAAAATAGAGCTGTTATATAATATAATAAGATAAATATATAAAGGTTTTACATATCTATTTATTATGTAACAAAGGATCATTCACAACCATATTGGTTTCATGCGATGCAATCATCAGGTGAAGATGTTTCAAATGACAATCATCAAATGAAGATGTTTCAAATGACATTTGAAACATCTTCACCTGATGATTGCATCGCACGAAACCAATATGGTTGTGAATGTTCCTTTGTCACCTAATAAATAGATATGTAAAACCTTTATATATTTATCTTATTATATTATATATATGAAAACGCTTCACGTTTATATAAACGCTAAAAAATTACTGGTTTTTAACATCTCAACCATTTCACAACTGGTTTTTAACATCTCAACCATTGGACTCATCTGATGATTGGATTACCATGAAACTTCAAGTTATGAGTGTAAACCCATAATATTACCATTGATTATATATATATATATATATATATATATATATATATATATTGTGGTTTGATGCAGTTCAATCTATTTCGATCTCATAAATATGCATACATATGTACATGAAGAACCAAACAAAGTGTAACAACCCATCGAAGATTTAATTTTCGACATATACAGTTTTTAGAATGCTGCATTGCTAAATTCGTAAGTAAAGTTGGCGAAGTGACCTATTGTCGGTATCAACCGGACAGCGAGGGAGTCTATCCACTTTTTGCTAGCGCTAAACCCTGAAGATTGTTGATTTTGTTGAAGTAGGGCGCCACACCTACCGTTAGCTCACTACTTTACCGCACAGATCAAAGATTACCCAGTCTGTGCGACTCATGCGCTGAATTGGCGGGGACCGAGTTCGAACCCAGAACCTTGCAATTTCTAGGCGGGTGATCTACCGACTAAGCTCGTACAGTACTTTATTGCAATCAACATTGTATCTTAAAAACTTCTGAGGCTGCAAAATTGGTATAACAAAATGGGCATAATTTTGGTTTATCGGAATATTGTCCCTATGTCTATTTTGTTAGTTATTAACACTAAGCTTCGGCCGCTGTACCTTCCGGCCTTCCTCAGGTGTTTCCTATGTATTGGGGACAACTTATGGCCATGAGCGGCGACCCATGATGCTTCAGTACGGAATCCTAATGGCTGAGCAGTTCATGACATGCAACAATCCACTTTGACCCTTCATTGGGTTTGACAGTCGGATGAAGTGGAATGAACCGATCAATCGGCACGTCACATCAAGCCCTTGCGCCTATATGATTGTCCCGACAATTATACTTACTCTTATAGCAACCGCCAAATCTTTCTATCAAATGTGTACTGGAAGAAAGGAAAAAAATGAGAGAGAGAGAGAGAGAGAGAGAGAGAGAGAGAGAGAGAGAGAGAGAGAGAGAGTTAATTAAAGATAATTATGATACTTTTTACATATTGAACTATTTAAAAAGATGGAAAGGTCCATTATTTTGCTGAGTCGACGACACTCATAAGAAATAAGTATTTGGCGGATAAGCAATACCAGATAATTAGGATTTACATTTTTGAATTTCATCTTCGACGATTTGGACGGTCTGTGTTTTAAACAGAGGGTGTTGCAAAATGATAACGGTCGTACACTTAAGGAACAGGAGTGTTAATGTATAGATAAAAGTCATTTACAGTCGAGATTTTATTATCAATATTTTCCCTGAATTATTCCCTAAATTAATTTGATTAATTGATTTACTGATACAAAGTGCAAGATAATTTTTTTCATATATTTAAAAGATTTGAAACCTAAAATTAATAGATTCCTTCATACAAAATGGAAACAAAACTGGAATAACAACATCCACAATAAACTCTTCCTAATCAAACCCACTTTGGGAGGCTGGATACCAATTTTAAGGAATTCTAGAAAGGAACAAGTCATTGTGTCCCAATTATGCATTGGTCATACAAGACTAACGCACTCCTATATACTCAAACAAGAACAACAACCACAATGTGAAACATGTCAAACACCTTTCACAGTTAAACACTTATTCATGGAATGCAGATTTCTTGCTCACACCAGAAACCGTTATTTTAAAGCAAAAATTATGAAAGATCTGTTAGAAAATGTCAACATAGAGGATATTCTCTCTTTTTGTAGGGAAATAAAATTATACCATAGAATATAGACATGAAACAAATCAATACCATACAACATAATCCCTAATCATGCTAACACATTGATAAAACCAATTACTAAAAAGTATAAATATAAATACATGATATGTATCACTTCCTAACCGTTAGGCATGACATAACCCCAGACGGGTTGATATGCCGTTATAATCAATAAACAGACAAACAAACCAGATTAGATAAAGTACATTTACCCTTTGTAAATTTAAGTAAAACCTAACTCTATTTATAAAGTTATACGACAGAAATTTAATCGTGCTGTGAGGAAGTTATTGTCGTCCATCTTTATACACCAATTAAATCAAGACTCTGTGGGTATTTCATTCAAGCAACCAACCAAACCAAACATCCACCATTTTTTTCTTTACAGTGGAAACTCAGCAAGACCTTGTTAACGAGTTTGCAAAAGAAAATCAACAAATTGATCTACGTAAAAAAAGATTAGCATTAAATAGTGATATTTAGAGCCATACTTTAAATATACGCTCCTACATTTGGGGCGCTGGTGGTTGTCGTCAGTGATGTAATCCGCAGGGTTCATTGGTAAGTTTCGGGTCTTCCAACATCAGACTTCCCTCGACTTGCAAATTGAGTGGGAATTATTTCAGTACATATCGCATAAATGTATCCCGTCCTCCTGCCCGAAAAACGCTAAGCGGTGCCTGCTCAAAATCCAACCTCCGCTACTATTGAAATCCCTAGCTGTTTGAAGGCATTTTTCCTAAAGATTTAATGCGATATGAAAACGATATTTTACACCTCCCCTAAGTCGTTTCTCGACAAGTAAATGTAAGTAATTTATACCCACCCTCGCCTCTTTAAAAAAAATTTAACGGTTTGAAGGCGTTTTCCTCAACAAATACCCTTTTTTAGTGGTTTGAAGGCGTTAAAAGTAAGCCAACCCATGTTTTTTTATCGATGTATATGTAAATCCCCCCCACTTTAAAATATCTTTTTTCCCAGTATTTTCCTTTTATTTTAATTCAAAATAACTGTCACGAATTTTTAAATAAATACGACTGAATTTCGAAAATAAAATTAATCAGTTATTAACCAAGACAGCTAGGGATTTTAATAGTAGTGCGGCTTGGATTTTGAGCAGACACCGCTTAGCGTTTTTTTAGGGTAAGGGACCAGGACGCATTTATGCGATATTCACCAATTATTTCTATTGTGAAAAGTTAATCTATTTCTATTAGTAATCTGTAATCTTTTTTACAAAGAATTATGATTTACTTGAAAAATAAGTAAAATTGGCGTATTGTCAGTATCAGCCGGATATCGAAGGAGTCAATCCCCTTTTCGCTAGCACTAGAATAGGGAATTTATTTTTGCTGAGTAGGAGCGACACGCGCGCCGTCAGCTCAGATAACGGAAGTTCTGCTACTAATACGGCGACAGGTATCGTACCCTGAACATTCCGATTCCAAGGTAGGTGCTCTACCAATTGAGCTAAACCCTCTTGATTGAAACAATATAATTCATTGAAATACTTAAAACTGATTACGTTATCGCTTCCATAACAATTATTTTTTTTTTGTTGTTGGTCAAGATAACGGTGAGTAATTATTCCCTAATCAGATAATTTGATCTTTGAATTAACTGTTTTTGTTTGTACCAAACTCTTTTTGTTCGTTATTTCTTTTTTGCAAGATTAAAAATGTTCAAAAATATTTACGTTTCTTCCTTTAATATGACCTAAACTAATCACCTGACCTATTTTGGTGGTACCTAAAGTACATCAATAATAATCCGTGTTTATTCTGATAGGTACTTGTCCAATATTAGGATCCAATTTGGTCGTTACTTAGGCTAGACGGTCGTCGAGGTTCCTTCCGCTCAATCGGCTGGCCATCCTAGCACCTATATGACTGGCAAAACCCTCTTGCCCTTATG
>CM042138.1:91256775-91311775 GCA_023376005.1 Doryteuthis pealeii
TTAGCACCTCACTTTTTTATACAATTCAATATCCTCGCCCCCGAGGAAAAATATATTTAAAAAATGAGTCGGCAAAATAATAATTTCCTACAGACAATTGAACAAAATAATAAAGAATTATATATAGATATTATTGATTTATAGTTTGCTTTGATATATATTTAAAGTTATCTAACGTATAGAGTTTTACGAGAAAATTATTTACAAACAAGAAATAGTCACATAATCTTCTTTTATATTAAATTTGAAGATGTTTGTGTTTTTAGCAGTATTTTGTTTGTGTTTTCACATGTCCGCTTTTCATTATGAGTTTAAATTTAATTACAGTTTCATCAACCATAGTTACTCCCTCTGCTTAGAAATAAACTCGGTAACAAAATATATACTTACTTCTTGTAACGATACTTTATCAATCATGTCTATCCCATCTACTTCTTTTTTTAAGATTCACTGATATAGGATTTAAAAAACAAAAAGGTATTCTGTAGTTAAAGTTATTATTTTGCAATAAAACTATTAATTAATATTTATAATATTATATTATAATCTTATTAATATTAAGAAATAATTTATAGATTATCATATGTTGAAATGAAAAACATTTTGTTTTGATTATCGTCTGTTGTAAAACAAAACAAACATTTATTTAATTTGACGCTCCCCATCCCACCCTAAAGAAAAACCTTGAATATTTGAATTAATTTGAATTTATCTGTTAGAAACTTAGTTTTATTAGAAAGAAAAAGTACAAGATTTCAAAGTATTATCTGCGTTATTCGGACTATTGTCCCCATCTTCATTGTTATTGGTACAACGTTTGGGCCGATATACCCTCCGGCCTTCTTCAGGTATTTCTTGTCGGACTCGGGAACCTTCTCGGACTCGGGAACCTTCTTTTCGAACTCGGGAACTTTCTTGTCGTATTCGGGAGCCATCACGAAACTTTGAACCTAACCCTTTATTTATTCCACGGGGGTATCCTGTTCTCATTCCGCTAACCATAGCTGGGGTAGGAGTTGTGTTAATTAATTATTTTTCTTACTGCTTTTACTCAGGATTGAACTCGGGTACCAGAGATAACTGTCACTTAGAACTGTCTTAACCTAACTGCCTAATCCACTCGGCCATGTGTCCATTAGTCCGAATAACGCAGATAATACTAATCTTCCTCATCTCAAACATTCAGAGAAATAAGATTTCAAAGATCTGTTTAATTTTTTTAACACCCCATGGGCGGTTATTTTTGCTCGTATATCTAAAAATTCTTAGTCTTCGAAAAGACAAAATACCAAAACAAACAAAGTTTAAAAAAACAAAAAAACAACTAAAAAAAACAACAAAAAACAAATACACAGAAAATGTAAATATAAGCGTGCATTAAACGCGATACTCTAACCTCTTGACATAAAATAATCCTAGGTGGATTTGTAACGTGGTTACATTGGGGGGGGGGTTCTCGATATCAAAAGGCAATATGCATTGTAACCCGGTGCTAAAGGGAATGTGTAGGATATTCAATTTTGGCTCGCCTTAAGGTCCACAAGCGACGTATTTAAAAAGCACTCTCTATAATGACGGACATCAGGGTTTCCTCCTTTCGCTTGTAACTTCGATCGGGTCATATATCAGCATTCTGGGTTTGCGGGCTGCTCTCATTGGATGTTCTAATGGGTCATCAGTTTAGGCAAAGTTTAATAGGCCAATGTGCACGTAGATATCTCCTCTAGATAAAGAAATAACGTTGGGGTCATGATAATCCACAATGGCTATATTCCACTTCTGCAGTTTTGTTCTATATATCTCGTAATTACAACGGATTAAACGTTCCATTATTTCGCCCACTTTGGTGTAAGATGAGTGAATGAGAAGTAAAAACTTTTTTTCGTGCTTCTTCTCCAAAAAGCCTAAAACCTTAATCTTTTCCCAGGTGTCCATAGAACTGCTATGCCCCATGGGTAGGAAACGTTCATACGTTCAAAATAGAGTTTACTTAGTTTTTTGTTTTTGTTTCCTTTCTGAAAACAAACCGGATTCTTGCTGATTAATCGAGATACGATTTCTCATGTATTTAGAAGCAGCAGAGATCATTTTTCAATGTCAGCTTTATTTGATTGACAGATTAGTGAACATGGACGAGAGATTATATAAAAACGATCCCTAATTTATATCTTTAATAGCTGGCTTTGTTTATTCGTTAGTCTATGACAAATTCCTGACGGTCAAACTCTATCTCCTTCTCAGTCGTTCAGGGTCTGTGTGCCATGAAAATCTATCTCCACCGCATCCAATACCTAACTGCTTACCAGGGCATTCTCTCTCTCTCTCTCTCTCTCTCTCTCTCTCTCTCTTATATATATATATATATATATATATATATATATATATATATATATAAGGTGTGTAAAGAAAGTATCGATATTTTTTGTACTTTTTGACATACCATGTATTCTGAAAAAAATAACGTTCCATCCATTCTTAATTTTTATCTCGATGAATATAGCTTTAAACTTGGTACTTTTTGACAGACCTTGTATTCTTTAAAAAAATAATGAAGAAAACGTTATTTCTTTCAGAATACACGGTGTGTAAAAAAAATCACGTTACTTTTTTGACACATCTTATATATATATATATATATATATATATATATATATATATATATATATATATATATATAAAGTCAATAGTTTTTATTTTTCATTGATAAATTGTATTCTCAGATGAGATATATTGCTTTAGAGTTGAGGGTTAAAAACTGCAAGTATATTTGAACAAATATATTTGGATTTATGAGTTGTGATTGGACACTAGCCATATTGGAACAACTTTAAGTCCGTTTTTAAAATCAAAAATATTTAACAGAAACATTCTTGCTAAGAAAATAACCATAACATTTTCTGATATGTATATATTGAATATAGGTAAAGATATATCGAACCTTTAAGTTGATCTTATGGGGTGTATTTCAAACGGAAAAGTGTTTTATTAATTATCTAATGAACAGGCGAAATTTTAAACACGAATATTTACATTTAATTGGAATTTTAAATATGCATAATCTGATTTTATGGCTAACTACACCAATTGAATGAGGCGTCATATAAAAGAATTTTGTTGTATTATGAATTTGTATACTTGCTGAGGTAGTTGAGAACAGTCGTTGGACATCAGGCTAGCCGTAGACAAAAACAGAAACGTGGATTGCATCGGCTGGAAGTGGTAGCGTCTAATTCGAAACATCAAAAGCGAGATCTGCGCCGGACTGGTATTTATAACTTTTTTTTGCCGGAAGGCGATATACGCAGGCCCATCTTTCGTTATAAATAAGGCTTTAGGTGACAGTATGTTTTGCTCAATATCGGTCCAGTTATATCTGATCCTTAGGTATTTTTGTATTGGAAAATATTGCTATATGAGAAGATACTGTTTGTTGTTGGCATTCTTCCTTCTACAAGAGACGATGGAGTAGTGTCCAAATTTTTTTCTATGGACTACGTAGCCTGGACGGGTTCATATAGAGGATGAGCTGTGACCCAAGCAGCAAAGCTCTCTATACTGCCACTGTGATCCAAAAGAAAAGGTAAGGAACAAATGCAGTTTGACAGCGGTAGTATCGCAGGAGTTGCCGGGTAGCACTGAATATCAACATCGCACCACTTTAGGGACTCCGGCTCCTGGTTTGTATTCCGGGTTTACTCCCCTAGACTTTCCTTGGGATGGAGTCGTGCCGGTAGGCAGCAAAAGTTTTGTGTCGGATTTTTCCTTGACTTAGATGGGTTGCCGACCAAGGCTAAGGGGTCCCTTCTGGCCCATTTGCGGATTTATGCGAGAAGTAAGCACTCCAATCTTACTACTGTCGGTGTTCCTGAAAAATGAAATGAAATTAGGAAGATACTGTTACACTAGAAGGTATAGTTAATCGACCCGGTTATAGTGACAGGGGGTCACGAAACACGGCATTGTTTTCGTAAGAACCAATATTTGATAACCACGAACTCTAAGCCAATGTTTTTCCACTCCCTCATGATCGAGGATTTTTTTTAACAAATAGTGTGACATCATTTATGAGCAGTTATAAATTATGAACGTACCTGTATTTTGAATATTTAAATGAGGTTTGTTAGATTAAAGATGACGGTGTCCGTAGAAAGTTACTGGGGCCGATTAGTGTCAAGGATGACATTCCACCTGTCTTTCCGGTCGACAGTTTAGACACGTGGGAATTAGTTTTAGTTAGATGCGATGCAGATTTCAGAGCGGGTGGACCTATAGGTCGCCGCTCTGATGTGTTTCTCCCTCTGCGGCGGAATCAAATGGACAGGGTTGCGGATAAAGCTTGATCAAGAAACACCAAGTCTTTTTGTGTTAATTGAATGTTAAGAAGAATGACTGTTGTATATTGTACGAGCGAAACAAAGAAAAGACGACAAAAATAACAAAGGACTTTTTCCCGGTAAAAAGAACAAAGAAGTTAAAAAAACGGAAGCGAGGCTTTCCGGTCAAAGAAGCAGGTAGAAGATAAAGAAATATATAACAAAGGTCCGTTATCAGATCAAAAGATAAAGATGCGTGTGTGTGTGGTCAATAGACAAGCCAGAGGGTCGAATCAGTCAGGGACAGTCAGACAGCAGGCAGTCAGACAGGAGACGGTCAGAGCGGACGGCGAACAGTGAGTGACCATCGACACGGTCCGCCGCCGCCAAGGGCGGTGAGACGTCACCAGCCCCCTTTACTTCACCATCCCAGCAGCAGTAGTAGTCACCACCGCCCACCACGTACAGCCGAGAAGAGAAATAAAGTCAACTCCTAGTATACCATGTGTTGTGGTTTCTTAAGTCCGACTACATACGTCACCACGTGACGATACCCGCTACGAAACCTACACGATTTAGAGTAGCGAAGAAGGCCGCTATATAACATATAGAATTTGATGCCAGTATGTAACATATAGATATTTAGTGCCAGTAAAGAAGGCGCTATGCAACATGACCAGTACATCCCGAAGAAGAATCAACGAAGAAGATCCAGCCCTTAAAAGAAGCCCAACCAGAGAAAATGGCGTCCAAACCAGTAGACGTAGTAAGCAGAAGTATAGCAAGTATGACAAGCAACTATTATAATCACTAATCTATCTATCTATATATCTATCTGTCTATCTATCCCTATTATATACCCGAGAACTCTATTATATACCCGACAGATAGTGTGAGTATATTTGAGTATACAACAATGACAACTCGAAATTGGACCCTTTTAGAGACCCCCCTAAAAGAACGTAAAATAAATTAAACAAGAACGAAAGGTTCTGTACGTTATTGATTCGCTCGCCTTTTGCAGCAACGTGCCAACGATTTGTTTGTTTCACGCGAAAAACAAATTCCATACATCGTTCTCCGTGGACTGAGTGGTCCATCACGACAATTCCCACAATAATTGCTCATAGACTGTTGTGTCCCTGCTGTGTTGTTTGTTTTGTTGTGGCACATGATGATGCAATACGTTATATTGGGTTGGCGTCTTATTACTTGTTTGCACAATGCCTTAGCGATATTTGTTTTTCTTTTTAGCAAGCACGAACAAAAACCTTTTCGCAAAAGGAAAAAAAAAAGACTGTTTTAAACATTCACAGAAATCAAGTAATTGTGGGATGTTAATAAATATATGGGTAGTTAAGTAATAAAAATAGATAACGCAAATTATCTGGGAAGATGTTTTTATGCCCTCCACCTTCACCTTATATATATATATATATATATATATATATATATATATATATATATATATATATATATTATATATATATATATTTATCAAGCATAACATCATTATATATACTAGCAAATATATGCACTCTTATGGTACAAGTATTTAAGTTTTAATGTAATAAAATATTATATTAAATTAGAAAGACTAATGAAACTAAATAAGACTGCAGATTTGAAACAGAGGGGGTATTATCGATAAATCGAACAGAAACTTACTCTCCCGTTTTTCATTGGTAAATTTTACTATTTTATTTATTTGGTTAAAATAGGAAGTAAAGAATAAAATTTTTTCTTGTTAATGGATTTCTTTTAAGATTTATCCCAGAGATTTTTGCTCATATTCATTCAGATAAAGTAAACAATTAGAAATCAATTATACTAAGCACATACTAAAATCAAATTTGTAATATCAATATGCAAATTAGCCTTCCCGTTCACACTGTAAACCGCTATTTTGTTTTATGTATAAATACAATTGCATGTTATTACTTGGTCTGTTTGTAAGGCTAACAGTATTAATAATTTAAAACAATTTTATTAATAATTGTGGTGTGAATAAAAACTAAATTATGGTGAATGTGACGTAAATAATTAAGGGAATTGTGACGTGAATAGTAATATAGTTTCGGTTACAGACAGATAAACACACAAACTCCATTATATATATATATATATATATATATATATATATATATATATATATATATAATCCAAAAGTCCAGAGAAGAAATCTTCCTTACGACACAAGAGTTTTATTTAAAAACCTGTGCAGTTTGAGAGCTCAATGTGTGCTCTTAATGTTAGAGTCACAGAGCAAATATATAAGTAAATAAATAACAAAAGACTTAGAGATTTTGCATATAGTCTATAGCTCTTTTGTTATTTCTTTAATATATATATATATATATATATATATATATATATATATATATATATATATAAATTGAAGAAAAATACATATTGGTAAGGATGAAAGTTATTATATGCCGAGGCGTGTTTCGACCAGAATATGCCTATTGTTTACGTGTGTTTTTCTGTTATTATTATTATTTAATTTTATATTTAGAATAACTTTACATAGAATACTGTATATGTAAGCAAATTCTGTTCGAAACCCGTGTTGACATATAATAAAATTCACCCATACCAATAGTAGTTAAGTAATAGAAATAAATGAATCAACATATCCGAGAATATGTTTTTTATGCGTCCACTCCAAATTCGATGGTAAACTCCTAAACTCGGCGAAACAATTCACGTACCTACATAGTAATATCCCATCAACAGAAAGCGGTGTTAATGCACGTATAGGAAAGGCATGAGCTGTTTTAAACAGATTGTCAGCGATATAGAAATCTGATCTTACTGACAAGTTAAAGTAGTCGTATCAGTGCTACTGTCCGACTGCACTACTTGGACCCTAACGAAGCGCCTGGAGAATAAGATAGATGGGCGCTGCACAAAAATATTCCAAACAATCTTAAACAAGACGTGTTGTACGGTCACCTGCCCCATAACCCCCCCCCCAAAAAAAAAAGAACACCCGTGTGACAAGATACGCTGGTCACTACAGGAGAAGCAAGGATGAACTCATAAAAGAACTCATAAAAAACGTTCTTCTGTGGAAGCTAATCATATGGGGACGCTAGAGTAGGCCGCTCAAAAAAAAAAAAGGACATAGACCAGCTCTGCGCGGATACTGGATACTGCACAGAGAACACCTAATGCCAATGAATGATAGGGACGGTTGTCGAGAGATTATCATAAATATCCATGCTACTAGCGCGACATGATATATATATATATGTTCAAAATTTATAAGGTGTCATCTATTAATAATGGAGATTGGCTTCCGTTTTTTTTTCTGCAACAAAAACTACGTCACTGCTTACGCCACCCTGCCTAAAATCGTCATAAATAGAATACACTCAAAATTTGACCATGCAATGTCCTCATTGGTTTTTTAAACAAGTTTTAATAAATACATACCTGGTATTATCTATCTATATATAGTTTTTTTTTTATTTTAAAATATATTTAAAGTTATCAGAACTAAGTTTCTATTTCAATTTTATAATTTTTTACTCCTATAATGAATGTATTTTATTTTTTACTCCTTTAATAAATTTGATGATTTTACTTTACGTATGATACAAACTCTCTTATATTAAATTTTCAACTTCCATCCCCTCAGGCAAGAGGGCGTTTTTTTATTTTGCTAATTACTATAATGGTCATTACCAGGTGATATATTGTGATCCATTGTGTTTGTTATATTAACAAAAATGAGTTTTACACTAACGTATATAAAATAGAATTTTAAAACAGCAGATTATCATTGGTGACAAATTTCAGAATAAAATCGGCTTCGAACTCACACTTAAAGTTTTGAACTCTAATTATCATTTTCACACGACTTATGTAATTAAAATTCAGATGACAAGACGAATCGTTACAACTTGTTATCTAAAAGTGCAACTAAAGTTCGTTCTAATTATTTAGGAATAGATGCTGAGACGATTGAGAAGTGGGTTCGATTTCAATCCTCAGTGCCTGATACGTCATCCAAATCGTCGTTTCCCAGTTGTGTCGATCTTTAGCAAGAACTAATGATCTATGCTCTGTATTGCTCCGAAACCTTTAGAAAATTAAACATTATCACCAATTCATTTCAAAAACGTAGTCGGCATTAAATGACCCATTGAGGTTGATATGCCGTAAAACAAGAACAAAATCAAAAATCTGTATTGCTCTTTTTTCTCTTTCTTTCCTTTCTCCTCCCCCTCCTTCTCCTTTCCTCTCACTTCTCTCATTCTTTCCTTCTTTGCTGTCTTCTTCACCCATTGACGCCTGTTCACAGAATGACCTGTCCGGTCTTCAGGCGTATTTATCCCCACCCACGTATTCACAATGCATTGTACTCTCCTATAAGAAAGCACCTCTCCCTCCTTGTGGCGTTTTCATTTCTCACATCATGCCAGCAAGCACTCCTCGACTATACGCCCACTTTCCAGCACGTTAGTAAATACTTTTTCTAACCCCACAAGTTTAGATAATTGCCTGAGTGATTGATTGAGTGATTCTAACTGTACAATTTATGCCTTCAGGTTAGGGAATCGCCTACATTGTACATTTATATTTACATCTATTGTGTAGTTGCTTCTCAGTCGGTAGAGCACTTTGCTAGGAATTGCAAGGTTCTTGGTTCGATACCAGTCTTCACCAACTCAGCGTTTGAGTAGCACAAAATCTGTGTGATAAGGTGAGGAGCTGATGGTAGGTGTGGCGCTCCACCTCAAATGTAAAAACAATCTCCTTGGTCTAGCACTAGTGAAAAGTGGATAGACTTACTCGATGGTTAGCTGATACCAACTTTAGGCCAACCAGACGAATTTACTTTGACTTTATTTGTACCATGTTCAACTTAGAGTGGACCTAGCAGTAATGAAAATAATGGAGTATTCCATACTCTCCAGAGTTTCAGAACTGGAGCTTCATCAACATATTTAGTTCCGTATCACACACCCAGGACAGACCCTTTTTGGGAGAAAAAGGATTCTTTAATTCACTGAATTGTCAGCGTATTCTACGCCTCGCCGACAGGACATGGCACTAGACTGGACAAAACACAGACGTAAACATTCTTCCATATATACGAGGGTGAGTAAAAAGTGAATGCAATTTTATTTAGGACAGGTATAATTACCAATACAGGAACATTTATAATGCATCAGAATGAAGCTGGTCCTCTGTGGATCCCATCCCGACTTCTCCACATAGTTACCGTTTCTCTCAATAGCAATGTCCCACCTTCGAATGAGAGCATTTATCCCTGCCACGTATAATTCTGTTGTTCTTTGAGCCACTCTTCAATACCGATTTCTCTTCCAGACTTAGCGCCTTCAGACTATCATCTCTTCGGCACCATGAAAGAGAGTTTGATAGGTAAACATTATATATATATATATATATATATATATATATATATATATATAATAAAGTAAACCTAAGGAGACAACGGATCATTTAGCATGATCCGTTAGGAGAAACATAGGAAGATATTATCTGACTCATTAGGCTTACTTATTATATATATATATATATATATATATATATATATATATATATATATGGGTGACCTCCCTTTTCAGATATATATATATATATATATATATATATATATTATCTATGATAAAAAGTGGTGGTGGTTTGCCAGAAAAGCAATACGTTCGATATAATCATATAGGTTCTATGGCTTGACGGAACCAGCCGATTGATCTGGATGAGGGTCTTTCCGACCGTCTAGCCTAAGCAAGGATCAAAGTCGAGTGCAGCATGTCATGAATTTCTCATCCACCAGGATTCCCTCTATAAGCATCACGGGTCGCCACCCAATCGTTACAGGTGGCCCAATTGGAAGGAGGTCTTACTCCTCAACAGATGCGCAGTTGGTGTATACAATCCCAGCCGACAGAGCTAAATAAATAAGGAAGTTTAATACCTAGCTCCTTTAAATTGTTACTTTTTGAAGATGTTGTAGGTGACTCACCTATGACACGAACATGGACTTACCCAAAGGGTATATATTTAACGGAGTAAAGCTACTCAAAGAGGAAGTACCAAAAACATGTTCTTCGTGTAAGCTGTAATAAGGAAACTCTTTCATTGTACGTTGAATACAATCTTTTCCCTACATTTTATACCCGTGTTGAGTTATTATTTATTGACTCTTAAACAGGTCATAACACAAGGGGGAAAAGAAAATAAACTAAACGAATCTATTTTTATCACTTTAACGCAACAAGCAAATAAAAATTGAATTTAAGTTTTTGTCATGTATAGAAAAAAGTTTTTGATAAAAAATATTTCAAAACACTCAGGTTTGGGAATACATAAAAAAAGGATATTTTACATGTAATCAAAAAGAAAAATATTTCCTAAAATAAACAAACATTGTACTATACGAATGATGGGCGATGTTTTTAATTTGATTAATCATTTTCCTCTATGTGACTCACGTTTTATCTTTCTCACTCCCTCTCTGGTGTTCCTAATTTTTTTTATAGTTCAGTCATAGACCGTGTACTTTTGCTAGTATATATATATATATTGTTATGCTTTTGTCAGCGGGCATCATAAGAAAGAGGTCCACCTAAAGATACGGCTATTACTATAGATATATGCCCAAGACTACTAAATCATGCCATTCTCCCGTTAGTCTTTCTTCGTTACTTGGCATGAGAGAGAAGGAGAACGGATACCTTGAAGTGAAATTGACAGCAACACGTAAGGTAAATAGATTTCAAAATGCAAGAGCGATGTTATTTCCTGTTAACTGTTAGTCACAGTGTTGCCGGAAGGGGTCTTCGAAAAAGAACAGTTAAAACTCGGTCGCCGAGGAAAGAGGACAGGTATATCTTCAAAAAAATCCGAAAATCATCTCTATTTTCCCTATTATTCATCAAATCCCTGTTAACGAATTTCGACCCCTTCATGTCAGGAAGAAGAAATATCAATTTCTTCTATGAACCTTCAAACTAACAGGTCTCCCAATAATCCCGTTTGACGTGATCGGCATAATCCGTATTCATCCTTGTGATAAACGATATATCACGCCTCCACATTAAACCATCCTGTCCTTCTGAAGGCGTCGGCTCTGTGTTTTGTTGTGTGTAGGTAAACTCCATCGAACAATGAAGACTCTGACAAAATACCGTGGGTATGAGGCAGGTTTATTCACCATACGAAAGTGTAAAAAGCTTCAGGTTCGAATAGAGGCTAAGTAGGCAGAGAGTAATCTACGTATTTCTTGAACAACGTCTAACGTGGAAAGAAAGAATTAAGGGACAGGCGGTGAAAAGGTAGCGAAATGGTAAACATAGACCACTAAGGAAGGCAACTCTAAAGTCTATTTATCTAAATGCGTAGCCTGACAAGATAAGTTATATTTTACACATCTTCATTCTATCCTTGACACCTTTAACAAACTTTTTTGTATTATGTTGCGTAGGAGCCAAGGTCGAGTTGTAGTAGTAGTTGTTAGTAGTAGTGGCCGTCGTTAGTTCACAGTAACAACATACGAAAGTTGCATAGTCAAAAGGGGGTTGCTTATTTATTTCTAGACTCCTGGGTTCTTTTACAGAGAAGAAGAAGAAGAAGAAGAAGAAGAGAGAGAGAGAGAGAGAGAGAGAGAGAGAGAGAGAGAGAGAGAGAGAGAGAGAGAGAGAGAGAGAGAGAGAGTGTGTGTGTGTAAGGTCAAGCTGTTCTATAATATATCATGTTCGGTATTACTATGCGAGACACATCACGCGGGAACCCGGGAAGGCTCGTCAGTCCCTTACGAAGGCCCAACCGAAAAAAAAGGATCGATTTTCCTCTTCTTCTGTTTGTCGTCCCGGTGGTGGAGTGTCACCTCCGCTTCCGCTTATCCGCAGAAAACCTGGAACTTCCGTTTTTATTTTTAAATCCAGTTCCGGGGTCATTGGTCGGTCAATGGCTGGCACCCGTTGACTGTTTACACTCCCAAACTTTAGCTTCTTTTGGTTCTTATTTCTATTTCTTCTCTTTATTCAGAAGTCCGATTACCGTTGTCTTTTCAATCCCCAAATTTCTAGTAGACCATAATATTTATGCTACAATTACATGTTACATAAACGCATTCACTACAGGCAGACAGTTTTTTTTTTCACTATTGTTTGGAAATTAAGACTTTATTACATTTTGAACCCCGTGTTTGTTAAATTTCTTTTGTTGGCTCAAACGCCTTTTCGTGTATAAAATGATAGAAAATAATAATGAATAAAAGAAAAATGTTAATTTTATTTCATTTATTTTTTATCATTACCTCTCATTGTATTTCTTATGCTTTCCCTATTTCTACCTTACGCTCTCTCTCTCTCTCTCTCTCTCCCTCTCTCTCTCTCTCTCTCTCTCTCTCTCTCTCTCAGTCGTACTCTCTCCTACCCTCTTTCTTTATTTCTCTTTTACCCTCTGTATTTCTTATGCTCTCTTTATTTATCTCTTACTCTCTCTTTATTTATCTATTTCCCTCTGTCTATATTCATGTTATCTTTATTTCTCTCTTACTGTCTCTTTATATTTCTCTCCCTCTATCTCTATCTCTCCCCCTCTCTCTGTCTCTCTGTCTCTCTCTCCGTCTCTCTCTCTGTCTCTCTCACTGTCTCTTTATTTCTCTCTTTCTCTGTATTTTTCTGCTTTCTATCAGCTCATTATCCAACTTTTTAATTTTTAAAACTATTTTCTCCTTTTTAATTTTATTGCCTGCATTGAATTTTTAAAAGGTTCAAGTCGAAAGGATTGTTGAGGAAAATGAACGTTGGGCTAATTTAACAAAGTTTAAGAGCTAAACATTTGAATTTATTTAAACCTCATCTCTCTATTAGCAATCTCAGTTTGGAATACGTAATGATCTCAATCGCACGTAGGTAATTACCCTACCCGTTGGTAACGGATAGGATGTGACACAAAGTCGCATGTAGGTATGTATTTGGTACGTCCAAAACTGGTGCCCGAAGCTTAACGTTAACATTTAAAACAGTTTTAAAAATATCTAAATAGATTCTTTAATAAAAATTAATACCTTCAATCTCTAGATAGAAGCATAAAATTAACCACAATTGAAAGAAAAAAATACATATTTGTCCTAAACCATTTTTGAAAGTTTTCATACAGCTTATTTAAAATTTTTCAAAATACAGCTTATTTTGAAAAAAAAGATCCACCGTTATTAATGGCCAGTCCAAAAAAAAAAAAAGAAAACTTTGATTAAAAAAAAAAACAACACCCAAAACCTTATTTATATCAGCAAAAATATCGGCCTCTATGTGAACTGCGATGAAACTGAGTTTATGTGTTTTAAAAAGAAAGAAGACACATTGACACTCGATGGTAAGCCTTTAAAGGCAGTAGAACAATTCACATACGTAGGTAGTAATATCTCATTGACAGAAAGCGATGTTAATGCACAAATAGGGAAGGCATGGTCTACTCTAAACATATTATAATATAGAAATCCGATCTCACTGACAAATTAAAACAATTCTTCCAAGCTGTAGTTATGTCAGTGCTGTTGTATGGCTTCACCACTTGGACTCTAACAAAGCGCCTGGAGAATAAGCTAGGTGGGAGCTGCACAAGAATTCTGCGAGCGATCTTGAACAAATCGTGGAAACAAACAAGTAATACTATACTGCTTATGAAGGTCAGTGACCGCCTTAATAATCTATTACAAATTGTTCTATTTGTTTCTTAGTTGGCAGATATCGATTGTCTTTAATTTAAACTCAGAATAAATGATTTTCTCTCCCTATTTTTCACACAGTATTATCCTTATGGCCTCTGGCTTTTTCTACTTCTTGAAAGTTTATCGTTAAAAGAAGCGACTCATACGGTTAAATGATTCTCAAAAGGGAATATCCAAGTGGATTTTCACCTCCAAGATTTGTTTAAAAATAAAAGGGCACATTCACACGTATCAACATTTTCTACGAACCCTTCTGCCTGTTTGTCTCTCTCTCCCCCTCTCTCTCTCTCTCTCTGTCTATCTCTCTCTCTGTCTCTTTATCGTTCGTGCGTTCTGTATTGTGTGAACACCTACACATATTTGCAGCTTCGTTCATTCCATTAAATGCGCTTTTCCAAAAGTGGATTTAAAAGTCCACCATGCTTTAAAGAACCGTTTACATACGGTAATTTGATGCGGCAATTTGACAATTTGGTAATTTTGATTGTAACTCATTTTCATCAGATTTAAAATGTTTTCGTCAGAGGGAACACTTAAATGACGTATTTACAAACCACAAGACACAGAATAAAACATTGCAAACAGGATTTATTGCAGAATTAAGATATACTAGCAGGACCTGTGGATTTACCACAGTGTGATAATTTAATTATTACAACGTTTGATATGTTTAAGAGCTATTCCGAAATAGTTTAATATGTAAAATGCATAATAATCTTGATATAAACCTCTCTCTCTCTCTCTCTCTCTCTCTCTCTCTCTCTCTCTCTCTCTCTCTCTCTCTCTCCTCTCTCTCTTCTTCTCTTTCCTTCTTTGTATCTTTACATAATGTTTGATTGAAACATATTAGCGTTAGCGATTCTGCGTATTCACCCTCTCTTTTTCCGCTACTCTCTTTCTTTGTTTCTTTCTAATGAAAACGGAATAGTCAATTATTTGGCCGAGGTAAGACACACATCAGAAAATTATAATTCTGTGATTAGAATGTTTTCGTAATTCAGACACAAGACACAGAATAAAACAGTGCAAAGGAGGATTTCTAACAGGACCAGTGAATATACCATGGTATGGTAATTCAATTATTAAAAAGTTTGATATGTTTACTTAAGAGCTATTGCGAAATAGTTCAATATGTAAAAAGTGTAATAATCTTGATTTAACTCTCTCTCTCACTCATTTTTCTTTCTTTCCTTCTTTTCATCTTTTCATTATGTTTGATTGAAACAGATTAGCGTCATTGTTTCTGTGCACTCACCCACTCTCTGGTCATTCACGTTCTTATCTTTCTTTCTTTCTTTCTTTCTTATTATATTTTTGAGTAGCATGTACTTTTTCTTTCATTTTTTTCTTTATAATAAAAACGGTATGGTCCATTATTCAGCTAACGTGAATAATCTTGATTTAAATCTCATATGAAATAATACTTCGGTAGATAAGCAACACCAGATAATCAGGATTTACATATTCAAATTCCAAGGGGTTTGCAAATTATAAAGGTCGTACTTTTACGAACACGCGTATTTTATATGTATGTATATATATTTATTTATTTTAATAAACTACTACTGAAAATATATCTATTTACATACTACTAAAAGCATTATGCACACACATGAATATACAAGGCGTGTCAAAAAAGTATGATATATATATATATATATTATATATATATATATATATATATTATAATATTTATATAATATATTTATTTATATTAGCTCTTACAATTTGTGATTGAGCATGATTTCTTTGTTTCATACAAAAAAATTTTTGTTTAATAATATTATATATATATATATATATAATATATATATATTGGCGTGGCATGTTCTTTCTCCCCCCCTTTCTATCTCTTTCTCTCTCTCTATATATATATATACGTGTATATTACTCTCTCTCTCTCTCTCTCTCTCTCTCTCTCTCTCTCCTTCTCTGTGTGTGTGCGTTGGTAGATTTCCCAATATCCTTAATATATATATATATATATATATATATATATATATATATATATATATATATATATATATATATATATTCTGTGGTGTGTGTGTGTGTGTGTGTGTGTGTGTGCCGATTCACAGACAAGTACATTCAGAACAAAATAAGATTTCATCTTGAAATTTTTTAGTCTTTCACCTAAACAAGTGTTACCATTAGTTTTGGTTAACTTGCTGACATGAACGAAAACTTCATAGTTGCTGCCGTCACCATTGAATTTACTTAGGAAATGAATTTATTTCCTCCAACATGATTAACGCTCGAATCAAATGAGAGATTCTCAGGCAAAGTGCAAATTATTATTAACTTCGTTAGCATTTTTATATAATTATGGCTTTTACTTTTCTCTAATTAGATTTAGCGTCATTTCGCTGACATAAAATGTGCATAAAAGCAGTTTTTTTAATTTTATTTAAAGAGAAGATGCATCAAAATTAAAGAACAGAATATACAGACATTTGCAGAACGGAACTGCATTTGTCCTAAAGGAGATGCACATTGGTTACTTTCAGCGTGCACAGGATAATCATGATAATTGTGTTAGCTGTTTAAGGTGGGTTCATTCATGACTGAGTGCTCTAAAAAATACTTTCTCCTCGCTCAAATCGGAAATTAAGTAATATCTGAATAAACAGAGAGAAACCCCGTAGTACACTATGCGTTCAGCATATGTCTTAACCCACTACAAAATTGGAATATTTTGTGTTATATATATATATATATATATATATATTTACCAACCCCTCCGCACGAGCAAGATGCAACACAAGGTCAATTTCTTAAGCGGAGTTTAACAGGTTTGAATTCAGAGTTTTCCTTCTCCTAGACTGGTTACCTAGCCATGGTTAAAGAGTCAAGCCTGCCCTGCTATTTGCCCATAGCTGAGGGAGAATTGGATTCATACCTTTCCCAAGGGTATTAGCGCCATGTGAAATTCCAACAGCTTCGTCCAGGAATTGAATTTTGTGTATATAAGGTGTGCTGAAATACACCACTTAAATTTATAGACTAAGCGAGGTCACGTGGTTTAAACCTCAGCCAATCAACAGCTTAACTACTGGTTAACTTCTTAATCGCTGATACTGACAGACGTCCATTTGCAATGAAAGACGAGGGTCGGCAAGACTGAGGAACACCGAGGAACAACCAAAGGATTCTTCACTAAGGATCGCGCTCTGCTTAACCCAAAGGGTCTCTGCTGGACAGCGCTCTTGTTTGAAGCCTAAAGGATGGCCACAAAAATCGTAACAGTGTTTTCCTTAATGTTGGAAGGAAAGGCTATACAATAGTCTAGCCTTTCAGGCAAACCAGTAACGTTTTACGAGTGGATGTGAATTAAAAACTGTCATTCTAAATTAGTTACCCTTTAAAATTTTTATAGTGTCCTTATTATAGCAGTGTCGTCTGGGGCTGTAGAATACACGGACTGTACCTCTCAAGAGGGACAAGAAGGCGATGATAGTCAGCCTTAGTTTGGTTTGGTTTGTTTTGTTTTACGGCATATCAACCTCAGTGGGTCATTTAATGCCGATAAAGTTTTGAAATAAATCAATTCTTAATGGATAATACAATTTTTATAAATACATTTTTCTATTTAACCCATAGATGGGACCCTAACAGGTACTACCACTCCGGGTCAGAGTGGACCAGGGAGCAATGGTGATGAAGGGGTGCTCCACATTCCCCAAACCTCCAAAACTGGAACCTCACCATTAGATAGAGTTTAACGTCATTTCCAGGACTCAGCCTTAGTGTTCTGGGTATAAGTTTTAAACTGTATCTAGGAGTGAGGTTCCAATTCTCGAGTTCTGAATACCTGCCTTTCGCACAAATCGGAAATTAAGTAATATCTAAATAGATAATAACCTAATAGCACATTAAGTGTTAACATTTTGCATTGAATTTATAGAATGGTATTGCATTTGTCCTAAAGGAGATGAAGTATTTTTACTTTCAGTGTGCAGAGGATAATCATTATAATTGTGTTAGCTGATTAAGGTGGCTTCATTCACGACTGAGTGCTCTAAAAATACTTACCCATAGCTCAAATCTGAAATTAAGTAATATCTGATTTGATAGTATATAACGCATTCACCATATCTCTGATAACCCTGTCGGCCTGGGCTTTAGAATACATCTTCAATGGGGTAGGACCTGCCCCCACTTAAATGTTGGCCGTGGGTGACGACCCGTGATACACGACTGAGTGCTCAAAATTATTTACCCTTCGCTCAAATCGGAAATTAAGTAATATCTAGATAGAAACCTCATAGTACACCATGCGTTCACCATATGTGCGTATGTATGTAAGGGGGTAAATACATACTATTTTTGTTAGATAATACATAGGTTGACAATTCATTTTGTAATGAAGCGTATAATTAAAAAATAACGATTTTATGTGATAACTCATCAGAAGTTTATATATGTATGACTAGAAGCGGCTAGCCGGCATCACTTGGGTTGGGGGTGGTGGAAATATTAGTCTTGCAAATCCGTTAAAACTGAATCACAAGTTGGATCCTTACAGGATGACCCATTAAAATCTCTATGTAAAAAAGAGTTTGCTTCAGAAAAAAAGGGCAGATACTCTGAAAAGAAAGATTAATGTCTCCTATTTAAAATATTAAATGCCCCCACCCTAAAAAATATGCTGTTATTATTTGAATTTAATTTCTCTTATTATCTTCACGATTATACATCAAATCTTCATCATCTTTGCTGCTTGAAGCACTTACAACGCATGTATCATTCTTCTTGTAATGATGGCTCTTCGACTTTATTAAGCATCAGCCGCTGGTGATCAAATGATGCTACGCATAATATAATGATATATATAGCTATTTTATGAATAAAGTATATATTAAATTTTTACTTGAAGGATATATTTTGTCGTTAATTGTTTATTTTTGGAGTTTCCTCGGACATACATACATACATGCATACACACAACTGCCCTTTATATATATAGATAGACTCGTATTTGACCCTTGATAAAAGTTTAGTGTCATGACTAGGGCACCCCCTTTTTAATGACGGTTTCATCTTCTGCATGAGATGCAATCAACGTATTCTAAGCCTCTCCGACAAGGTACATAAGATTTAAAAGAGAAGTAGAAAATACGATACAGGTTTTTATTTTATTCAGCTGATTTGTTTGTAACCTATTTTATAGACACGGGTCGCCTTCACGTCGTCAATTGAGTGATAACAAAATTATCGCATTGATAATGCCGATTATAGAGTTGTAAGATCTATAGTCTTTATTGGATGCGTGAAACTTGACTCAAAATTACTTTGATAGATCTATATTCTTTTGTAGTAGGTAATAAGTTTTCTAAGCAACGTATTAACATATTTCAAATTGAATCTGAATAAAAGAAAGAAAAAAAAAAACATTCTAAACAAAAATTCAATCACAGACAAAAAAAAAAAAAAAAAAAAACAGATTCAAAAGAAAAAGAGAAGTTTTTTTCTTTTTTGCAAATGTCGGTATTTGCAAGAGTTACGAAGAAAAAAAGATAAAACACGAGTAATATCATTAATCTAATATAGATCTACCTCCCACGTGTTTGTGCCAAAAAGGATATGCCATATTGACACAAACACGTGGGAGGTAGATACAAAAAATAGAGCGGCCTGGCACCTCAGCGTTAAGCAAGGCACGGAGAGGGGCGAGGCAGAGAGGAGAGTAGTATCGACAGAAAAGAGAGCCAGAAAGATAGAGAAAAGCCAGCAGCCCCGGAAAGCATCACAGTTTGTATGCATTCAGTGCACCAAAGACTGTCACTCAAGAATTGGCCTGCTGAGTCACTTGCGCAGATGCAGATTTTTTTTTTTGGACACACCATCGTCTTTAGTTGACGGAAAGGATCCAATAAGATAATACAAATGATTATAGGAAAAAAATACGGAAATCTATGATTGATGTTGTTATTTACAAAGTTTGCCATATACAGGGTGATTGTAATGTAATTCTGTTCCCTGTTTTTTAAATCTTATAATTTATCTGTGAATCATTATTTTTACAAAAATTGAATATGAGAAGAATACACATAATATGGAGTTTTATTAAAAGTGGGCATATTTTTTTGTTTCAGATAAATTTTTATGAAGTAAAATTCACAACAAAAAGGAAATATTATTTATCATCATTTATTTACATAACATTGCTTGGTCTGCCAAAGAGACTACAGGTTGCTCAGGGTATCTGCTGTTTTTGCATAGCTAATAAATTGATACAAAAATGAACACACATAAAAGTGAATTTTATTTAAAATTCTATATGAGCCTAACATTCACATCCAGCCTCTCAAGCCGCTCGGGAATCGCATCAACTGATCTTCTCAGGAACTCTTGTGAAAAGCCAGAAATAAATGCTCGTATTATTCCTTCATGTTCTTCCAAAGTCATTGATTTTGTAGACAGGACTTGTTCCTTCAACAAACCCCAAAGAAAAAAGTCACAGGGAGTTAAATTAGGGCTTCTAGTCGGGCACTCATGCGGACCACGTCTACCCATCCATCTGCCAGGAAAATGGTTAATAACCCATTCAAGAACAACCATAGTAAAATAGCTCTACCTACAACGATAACACAGATTTAATCGACATATATTAAGAAATATTCATGCAAGTATCGAGAAAAATGGAACTATATAAAAATATATAAATATTTTAAAATAGAGTGTTACTTTTCAATCAACCTGTGTATGACACAGAAGTAACATAGCCTGTCGGCTGGGGCTGTAGAGAACACTGACTGCACCTCTGCAGAAGGGTACCCTCCCCCAATGAGGACATCTGTAGGCATAGGGTGAGGGACCGTATTGCTTAAGGACGGAATCCTGGTGGCTGAGGATTCCATGACATGCAACACCCCACTTTTGCCTTTACTTGAATTAGACGGGTGGTTAGTGAGGCTCAATAGGGTGGTCATGTCAAGCCTTAGCCCCTATATGATTGTCCCGACCCTATTGCTCTTATTGCATCCCACCTCCCAATTTTTATCATATATTTGCTAGTAGGTGGTATCTGAGGATCTTAGTGTTCTGGGTATAACATTAAACCACATGTAGTAGTGAAGTTCCTATCCTCCTGGGACTCTGTAGAGTGGTTAGGACATCTTGATTGCCATTACGTTATATAAGTAAACAGGTAAAGTACACGGAGTGGTCTATTGTCGGTATCAGCCAGACAGTGACTGAGTCTATCCCCTTTTCACTAGATCAGGGAGATTGTTTCTACGTCTGAAGTGGGACGTCTCACATATAACCAGCTCCCTATTTTACCGCACAGATCCAAGCTGCGCTACTCATGCGCTGAGTTAGAGAGAGCCGGTACTGAAACCACAACCGTGTTATTCTCAGTCAGATGCTATACAGACTGGCAAAAACTGGACGAATTTACGTTATATAGATAACACAAAATGAATTTTAAAAATGAGTTAAAAATATTTGAATACTCGTCAATAATGAATAAAACAATGAGGTTGATGGGAGGGCAAGTGATTGAAGCAGCCTACCCAAAATGAGCGAGCAGCATTTCATTTTTGAAATTGAGAAAGTTAATTAAACTGCAGACATCCTAATGAAGTTGCAGACATTAAAAAAATGTCTCAACGGTACGTCTTCGAAATCATAAGAAACATTGATTTTCTTTTCATTATTTCCGTATTATATTTAGAATCCAACAAAATTGTGCGATTGGGCTCTTTGATAATTTCTATTAGTAGTAAAACTATTTTGTGCCATCATTGTCCTTATACCTATAACAATAATTATGTTCTATTAAAAATTCCTTACAACAGACGGTCATTATCTTTTGATTTACAGCGTGTTTCTCTTACAAAATCATTGACGTTGTCTCCATGTAAAAATATTTCCAATGTGTTTTTTTTAAATAATTTTCATACAGAAACAGCATTATTTTAGAAACATAAAGCATTAATTATGGATCAATTCACAAAATATACGAGAGTGAGTCAAAAAGCAATGCCATTTTGTTTAGGACATGTATAATTACCAACAAAGGTCATGTATCATACATCAAAATGAAGCTGGTCCTCTGTGGATCACATCCCTACTTCTCCACATAGTGGAAGTCAAAAAGTAATGCCATTTTGTTTAGGACAGTTATAATTACCAACACAGGATCATGTATCATACATCAAAATGAAGCTGGTCCTCTGTGGATCACATCCCTACTTCTCCACATAGTGGAAGTCAAAAAGTAATGCCATTTTGTTTAGGACAGTTATAATTACCAACACAGGAACATGTATCATACATCAAAATGAAGCTGGTCCTCTGTGGATCACATCCCTACTTCACCACATAGGTGAGTTAAAAAGTAATGCCATTTTGTTTAGGACAGTTATAATTACCAACACAGCAACGTGTATCATACATCAAAATGAAGCTGTCCTCTGTGGATCACATCCCTACTTCTCCACATAGGTAAGTCAAAATGTAATGCCATTTTGTTTAGGACAGTTATAATTACCAACACAGGAACATGTATCATACATCAAAATGAAGCTGGTCCTCTGTGGATCACATCCCTACTTTCACCACATAGGTGAGTTAAAAAGTAATGCCATTTTGTTTAGGACAGGTATAATTACCAACACAGGAACATGTATCATACATCAAAATGAAGCTGGTCCTCTGTGGATCACATCCTTACTTCTCCACATAGGGGTTTCAAAAAGTAATGCCATTTTGTTTAGGACAGGTATAATTACCAACACAGGAACATTTATCATACATCAAAATGAAGCCGACATAGAATAATTCAAGGGTTTTGCTGTGCCTCAAAAACCAACCAACCAACCAACCAACCAACTGACCAGCAACAGGTAATAGTTTTCGCCAGTTGCTGCAGTTGCTTAAGTAGTTACCCATATAATTAATGAACGCTCTCATAGCTTCTTAACTTCACAAAGTGGTTACCCATCTAAGTACTGAACAATCTCATATATATTTAACTTCGATTAAAATATAACGGAAACCAATGCTTTAAACGTGAACTGACCATGAGTTATTGATTTCTTGTTATTTACTAAGTTTTTATTTTATTTGACGTGACACACAAGTCTCATATTCTATGTAGTCAATTCAATTGCTTAAATGTTCACTAATTTATGTAAGTGTGAAAAATGGAAATGAATCCGACAGATATATTGAAAAAATGAATGGAAGAAAAAAATATATATACTTTAATATGATGAAATTTATTACTCTTATTTGTCAACACGTGTTCGATCAAATTTTGATCAAATTTCGATCACCAATGAATTTTAGATCAAATTTCGAACCCCAATATATATATAATATATATATATATATATATATATATATATATATATTGAATAAGCTCATTGCAACTTAATTTGGGGGATTTAGCGGGAAACAGTGCTTTCAGTGTGACTTGAATTAACTTATTGATTTTTGTTGTTATCTATTAAGCTTTGCTTAGGTATGACATAATTGTAAATATTTCCTTTAGTTTCGTAGACGAAAGCTAATGTATATATATATATATATATATATATATTATATATATATATATATATATATATATACTAGCAAATATATGCACCCTCCGGGTGCAAGTATTTAAGTTTTAATGTAATGAAATATCGTATTATATTAGAAAGTCTAATAAGAAGGCAGATAAAAAGATATGTAACAGAGTGGGGGTATAATAGAAAAATAGAAATGAAACTTACTCTTCTATCACTCCCGTCTTTCATTGCTGAATTTACTTATGTAACTATTTAGTTAAATTAGGAAATAAAGAATAAAATGACATTTATTTTTCTTGTTAATGGATTCCATTTAAGATTCATTGAAGAGATTTTGCTTATATTCATTAAAATAAAACCAAACAATTAGAAATCAATAATACTAAGCACATATTTAATAAAATCACATTTTTAATATCAATATGCAAATTAGCCTTCCCATTCACACTGTAAACCGCTATTTTGTTGTATATATAAATACAATTGCATGTTAATCGTATGTAGATATGGACAGCACTAATAAAAAGGTGAAGCAATTTTATTAATAATTGAGGTTTAAATATAAATAAAATCATGGAGAATGTGATGTAAATAACGAAGTGAATTGTGACTTGAGTAGTAATATAGTTTCGGTTACAGACAGAAAAACACACAATCTCCATTATAATAAGATATATAAAGGACGCGTAAAAGCATATGCATGTTGTAAAATAATTTTTTTTCTTAAAAAGAAAAGTGAGGGTACCCTTATTAAATTTAAAATCTAAAAATAAATTGATCTTTTTTTCGTTCAATGCTCATCAGAGAAAAAATACATTGATAAATGGTGTTATTGTGGTTTTTTTTTGTTTTGTTTTGTTGTAGACGAGGGAATAGTCATTTTTAGATTGTAAATCTAATAAGGGTACCCTCATTTGTCTTTTTAAGAAAAAAAAAATTATTTTACAACATGCATATGCTTTTACGCGTCCTTTTTAAATTCAGTACTGCCAATAAACTTTCATATATATATATATATATATATATATATATATATATATATATATATATATATATATATAAGGCATAATTGTAAATATTTACTTTAGTTTCCTAGACGAAAGCATATATATATATATATATATATATATATATATATATATATATATATATATTATATATATATATATATATATATATATATTAATATATATATATATATACATGTGGAATTAAACAAAAGGCAGGTCTCCTGTTTAACGAATTTATTGGTGATCTTTTCAAGCTTCCTGTCCAACTTTTTATATTTGGTTGGAATTTGTGGATTAGTCCACCGAACTTCATATCTCGAATACTTTTGGCACTTCGAAGTGCCGTCATCAGGGGTGACGTGTTCCAGTTTTTTTTTCGAAGTATATTAATGAATGTGGAAGCTGGAAGGGGAAACAGGAGACCTACATTTTGTTTAATTCCACATATATAAATGAAAGAATGCTGTCCACACACACACACACACACACACACACACATATATATATATATATGACTATCTTCATCTTAACTTTCTCTCCACTTCTCATGATCATCTATTTCTTATTAAACTCCCTCTGTTTCTCTCTCTTTATATCTATACATCTAACTCTATGTCTCTCTCTCTCTCTATCTCTCTCTCTCTCTCTATATATATATATATATATAATATATATAATATATAGAGAGAGAGAGAGAGAGGGGATACATAGAGTTAGATGTATAGATAGAAGGAGAGAGAATACACCACACACACACACACACACGCACACACACACACACACACACACACACACACACATATATATATATATATATATATATATATACATATATATATATACATGGTAATAAGAATCCTCCTTGAAAAGTTAGCAGAGACAATTAAGGCAGGTATATCCAATTAGAAATCATAGCAAGTACTTGGTACGTCTAACAATGTGATACAAATGTGTATAGTTAAGTGCATATGTCTGTAATCTCCTCGAAGGTATCTTAAAAGTAGTATTTAACGTATCTCCGCTTTTACAAAGAGATACTGTAATGGCCGCTTTCACGATACCCCGAACAGATCAATTCAACTTAACTCCTATTCTGTCTGGGTTGACCACATAAATTTAATTTGCCTAACCAAACCAAACAATACGAGATAATAGATTGCTCGGTTATCTTGAGTTCTATCTAAACTCTACTTCAGTAGGTAAGCCATAAGTACATAACGATTAATCTGTTTAGTCTTTCTGTTCAAATATCCTGTTGTGTGAAGACGCTATACGTTTTTTTTTGGAGTCGCATCCATCTTGTCTGAAAGTAGTCGTTTACTAAGACAACACGTCGTTTTCGTTGATCGAATATCTTTAGTATCAACAGCATAATATCTACTTAACTAGAAGAAAACCACTAGAAACAGCATTTTGCAATAAAACTACAGCGTAAAATAGTCTTGAACACTAGCTTAAACGTCGCCGTCGAGCGGCAATTAAGCTGGTTTATGCAGCCCATGATATTTCATGCATTTTAGTACATATCAAATTTGATTAAACTTGAACAATATTTTTCAAACAACAGTTTTATTCAAAACAATGATGAAAATTGTCTATTTAAAAAAAAAATGTTTTTAATTATTTTTATTTATTTATTTATTTTTAAATTTAGGGCTGTGTGAAGGCACTTAAAAGATGGCAATAAATCACACAAGGTCTAAAATGTGGACTAATGTTGCATCTCGCGCTCATATAAAGTCCATTTGGGTGAGTGGAGTTGCTCCCTATGTAACTAGATGATGAAGGTCCTGAGTTTTTGGAAGGACTACTATAGAAAAGAGAGGAAGAAGAAATAAGAGAGAGTAAAGGTTTTTAAAAAAGTGATGAACACAAAACGGTTTGTCGGGAATTTGACCTGGGCAAGACCCCCGAATGGAGAATTGAAAGCCAACCGGAAGTTTCGGGTGTTGACTGGAACCAGAAGTCATGTGGTGACGAAGAACGACGAAGAAGAATACCGTCCTCTTTTTTGCTTTCCGATGTGTAGGGTTCGGACGGGCCTCTGGTCCCTAGTGTGGGATTACAGTAATTTAACAGTGTTCTCTCTCTCTTTCTTTCTTCGTGTCGTGAATTTGGAGGCACGTTGACAAGACCCGCTATACAACATATATCGCTTTTGGTACTGTGACCATATATCGCCACGTTACACCTACACCAAAAGATTTAATAAGAACATCTCAGAAAATTTCGCAATAAAATGATGATAAAGAATTAAAAATCAAAACATTAAAAACTTCATTAATTTAAGTAAATAAATGAAAACTGGCAGCATTTAAGCAAACAAATGCAGAGGGCTCTTGATTGATTGGCCTTCAGCCCAACAATGACAATTTATGCATTGAGTACTTAGCAAATTGTATTAAACTTGAACAAAATTTTTCAAATATTTAACAATTTCCATCAAAACGATGTTTCAACTTAACGTCATCGTCAGTAAAAAGTTTTAGGATTTTTTCAAGAATTTTTAAAGATGATATGCTATTTGAGAAGCGAGAAAAATCAGCTAGTAACGTGGCATATCCATTTATCTAATGAAAATTATTTTCTGGTTATCAACTGTCTTCAACTGAACATTAGATTACCACTGTTATCAGGAACACCTGACACTGGGCTCCCCATTTGGGAAATATATATTAACCATGGGTGATATGCGTTTAAAATTAGCTGTGGCTGTTTGTTTACGCATTTGTTTGAATAGATGTTCACGTGTCATATATATATATATATATATATATTATATATATATATATATATATATTATACTAAAGCTGAGCAAATCAACTTTTATTCCCTAAAGGCTTTTTTACTCTTTAGTTTAGTTTAATTACACCAAAGTTATATTAAATTATTCCTTAGTTTTAGGATTGCATCATGTTTGAAAAAATTCCATTTTAATTGGTTCTAATTAGTCGTAATTTGCAATTGACAAAAACTGACCCGTCTCGGTCTTAATATTCTGTGTACCAGTCTGTTCCTATCTATGTCTCTCTTGATTACGCCTTCGTTAAATGTGTTAGTTTATCTAGAGAGTAAAAGGTAGACTGATTAAGAGTGACACATTTAACAACTCACTTGATTTCTGTGTGAAGATTAAACACCAGCACCAAAGAACCCGGACGTGATAAAATTCACTGATCCATTTTTTTATTTTTTTTACCAAAAATCAGGGAATTATCCAATTTTATTGAAATTTCAGTGTTGATTTATCAATAAATGACTTTTATAATGCATTAGTTATTTTATTTAAAAAATTTCTGATTTTTTCCAGGTCCCTTAACTTTGACTCCCTTGTTTTGGTGTGGTATATATGTGATTGATAGTAATTTCCGCATAAATAAAAAGACAAAAACCGAAGGTCTGAATTGAGGAAAAAAGTGTTTTTTATAAAGAATTTGATTGTATAGTAAATAAGTACCGAAAATCGGAAAATAAAATGAAAATAAAAACTAAAAAGATAATTTTTGGAATTTTTTTACTCATTTCGATAATTATTTAATTGGCTATTATTCTATAAAAGAAAAAAAATCTACATCATTATTTGTTCCTTTTAAAAGGTGGTGACGCTAAATTTCCAATACAGTTTTTGACCCCAAAATATGGGTGATTGATACTAAAGTAAAGTAGTTATTAAAAAATAGTTTTTAGAATCTAATAATATGACATTTTAAACTTAAATTTTGCTGCTCATATTTTAAATGAATTTTATATATTAATTTATCATAGATAAATAATTAATTAAAGTTTTGAAATAAAATAACTGATGCATTATAAAATTCATTATTTGATAAATCAATACTGAAAATTCTATTAAAATCCGATATTTCGCTGATTTTTGGTAAATTATTTTGCAATCGCAAATGTTAGAATTAATTTTTCTAAACAAGCCATTTGAAAACAGCGTCTCAGACCGAATCCAATCGAAATTGACCAAAACAATCGTTTTGAATGTATTAAAAATAAATTCCATGTGTCATATTATTTTGCTTTTTTTGATGTTACTACTTTTCGACATAGATAAAAATCTGACCTTAAATAATCGATTTAATTGATTTTAATTCGTTTTTTTAAATTTGTAGCAGCTAAAATTTTTGGGTTTACCTTGTTCAACCGTTTCTTAGAAATTTTACAAAATGTTTTTTTTTGTTTTTTAAAAAAATTATCGTATATTTTTATTTATTTATTAATTTAATTCACTTTGCAAACTCTCTTTTCTAGGCTTAGTCAATATTGCCGAAAATCCGTGCTTTACAAAACAAATTTAACCCCCCCTCCCACTCACGATTGAAAAAAATTACCAGAAACTAGGGAATTATCTAATTTAACGAAACTTTTAGTTTTGATTTATCAATAAATTAATTTTATAATGCATCAGTTATTTTATTTCAAAACTTTCTGATTTTTATCAGGTCACTTAACTTTGACCTCCCCCTTATTTTTGGGCCGTAAAATATCGGTGATGTTATATACATTTGAAACTAATTACAGTATCAATAAAAAGACAAAAAACCGAAGGTGTGAATAGAAGAAGCAAAAAAAGTTAAAGGAGATATCATTATAGAAAATAAATACCAAAATCGGAAAATAAATTTAAAATAAAAAGATAATTTTTGGAGAACTTGTTTTTACTCTGTTCTTACTCTTTTCGATAATTATTTAATTGGCTATTATCTTATAAAAGAAGAAATTATACATCGATAGTTGTTCTCTTTAAAAAGGGGGGGGGTAAATTTTCAATAGCGTTTTTCTACAAAAAAATAAGATAACGATAATAAACTAAAGTAGTTATTAAATAGATGTTTTTAGAATCTAAAAATATGAAATTTGAAACTTAAAATCAGACACTTCATATTCTAATTGAATTTTATACATTAATTTACCATAGCAAAAAAATACCTAATTAAATCAGAAAATTTTGAAATAGTATAAATTCATTCATTGATAAATCAACACTGAAAATGTCATTAAAATTGTATATTTCCTTGATTTTAGGTAATTTATTTTCAAATGAGAGGGGAGAGGGATTAAACTTATTTCATAAAATGCGGATTTTACGTCCTCTTTGGCGGCCATGTTAAAGATATATTTGAACAAAATTTCCCGAAAAAATAGTTTAAAATGTATTAAAAATAAATTACATGTACAATATTATTTCGCTTTTTTTTACCGATGCTCATTAGGTTACAACTTTTCGACTTAGACAAAGAATTGACCTTAAATAGTCAGTTTAATTAATTTTAATTCGTTTTTAAAATGAATAGCAGATGACATTTTGGCAGACCCTACTCTTTTCCCTAATCCCAATTATCTAGCAAGAGCTTAATGGGTGACCCAACGGGTCACCTTTTGTCTAGTATATATATATATATATATATATATATATAATAATATATAATATATATAAGCTGTGTCAAAAAAGTATCGAATTTTATTGTACCTTTTGACACACCTTGTATTCTGAAAAAAATAAGGTTCCATTCATTAATTTTTTTCAGAGTAAAAGGTGTGTCACAAAGGTACCAAGATTAAAGCTGGATTTACCGAGATAGAAATGAAGGGTGAATGGAACGTAATTTTTTTCAGAATACAAGGTGTGTTAAAAAGTACAAAAATGTCAATACTTTTTAGACACACCTTGTATATATACTCCAAATAGTGCAACTATACAGTAGTAGTGACATGGCTACAGTTTAGAAAATGAACAGTTCTTGAGAGTAAATCGAATAATTATAAACTACATGGTTTTCTGAGTTTTAAGTGGGATTTTTCTTTTATATATAAACGGTACAATGTCTCACGGAAATTCAGAATGAGATAAGATTATACTTGAGTTTTAATTTATTATAATTGTATTATGGTAACAAACCAATTAACATAATTTTTATTGCATATAATATTGTATAAATTCATACCAAATATCAAGTTTCAAATAATTAAATTATTTTGAAATCTTCGTTGATTTGGCATAAATGGATTTATTGTCATTATTTGATTTCGTAATTCTCTGCTTTATTTCTGAGAAGATCTTCTCTGAGCAACGTTTAAAATGAGTGAATAATTGATTTTAACAGGATATCAACTCGTCCTTGGTTATTTAAGGCGAGTGTTTATGGAATCACTTACGAGGTATGTCAGAAAAGTTCCAGGACTGGTGTCACAAAAAGTTATTTTAAATCCATACAAATTACAAGTTATCCCCTTCAAAGTAAACATTACTATTTAATAATAATTTTCATACATTTATGATTTTAAGTATTCCTATCTAACACCAATAATTTGTAAGCAATTATGTTTTCAAGCAACTGATAATAAGAATAGCTTCAAGTAACTATTCTTAATATAAATAATTTGCACACAGTTATATGAGGTATGTCAGAAAAGTTCCAGGACTGGTGTCACAAAAAAAAGTTATTTCAAGTCCAAACAACAAACTACAAGTTATCCCCTTCAAAGTAATCTCCTTGGAGTCTAATGTACTTTCCCATCCTTCTCTGCCATGCTTGCATACATTCCTAAGGATTCTTCCGGGATTCTCCGTAGCTCTGTCGTCACGGCCTTTTTGATGTCGTGCACATCCTCAAAACGGCTTCCCTTGATGACTCCCTTGAGTTTGAGGAAGAGGAAACAATCACATAGAGCCAGATCGGGCAAGTAGGTAGGTAGCTCCAGCGCAGTGATGTTCTTCTGGACCAGGAACTCTTGGATACTCAGAGCAGTGTTGGCTGGTGCGTTGTAATGGAGAAGCACCAACGAGTTGTCCTGCCACGTCTCTCACCACTTCTCACGCACTGAACGAAGCAAACGCCGCAGCATCTCTTTGTAGACATGCTAGGTGATCGTCTGTCCCTGTGACAAGTGGACGATGCCCCTCCCATCGAAGAATGCGATCAACTTGTAACTTTTCTGGCATACCTCGTATATTGTTGCGTTCATATTTGAATTTTTAAGTAGTTGTTCATAGGATAAATTTTCACACAGTTCTATCTAAAATGAATAATTTTTAAATATTTTATTTTACCCATAAAAGGGACCGAAGAAATGATTGCGTGTAAGAGCAATGAAGGAGTACATCTCACTTTTTAGATATCCAGATAGGTAGGAAATAGAAAAACACGAACTATTCCAAAAAGATGAATTCATTCTTGGGGCTTGCCACAAGTGCAATAAGGTTGGGGTAATCATATATATATATTTACCAACCCCTCTGCACGAGCAGGATGTGACACAAGGTCAATTTCTTAAGCGGAGTTTAACAGGTTTAAATTCAGAGTTTTCCTTCTCCTAGACCGATTGCCTAACCAAGGTTAAAGAGCTCAGTCTGCCCTACTATTTATCCATAGCTGGAGGGAGAGTAGAATTCATACCTTTCCCAAGGGTATTAGCGCTAAGTGAAATGCAATTACCACGTCCAGGATTTGAACTCGGGGCGACGAGTCCATTTCCTATGACTTTAACCATTACACCACGCGCTTGGGGTAATCATATAGGTGCTTGACGCGACCAGCTGATTGATCAGAGAGGGTTTCTCCTCTGCCTTAGGTTGGCTGGTTTATTGATTTTAACGGCATATCAACTCGTCCTAACGGTTAGGTTTAATACATATTGTGTATTCATATATATACTTTTAGTAATTGATTTTTAACAATGTGTTAGCATTTTGGGGGATTATGTTGTATGGCATTGATTTGTTTCATGTCTATATTCTATGGCATAATTTTATTTCCCTCAAAAAGAAGAAAATATCCTCTATGTTGACATTTTCAAACAGATCTTTCATATTGTTTGCTTTAAAATAACGGTTTCTGATGTGAGCAAAAAATCTGCATTCCATGAATAAATGTTTAACTGTCAGGGGTGTTTCACATTGTGGTTGTTGCTCTTGTTTGAGTATATAAGAGCGTGTTAATTTTGTATGACCAATGCATAATCGGGACATAATGACTTTCCTTTCTAGACTTCTTTAAAGTTGGTCTGCAGCCTCCCAACGTGGGTTTGATTAGGAAGAGTTTATTGTGGATTCAGTTATTCCAGTGTCTTCTGCCTCAGTAAGGGCCGAGTATATTTTTGCATTTGGGTGTGTGATAACAGCGACTATAGTTGCACATTGCACGGCACTAGGAATTCGACTATAGTTGCACAATGCACGGCACTAGGAATTCGATTAAAGTTGCACAATGCACTGCACTTGGATGTAGACTATTGTTTCAAAACGCACGTACTAGTTAATTCGTCTATAGTTGCACGCAACGGGGCACTAGGAATTCGACTACAGTAGGGTTGAGATAATCATATAGGTGGTAGAGCTTAAGGCGACCAGCCGATTGATCAGAGAGGGACTTTCCTACCGCCTAAGTAAGGCCGAAGTAAAGTGTGGTTTTGGGATGCGTGGAAACAGCAACGAGGATCGATCCAAGACCTGACATATCCGAACATTTTCTTTTGAAAAAAGAATAAGTAGAAATCAATAGAATAAAAATCTAAATTATTCAAACTTTTTCCATTTCTAAAAGGACATAGAACTAAATAAACGCCAAAACTTGTGCAAGAAAAAGAAAGAAAAACAAACAAACAAAAAACAAAAAAAAACAAAAAAAAAAAAAAAAAACAACATTCTTTTCTTTTTTTATTGTACGTTAAGAGAAACTGATTGAAGATGTCATGTCCTGATGCTTGCCTCTAACTCAGTCCGTTTGAGATTCAATGGAAAGCCAATTGAAACCGAAATGTGCTCTCATCCACTTGAAAACTGAAATACGAAAGTGGGTCCCACTTAAGTAAAGTAAAGAGTTATTTAAAGCCGTTGAAGCTACAAATTTGTCAAAAACCTTACAATGGCGCACACTGAAGCGTTAAGAAACTTTCCCAAAACAACCCTAAGATAAATCAGGTTTTATATTAATTTTCACCCAAAAATACTAGGGCATATTTTCTAGAAATGGATTATTCTTCATATATCGAAAAACAACACAAAAACTTACGAATTTCCAAATAAACAAAAATTACGAAAAACGATCTACATTTATTTACCATTAACATGTTATTTTATTCAAAAACTCATTAACAGCAATTGATTCAAAATAATATCATCATCCTCCGGGCTTAAGGACGAAATCTTGGTGACTGAGCAGTCCATGACATGCAACACACCACTTTGGTCCTTACTTGGGATAGACGGGCCCTCCGATCAATCGGCTGGTCACGCCAAGCCCTAGCATGTATATGATTTTCCAGACTGTTGATCTTATGGTGAATCCCCTGTTGACGTTTTTTCATATAAGGCGTGTGTTAAATGCCCACTCTTATTTAAAGACTCGGCGATCATCATGTGACGACGGAACATAGGATTATATCACTGGACCTTTGACATTACGTAGGATTGAATAACGCAGGACTTATTCACTTACCAAAGGATTCTATAGCTCGGACTTACTTACTTTTATAGCTCGGGACTTACTTACTTTATGTTCTTTTTCAACTGGCCAAGGATGGCGGTCAGAAACTTAACCATTTTTATAATATATGTGCTAGAAGGCTGTGGTTGAGGGTCTTTGTGTTCTGGGTATGACGTTAACCAGCATCTAATTGAAAAAAAGGTTCCAATTTTGGACTTCTGGAGAGTTGTTCTATAAAATCAAGAATCGGGAACGTCTCAAAATTTTTCACTAAAAATGTCTAAGTGAAAAGATTCAAAGGAAACAATTACAATCATTAAAAAGATGAAGTTGTAATTCTGAAAGAAAGTGAGAGATATTTGAGGAAATTTACTGTCACTTTATATCGAGTGATAGGAATTTTTTCTCAAAATATTCCTCAGGGGTAATTCCATGTCAAAACATCCAGGCCATGTCACCCACCCCCTTCAATGTTTCTGAAATTTTGTCCAGGTGTCCAGTTATGTCGATCAAAAAATCAAACTATCTTTTTGGTACAAATAATGTTCCAAACGTTTACAAATAAAATTTATTTGTAAAATATTAAAAATAATTATTCAATTGGTAAATTAATAGATGCACACAACATTTTATTTGAGGGGGACAGAACTAAATTTCCATTTCAAATTGACTTATTTTTTTATATTACTTATGATATAAACCCTTTAACATTGAATTTTTAATTCTCCCCTCCTAAGGCAATATCTTTCAAAAATTGATTTTTGCTCCACTCGGAGGCCATTTGTTTTTGGCTAATAATAATAATAATAATAATAATAATAATAATAATAATAATAGACCATGCTACTAAATGATATATCCCCAAACCAGAATCTGTCCTAGAGAATGAGATGCATAAAATCTTTTGTGACCTTAAGATACAGACGGATCACCTAATCCCGACCAAGAGATCATACTTAGTATTAATTAACAAGAAAAAAAACTTGACATCTTGTGGATTTTGCCGTCCAGGCGGTCACAAAGTAAGGATGAAGGAAAACGAAAAGATAGACAAATACATGGACCAGGCCAGAGAGCTAAATCAACTGAGGAACATGAAGGAGAAGTTCGTACCAGTAGTAATAGGGGCCCTGGGAACAGTCCCAAAATGTTTGTAAAAAAGACTGGGTTAATTGGAAATCAGAGGAAGAATCGAGACCATCCAAACTACAGCATTGTTAACATCGGCTAAAATAGATAGAAGAGTCCTGGAGACTCGAGAAAATAATAATAATAATAATAATAATAATAATAATAATAATAATAATAATAATACGCATAAAATTATCTAGGACTTTGAGGCACAGAGGGAGCATCTAATCGCGGCCAGGAGACCGGACCTAATATTGATCGACAAGAAGAAGAGAACCTGTAATCTCGTGGATTTTGCCGCCCCCAGCCGACCACCGACTAAAATTAAAAGAAAGCGAAAAGATAGACAAATACTTGGACCTTGCTAGAGAACTGAGGAAACTGTGTAACATGAAGTTGAAGGTCGTTGAAACAGTCCGCAAAGCTATGGAAAAGAATGTGGGTGAATTGGAAACCAGAGGAAGAACCTCAAGACCATCCAAACTACAGCACTCTTGAGGTCGGCTTGAATACTCAGAAGAATCCAGGAAACCCGAGCAGACTTGCTGTCACCCAACCCCCAGTGAACCACCGGCTACAGCAGGTGTGAAACCCTAAAATAATAATAGTACATTGACCTTGCTAGAGAACTGAAAAGAACCTGTGGAGTATGAAGATAAAGATCGTACCAATTGCTTTTTGAATTTGTCACATGTTCATACCATATCATTTGCCTTTCTGTTTTTCGCAACACTGAACCATTTGACAAAGACTAGAATTATTAATTTTTGCTTCTCATCTGTTATGTGGTTTTTATATGAGATGTTCATGATCATCTCGAAGGATTTTATGCCTCTCTTGGGGGTTTCAGGATTTATAAGCGTACAGAAAGATTTAGATGTGCACAAATGTGCGAATGAATTAGAATCTTGATATCATGGGAAATCATTTCTCTTGGCAGATCCATAATTCTGGCCATAACCTTGTGATTTTTAGGCGGGTGCTCAACGGAGTGAGCTAAACCGGTCCCTTAAATTGGCAATTGTCGCTTATTTTGTTATTTCCTTAAGAACCAAGCCTAAAGTTACATAAAAAACAATTCTATAAATTTCTAATCACATTGAAATCTTGTTAAATCTTGTTAAAAAGAGTACATTTTCAAAGTGATTGAAAAAAAACGTCAAAAATGTGCCATTTTGACGGATAGAAATATTAATTTATTGAATTATTCCATTATTATTGACTGTAAAACAAATAGTTATTAAATTTGATTTGTTTTAGTCATAGTGCTAGACCAGGGTGGTTGTGATTTAGTCTGAGGTGAAGTGCCACACATACCACCAGACCCGTTGGTCTAGTCATGCACTGAGTTTGTGAGGGCTAATATCGGACCCGGAATACACACACACACACACACACACACACACACACACACACACACACACACACACATAGGTATATATATTACCAATCAAAGCCTGAAGAAGATACCAGAAGATCTGAAACACGTGTTGCATATGTAAGATAAAAAGAATAAAAACATTTTTTCTGAAAACATAATACATTTTGCGGACCTTCTTTTTTGATAAAATATTGAATTTTCTCCCGTTGGAACCAGAACAACATATATATATATATATATATATATATATATATATATATATATATATATATATATATATTAGAAAAACGTGCCTTGTTTTGTAATCCATTGAGCTCTGAGTAGATAATTATGGTCAGGAAAAGATGAGGATTAAAATAAACATTAAATTCTTTTTGCTAAAGTTTGTAATTAAGTCAAAAACTGACCGTTGTTTTCTTCACCTTCTGCCCGTTACTTCCCCTCTCTGTGTGTAAATGGACAAAAAATAGAAAACCCCATTTTTTCTTTCTTTTTAAAAAGCAGTAGAGTCTTTCTTATTCAAAAATACACCCTCATAAAAAGCCTTATATATGATGATAGTAAAAACACAAAATAAAACAATCAAATACATTAGACAAATAAACAAATGAATGAATTGATGCATAAACAGGAAGTTAAGATCTGAGTTTGAATTCAGTATCAGAAATAGGAAATATGAAACAATGTATCTATATACTTTTGGCTGTATTGATATAATATATATATATATATATATATATATATATATATATATATATGGGTTAGGAGGTTAATTTAGAAGGCCATCACAATGCAGAATAAATAAAAAATAATAATACGGTAACAATGGTGGTGTGTGTTGATGAATTTTCGAGGTAATACCTCTTTATCAAAAGAATTGAACTGAAGCAGTAAGCTATCTATTTTTTTCTTTTTGAAAATGACGTTATTTTTGAAATAACTGTATGAGCGTGAATGCGTTTTTTTATTTTTATTTTTTTTTTGTTATTGTAATGGTACAAAAAAAATAAAATAAAAATAAACGCATTCACGCTGAATACAGTTATTTAAAAAATAACGTCATTTCAAAAGAAAAAATTCATTTAAAGAAATGCCATAGCTGTACTGCTTCAGTTCAATTCTTTTGATAAAGAGGTATTAGAAAATTCAAGAAATAATAAAAAAATACAGGTCAACACACACCACCATTGTTACCGTATTATTATTTTTATTTATCCAAACTATTGTGAAAATTAACCTCCTAACCAATACATACACAATGCTTCAAGCAAATTATGAAATATATATATATATATATATATATATATATTTGATAATTTGCTATATATCTATATACTTTTGGGTGTATTGAAATTCATATATATATATATATATATATATATATATATATATATATATATATATATATATATATATATATATATATATAAGACAAGATAAATGTATTACTCAGTTCTAATCTCTGTACATTATTAATCGTTTTATTATTATTATCATTTATATTATTCATTATTTGATATTATCGTTTTTATAAACCTATTTTATAATCTGTCATTTCACCGCACGAATTTCCTTTATATCTACTTCTTAACCTTTTCATTTTCTTTTAATCAAAATATATCTTACTTATTGTTGATTTCTGTTAATTTATCTTTCCCCTTTTCCATCCGAATCATTTTAATATCTAGATTTTCTCATAATTCATTTAGCTAAGCTTAGTCTGCTAGACAAACCTTAAATTGCTTTCTGAAGTAGTTACAACTCATACTTACGTTTCTGTAATAAGACATTAACACACACACACACACACACACACACAACACACACACACACACACACACACACACACACACACACACACACACACACACATTTTTATTACTCCAGCTACGTAAAAATAAAACAACAACAAAAAACCCACTATGATGATGTTGACGATGATGATAATGATGATGGTGCAGGTAGCAGTAGCCGTCCCAGTAGTGGTAGTAGTGTTGATGGTAGTTGTAATGGTAGTAGTAGTAATTGCAATAGTAGTATTAGTAGGGTATTTTATTTTTATCGTTAAATTTCAAATTGTACTGGAAAATGATTTATTTTCTAAGAGCATTTTTATGGCATTGCCCTAGTAACAATCTTGATATGATGTGCCATTTTTTACAGCAACATAAATAAATAAATGTATATAAAACACACACACACACCACACACACACACACACACACACATATATATATATATATATATATATATATATATATATATATATATATATTTCTTTGGTGTGGTACCAAGTTTCTTGGTACAAGGTGATTCTAGGCCAGTCCTATTCTCTACCAGTAGTTTGTTGTAGAGTTCAAGGCTGCACTTCTGAAGGTCTAGTGAAAGCATCCTTTCATTGTCATTACTAATTGGTCCTCTCTGACAACCTATCTGTGGGTCAAATAGATCTGTTTCAAAATTATTTGTATTCGAATTTATAAAGTAAAAAAAAAAAATTAGCAGTGTAGCCTATTGTAAGTATCCCCTTTTCGCAAGCACTAGACCAGGAAGATTGTTTTTTGCCGAGGTGGAGTGACACACCTACCGCCAGCTCCATACTTTACTAAACAGATCAAATTAATCAATCCGTGGTACTCATTCGGTGAGTTGACGGGGACCTGTATTGAAACAGGAACCTTGCAATTTCCTAGATGGTTGCTCTACCGACTGAGCCAAAGCGGCCGAATTTATAATAATTCCTAATATTAGAATTAGATAGGAGTACATAAAACAATATGATTCTAAATACAACTATTAGAATTAACGTTGGTTTTGTGTTCACATCACGTCGGGTTCACCAGTTATGAGAATAAATGTAGTTTTGCCTTCTGTGGCTAAAACAGCTTCTTATAATATATTAAGAGGGCGGAGAAAAGCTTCACAACGTAAGTGAATATATAAAATTTCTAACAAAGCTACATCTATTAATAATGGAGATTCGCTTCCGGTTTTTGTCTGTAACAAAAACTACGTCACCGCTTACGTCATATTACCTAAAATCGTCAAAACATAGAATAAATACACTCAAAATTCGAACATGCAGCATTAGACAGTTCTCATTGTTTTTTAAAACAAATTTTGATAAATACATGACTGGTATTATATATCTATATATAGTTTGTTTTATTTTAATACATATTTAAAGTTTACATTTTAAATTGTTTTATTTTTTAATCCTTTAATGAATTTGATGATTTCACTTACTTAGGGTAAAACTCGCTGACATTGAATTTTTAACTCCCTCAGGCAATATGTTTCAAAAACCTATTTTTACATCGCCCAGAGGGTGTTTTTTTATTTTGCTAGTATAACAAATATAGTTATTGTTTGAGAGACATTTAACAACAATACAAATACAGAACAGCTAGGAGCTATCGTAAAGACGCAACTGGTGCCTATAAATTCAGTTATAGTGTGACAGAGAACACGAGGTGAGTGACGAACGTGAAGGCCTGTCGTATTATCGAAGGAAGCGGGCTAGGCTTTGCCTGGCATGTAGGACTGTAGAGTCGAACCCGCGTCCTTCAGAATGCGAACGGGCGACACATTTGCGTGGCACCGAAGTCGAGATACTACAGTCCCGTATGTAAGCGCCAGGTGCCTGGATGATAACTGCGAGGATTCCGGCGACCGGGATTGGCTCGACAGTAACGTGTGTAGGACGCAGACGCCCGGATGTTAAGGGGAAACAATAGTATAGGCAAAAGTGGGGTGACGGCAGGGAGTGAGTTGCAATTTTCAGCTGTTAAAACTTTTGACGACGACGACGGATTTTCAACTGCTAAAAATTTTGACGACGACGACATGGTTGAGAAGGCGTTTGACTCGCTTCTTTTTGCTGCCCCCACATCAACAAGGACCTGTTGAGTCGAATATTTAATTTTCTCCCTCTATTTTGTTCTTCTAGATATAGGATGTAGAAAGAACTACGTACATATATAAGTACAAGTCTATAGTTAAGGAGCAAGTCTCCCCCAAGCTTTAATAGCCTTTGAAACAACTTGTTCAGTGCATCCAGTGGATGCCAGATGAAAGAGTGCTAGTTTTTTTTTGGGTTGTGTTTAAATAGCCAGGGTGTGTACGACCTTTAGTGACAAACCCTGGTAGCAAGGGAAGATAACCCTTTTCCAAACTCAACCATATCACAACAAGGTAAAACAATCGCTACTCATCATTTGATGGAAATTATTGAAACCATATTATAGGTAGGCTAATATCAGATTAACCTTGTTTATATTGCTTACTTATATACATACGTATATAGGTTTTTTTTAATGTTTTCTTCTTTTATTCGAATCATTTCCATTTACTTTGTGTGGTGTTGCGGGTCTTTTGAAAAAAAAAGTTCAGTTCCAGGCAACGAAAATAATAGATCAACTCGCATTTAGAGTTTAGTTCGAACGTCTATTAATGTTTTAATAATTTAGGCCGGCTATCTTAGCAAGGTTCTAAACCGTTTATCATAGAGAGTAGGAAAGTATTTGCATTTTCTCCAAGTCTCTCTCGAATAACCTAAACAGAGGCATCTAATGCGTTGAAACCGTTCCCACAAGAAACACACACACACACACACACACACACACACACACACACACAATATATATATATATATATATATAATGTAGTATATTAAGAAAATTGAAAAAACACAGGTTTAAATAAGTTGTGTGGTAAGTTTATTGGCCGACACTGCAGAGTTTTGATTTATGAATTAGATCATCTTCAGGGCATTTGTTGGTATAAGGAAAGTGATAGAAATTTTTTTTATCACAGAATAATGAGAGAAGCAAGCGATAGTTCTTGTTTATCAGCCTGTTCAAAATTTGAAATCTGAAGAAAAGACGCTGAAAGGAGGACGGTTTGAAATGTGACGTTAAATATTCTCTTTTACGGTGTGAGTGTGAGTGTGTGTATCGAAAAAAGGGCATTGGGCATTTTTAGGTGTTTTGTGTGTGTGGTTGCGCGTGTGGGTATAAATCTTTTGCGACAAACGACATGGAAACGAACTTCAAGGTTGTGTTTGTATGTGTATGTGTATGTGTGTGTGTTTATGTGTATGTGTGTGTGTCGTGAATGTATGTTCATTAAGAAAAAATGTTTTTTCAAGTAAGTGGCGAGAAAATATCTTTAACATTTGAGTTGCTGTGTGCGTTATTATGTAATATGTATATATATATATATATATATATATATATATATTATGTGTGTGTGTGTGTGTGAGTAATAATATATATATATATATATATATATATTATATATGTGTGTGTGTGTGTGTGTGTGTGTGTGTGTGTGAGTAAATAGGACAATAAAAGATAATGAACGTTTCTCTGTATACACTTTTTTCATCTACCTTTATTTTGAAAAAAAAAAGAAAGAAATATCCATCACTGTTCAGATATTTTTTTTCCCATTCTAATGTCTTTTTTATGAAAATCGAAACGTTTTAACGTCGATTTCACCATCTTAAGTAAATTCATCTTTTCTGCAATACTTTTTTTTCAATTTTTACACAAACTCACACACACATAAAGTCACAGACACACATACACACACACGCGCGCATATAATATATATATATATATATATATATATATATATATATATATATATATATTACTGTATAGAATGAAATTAAGTCAAATCATCGTATTCCACCTGAGATATTGATCCCTTACTTGTCACGTTGTGTTTTGACATTATTTAAATGAAGTTTGACATTGTCCAATTTTAAAGTGGAATTGCAAATTTTGTTTTCCTTATAATGTCTCCTTTAGATGTCATCAAACATAAAGTTAATAGAAATAAGTATCGATCTTAAAAATCTGCTGTAAAAAACGAAAAGTGAGTTGCACAAGAAAAAATGTATAAGCTACAAAATTATAATTTAAAAAAATTTGATCTGATATTTTCTCTTTCCTTTGATTCTTGTTAATGTTAGAAGTTTTGACAACTTCTGGAAAAAAAGGATTTCGTTTTAATTCGCATAGAATATACGAGGGTAATCTCAAAATTAAGTGCTGCATAGTAGGACTCTGTGAAATCTCTACTCAAAAAAATCTTTCTGTCTGCTCGCAATCAATTCGCTCACCGTCTGTTTGCAATCACGTCGCTCACAGTCTGTTCGCCAACACGTCGCTCACACCACTGCCAAGAAATTCGGCTCATTTATTTCTCCACTCCTCTCCCACAAATCACCTCACTTCCTGTACTCTTATAAAAGAAACTTAACCTTCGGGCGCCATTTCTTTTCCTAGCCCGAGGAAGAGGAGTTTCATGTGTTTTATCTTTATATCACAGACTCATTAAAAGAAATTGTAATAGTAATAATTCTATACTTATCTTATTACTGTTTGTAGCGATTGTCTGCCCTTGCTGGAATGAACTTGTGTCCAAAAGGGTTATCCTTCCTTACCGTGAGTGTTTCACCAATAGGTGACACTACTAGTTGGGTATTTAAACAGCAGCCCAGGATGTTCTCACTCTCTTTTCTCTTGATCTAGCACCCACACAACATGTACTAGACGCTTTGTGTTTCTGTCCATTAAGTGCAGTCTGCCCCCCCCAACTATCAGTAAGTGACTCTCTTATTCTTCATTAACTCTTTCTTACTTCCAAAGGACTTTAGTCCTATCTGTTTTTGTATCCATGTTATGTTTGTCATTCTCCACGTGCTCAGACAATAAAGTCTGTTTTTTTATATTGTACTTCTTTGTCCGGATTATCTTATGTATATATGTACCTACGTTGGAAGGCTACTCTGAGCCTTCTAACGTATTATAAGAATCACGCATCCTATTCTTATATGATTAACTATTCTCTTGGCTGAATCGGAACTGGACTCTGTTGTTCTGGATCGGAGTAGCTGGATCTTTCTGTGTCTGTTGTTAGATCTGTTGTTGGGCTGAATGGCATTCTTACTGTTCTTTGAATCTGGTGATTACTTGGGAATCTTTTAGGATATCTTACTGGCGATAGTTTTTTTTAAATATCAAACACAAGACGTTCTTGTTTTTTTCTTCTGACTTTATTCATTTTATCCCAAATGAAGATGTCTTTGAGAACTTACGTCTGTTCTCTTCAAAAGCTCAGTCCAAACTGACAATTCACCACTCTTACTTTCTCTGGCCATGTCAGTGCTAGTGTATGGCTGCGGCATTTCGGCTCTAACTAAATGAACTAAACTACCTAGAATAAACAACACTCAGCCCAGATTACCAACTCATCAGTTTCTCTTTCTCTCACTCTCCGCCTGTTGGCATCTATCGACCAATCAGAGAACGGCAGGTAGCCTTTCATATGTCGTCCCATAAATTGTTGTAACTTTCCACTTATATCTACAATTTTTGGTTTTTCCTACTAATCATATTACGAAAGGTCTACAAAGCGTTGGAGATGTAGGGAAACTGTCCGTGGGGCTATTGACAACATTGATGTGTTTGGTGTGCATTCACTTGTCTCACCAAATGTGAAGTTAGCAAGGTTTTTCGCTTTTTGCGACGCAAAAGGCATCACACCGATAGAAGTTCGTCTATACATATATAATGGGCAGTTAGTGTGTATATATGTATGTCCGGATGAAATTATGAAAATAAAACAATTAATGACAAAGTAAATATATATACATATCAAATATCACCGGTTCTTGTTCTCTGTGCAAAGTTTATGAAGATTTGATTTATATTAGAAGATGTTTACAAATAAGAATATACATAGAAATAGCATTGAAATTCTACTTAAAAATGTCCAGCATTCGTGAATCTCAAACGTAAACAAATCAATACACCAGGTTCCGTTCACTTCTACCCAGGTGACACTGGGTAGCCGCTTCTAGTAGATAATAAACAGAAGTGCATGGCAAGTCATGCATGGATATCAAAAACATCTGTAAGTTGTGTACAGAGTTTGCAATTACAATGATTCTTCAACGACATGGCAGAGAAGTGGTATGTCATTAACGTACAAAAACTTCAACAGTGCCTCTAAAAATGGATTGAAAGAAATGTTTATAATGTAGAAAAATAGATATATGTTAAACAGTTGAAATGATGTAAACATCATTGACAATAAAGAAAATAAATGTTCCTTTTATTTCTAAATATAATACCTTCTTTCTTAATCCTCCGGCATTATCATCTTGCAACACCGGCTGGTTAAAAATGAGAACGTCCAAATCATCCAGGATGGCAAAATGTAAAATCTGATTATCTGGTGTCGCCTAATCGCCCAATTATAATTTTTATGTGTGTCTTACCTCAGCTAAATAATTGACCATTCCATTTACATTAGAAAAAAAGAAAAAGAGTAGGGGAAAAGGGGGGATGAGCAGCAGAATCGTTAACGCTAATATGTTTCAATCAAACATTATGTAAAGATACAAAGAAGGAAAGAAGTGAGAGAGAGAGAGAGAGAGAGAGAGACAGACAGACAGACAGACAGACAGACAGACAGAGACAGAGAGAGATTTATATCAAAATTATTATTTCTTATGAGATTTAAATCGAGATTATTCACGTTAGCTTAATAATGGACCTTAGTGCTTTTATTATAAAGAAAAAAATGAAAGAAAAAGTACATGCTACTCAAAGAAAGAAAGAAAGATAGAACGTGAATGACACAGAGAGTGGGTGTGTGCACAGAAACAATGACGCTAACATGTTTCAATCAAAATAATGAAAAGATGAAAGAAAGGAAAATGAGTGAAAGAGAGAGAGTTAAATCAAGATTATTATACTTTTTACATATTGAACTATTTATCAATAGCTCTTAAGAAAACACACCAAACGTTGTAATAATTAAATTATCACACTGTGGTATATCCACAGGTTCTGCTAGTATATCTTAATTCTGCAAGAAATCCCCTTTTACACTGTTTTATTCTATGTCTTGTGGTATGAAAATACGTCCATTAAGTTTTCCCGTGACGAAAACATTTTAAACCTGATGAAATGAGTTACAATCAACATTGCTCATTTGTCAAATTGCCGTATCAAATTACCGTATGTAAATTGTTCTTTAAAGCATGGTGGACGTTTCACATAGCGCAAATACACATGGGAAAGGTATTGATTCAACTATTCTCTCCCCAACTATGGGTAAATGGTAGGGCGAACTCTTTAAATTAACCGCTCTGTCGGCTGGGGTTAGAATGCACCAACTGCACCTCTGTAGAGGGGTAAGACTCCTGATGTTTAAGGATAGAACACAGGTGGTTGAGCAGTCCATGATATGCAATATTCCTCTTTGGTCCTTTCTTAGGCTAGACGGGCGGTCGGAGAGCCCCCCTTCGATCAATCGGCTGGTCGCGTCAAGCCCTAGCATATATATGATTGCCCCAGCTCTATTTCCCTAATGGCAAGTCCCAACCCTTTTTTATCATATGGGTGCTAGAAGGCGGTGGCTTAGGGTCTATATGTCTGGGAATTACGTTAAATTCTATCTGATGATGAGGTTCCAGTTTTGGAAGTTTGGGGAATGTGGAGCACCCCTTCATCACCATTGCTCCCTGGGTCACTCTGACCCGGAGTGGTAGTACGTGTTATGGTCCCATCTATGGGTAAAATAGAAAAAAATATTTATTAAAAAAATGTGTATCCATTAAGAATTAATTTATTTAAAAACTTTATCGGCATTAAATGACCCACTGAGGTTGATGCCGTAAAACAAACAACCAAACCAGACCAAATCTTTAAATCAATATTATTATACGTTTTACATATTGAACTATTTCGCAATAGCACTTAAGATATCAACATATCAAATGTTGTAATAATTAAATCCTCACACTGTTGTACATCCATAGGTTCTGCTAGTCTCTAAATATTTTTGAGACCTTATCATTAGGATCACCTTCCTATACCTTCTGTAACATGCGTGAAATATACACGTGTTTCCTTAGACCATGGATTTGGTGCACGGTTGGTGGAGATAGGAACGTATTGATCATTTCGTGTTCATCAACATGGACAAGGATTTCCTTTGCTTGAACGAGCAGAAGTTATTCTACAAAAAAAGAATTTGTACGGACATTAAATAAAATATGGAAGGCGGGAAACTTGTGCTTGGGTTTAATCTGTCAGTGAATGTGGAAGTGAATTGCCAATATATCATGATCTGCAATTTTCTCTGTCTCTTTGTCTCTGTCTCTATCTCTCTCTCCAACCCCTCTCTCTCAACCTCTCTCAATCCCCCCTCTCTCAATCCCCCCCTCTCTCTCTCAGGTTGGTTGTACAGTAAAATTTCGATGATCGCAAGTAGAATCATCCCTTACTTAGCAGTCATTTGCATTATCTTACACACACACATACACATACACACACACACACACACACACACACAACACACACATACATATATATATATATATTATATATATTAACGGAGGAAAAGACAATGTTTTTGTTTTTCTTTCGTTTTGTTAGTTCCCCAATGAATTCATGAACAACAGGAGTTCCGGACACAACCTCCATCGTGTATCAATTGTGTTTTGACGTTTTCTCTTTATGCTTGCATCATTGAAATGATCTAACGGATTGATAGGATTCGACCAAAACTGAGAACTCAAACATACACATAAAGATTTGCGTATATATTTTTACACACACACACACACACACACACACACACACACACAATATATTATATATATATATATATATATATATTATCAAATCCTCCGCACGAGCAGGATGCGACACAAGATCTATTTTTTAAGCAGAGTTTAACAGGTTTGAATTCAGAGTTTTCTTTCGTCTAGACTGGTTATCTAACCAAGGTTAAAGAGCCCAGTCTGCTCTACTATTTACCCATAGTTGGAGGAAGAATATTTGGATCCATACCTTTCCCAAGGGTATTAGTGCTATGTGAAATGCAAGCAGCCTTGTCCAGTATTTGAACTTGGGTCGACGAGTCCATTTCCTACGATTTTAACCATTACACCACGCACCTCCATATTTTGACATATACGAAGTATTATAAATCTATACATATATAAAGGGCAGTTGATATGTATGTATGTCCGGAGGAAACTACGAAAATGAAACATTTAACGACAAAGTAAATGTATAAACACATTAGATATCACCGGTTCTTGCATTTCGTGCAAAAATTATGAAGATTTTGATTTATATTTGAGGATATTTAAGAATCAAGAGATACATAGGAATAGCATTAAAATTCTACTTAAAAATATCCAGCATTTGTAAATTTCAAAAATAAGCAAATCAATACACCAGAAATTTTTGCCCCCCCCTCCTCTACCCAGTAAATGCTGGGTAGCTGCTTCTAGTAAATGAATACATGGGAACCTTGGTTCGGATATAAGGTTATTTCGGCATTTTATTAAATTGTATTAATATGGTGAGGTAGTTTCGGTTACAGATAGACAGGCACATAATCTCTATTATGATAAGATGTTTCCCGTCGAGAAAAAAATGCCACTTGTAGTCTATAACCCAATAATAACTGAGGCAAAGTCGATTGATTGGTAATAAAGGTATCTCCCTACCACATATTATCATACTTCGTGATGAGAAGTCTGGCTAGATGCACAGCAGGATGAAAAACAAGTTCTGTCAACGGCGAATTAATTCTTTTGTATCCTTTTTTATTTCAAACATATTTTTGCTTATATTTCTCTCGTCTATTTTTACCAGTTAGGTTTATCTACATCGTTAATTATTCAGACATTTCATTATGATAATATAGTTTATTGATGTTTATAATATAAATAATAAATTGTTTTATCTCCCTGTTTTTTTGTTTTTTTTGGTACGATATAATAATTTAATAATTTCATCACCATTTCTTTATTTTTGGAACAATTTTGATAAAACTTTGCATTCTTATGTAAAATTGCATGTTCTTTCTGATTCTACACTTAAATCTTATTTATCTCCATGCTAGAACCCATTATTTGGGGAATAAAAAGTTGGGATATCAACATTTAAAAAAAAAACGTTTAGCACAAAATTATTCACCATTTTCATTTTAATACTGCATATATACACATATATAGTATTAATTCATGTAAATGACATCACTTTGGACTTAAAATAACTTTTTAAATACCTGCTATGTTGTATTACATACAAGAAATAGAATAACTATATAATTTTATTTAACAAAGCCTGCTTGCATTTAGCATGTACAGCTTTGTTTAAAAATAATACCGTTTTAACTCACCATAAAAATAATTCAATGATTAAAAACACATAAAAGTTAGATATTTATAAAGATTATTGTATTCTCTTTCCAACCATATAAATATTTTTAAAATTGGACCAGAAATAAGTGATGAATCAGAAATACCAGAGTATTTGCGATTTGAACCAATTAAGGTGAAACATTGTTTATGTCCAATGATTTTACGAAACGAGCTGTTATTGCTACCTAAATGGCATTAAACATGCAGCACATTGAAATGATCGGCTACAAAATCATCCATCTTACAAGGATTTCCTAAATGAGAAATGTGACTAGATACATTTCGGGCTCCATTAAAATAAGAATTTATATAATCTATAGAATGTTTTGAAACACAAAATCTACACAGTATTTAAGACAAAAAAATGTAACACACTATAAAAAATAAGTTCACAATAGAAGAAATAAATTATAAACAAACACACATTACAGTGACTATTTCTCTGTAGCAGTATAAAACAGAAGTTTTTGTTACACATTTATTAGTTTAGACCATACATATAATATATGGTCCTGCCATCCTAAATATAACAGGACCATAAATATAATATATGGTCCTGCCATCCTAAATATGGCAGCACACGTGCCCCTCCCCCCAAGTTAATACACCTTACTTTTGGGCTGAAAGATCTGGGAAAAAGCTGTTTATTATCCATAATTACAGTAAACAGAATTAACCAAAATATCAGATTTCTGCATAATACAACCTTAAATTTTGATTCTAAGACAAGGCTTTCCTAAATGAAAATGTGACTAGATACATTTCCAGCTCCATTAAAAGAAATGTACCATGTAAGTAAATCTCTATACGAGGTATATCAGAAAAGTTCCATGTTGATCGCATTTTTTGATGTGAGAAGCATCGTGCACTGCTAGTTCTTGCCACGGGGCCACACGATCAACAAGCATGTCTAAAAAGAGATACTCTGGCGTTTTCACCGGTCAGTGCGCGAGAAGAGGCGAGAGATGTGTCAGGACAACTCGTGAGTGCTTCACCATGACAACGCACCTGCCAACACTACCCTGAGTATCCGAGATTTCCTGGCCCGGAAGGACATCACTGTGCTGGAGCAACCTCCCTACTCGCTCGACCTAGCTCCATGTGATTTTTCCACTTCCCCAAGCTCAAGGGGGGGTCATCAAGAAAACACGTTTTGAGGATGTGCACGACATCAAAAAGGCCATGACTGAGAATCCAGGATAAATCCTTCCAGGAGTGCATGGAAGTGCGACAGAGAAGGATGGGAAAGTGTATTAGACTCCAGGTGGATTACTTTGAAGAGGATAACTTGTAGTTTGTAGTTTGGATTTGAAATGATTTTTTGCCCAGTAGGATTCTATCTATCTATCTATCTATCTATCTATCTACTTTTCTTTCTTTCTTTCTTTCTTTCTTTCTCAGATATGTTTTATTTTCCTCAGCCTCTTTCTTCTTTCTTTCTATTTATCTAGCGAGCTCAGATCTGTTTTATTTATCTCAGTGTGTATCTATATTTCTATCTTATCATGTTGGTATCTATCTATCTATCTATCTATCTATCTATCTATTTGAGTTTGTTCATATCTATTGATTTATCTAAATAAATCATTATCATATTTATAATTCTCAGTACGTATGTATGTATGTATCTATCTATCTACCTAAGTACCTACCTATCTATCTATCTATCTAATTTTTCTGACATACCTCGTATGTGACGTGGCGGGATCTATTTGGAAATACGTGTATGGTCAATTCAGAGAAATAGGGGTGTAAATTGTTATATCAGTCATATACTTATCTTATTCTGTTCTACTTATCTCATTAACCCAACAATCAAGACTGGTCATGATTGTTGGTTCTGCTATTCTGGATCGGGTAGCTTGGTCTGTCTGTGTCCGTTAGTGGATCCGTTATTGGGCTAAATGATATTCCCGCTCTTCTTCGAGGGATCTGGAACTACTTGGGTCGCCTTGAGGATTCCTCGGTTGGTGTCATCGCTTAGTATTTAATAACGAACACAAGAAATTCTTGTTTTTTTTTTCAGAGCTCATATTTTATTTTAGCCCCAAGTAAAAATGTCTTGGAGAACAGACCCACATTTACGTCAGGTCTCTTCTGTTCCTATCCAAAACTCAGCTCAGACTGGCAACTGTTCACTCTCTCTTTATTACTCGCTCTCCTTTTCGTCTGTTTGGCATCCATTGAATAATCAGAAATCGACAGGTAGACTTTCATTCGTTATTCCAAGAATTCTAGTAAAGTTTCACTATTATCTATACGTGACCTAACTTTTTGGGGTTTTTCCATCTGATTATTTAACACCTGATAACTTGCAAACTTATATAAAAATAACAAAGGTTTCATGAGTAAGTTTCCTGGAAAATACCGTATTTGAAGTTCCCGAGGAAATTCTTTGTGATTTACCACCTTGTTCTGAAAATTTGCACGCTAATAAATAACGGTTTCGTTATCACACACCCCTAACTTTAAGAACCACCCCCCACCAAAAAAATCTCATGTACTGAGTGTGCATCTTCCTCCTCCTCCTCCTCCTTCTCCTCACCTCACACCAACTATTTAGAATTTGTTACAGCTAAACTTAATCTAAAGTTAACATTTGTTCAACTTTTTTATTGGTTCGTACTAACAAAAATAAAAATTTATATAGTTTAGATATATAGTATCTTTTCATCCATTAACAACGTGAGTAAGAGAACGTGCTGCATGAGTAACAGCTCGCCCTCCATATTTAGAATGTCTGATGGTTACTTTCAATCATCACTCCTGCTCAATTCTTTTTTATACTGAAAGGGTCATCCGGGCTTTTCCGCACGGCATTAATATAAAATGAGCAGCAATAGTTGTCGATTGCAAAACTCTGTCTAATTGACGTATGAGTGATACGTATGACTAAACAATTGTTTAAATGAATTTGAGCATCATGTAGCACCGATTGAACTATGAATATGTCTCATTTATCCTTAATGGGAATTACCATTTATGTATGCATTGCTCATAGGAGGTGTGTTTTCAGGTGTGAATGATTGATCGTATTAAATTACCTCGGACATATTGTTAGCCTCAAATATATAATTAAAATGAGATAAGGTTAGGCATTAGATATTTTGGAATATTGTTAGTGTAAGAGGACACCCTTATGCTTAATCCTTAATTTTGGGGAAAACTCACTTAAAAAAAAAAGATTGTTTCTCACTTACGATTCCGGTCGCCATTTTAGACGTTTAGGTCTCCTATTGGTAAATCAATGGTAGAAAAGAGTGTAGTCTTAATATCAAAAAAGTCTGTTGTATTCCTTGAAATCCTGTACAGGGCTGTTTGCATTTCATATAGTGCTAATACTCCTTGGGAAAGCTATGCACCCAACTATTCTCCTTCCAGCTATGATTAAATAGTAAAGTAGACTGTTTAACCTTGGTTAGGCAACCAGTCTAGGAGAAGGAAAACTCTGAATTCAAACCTGTTAAATTCTGCTTATTGCTGTGTTGCATCCTGCTCATGCAGAGATGTTGGTAAATATATACACAGATATATAGCAAATATAAAATCTACTCATGGCCCATAACTGATATCATTATTATTTAAGTTATAAACAATTTCATTAGGAATAAATTTGTTTTTTAACGTTAAATGCAATAAACACCATTTCCACTTTTGTATTAAGAAAGATAGAACTTCTGGTTATTTCTTCTATCAGAAAAGATGCTCCTCGGGTTAAGCTTTAAAGTATTCAAATCTCAGTAGTACAAATCCAGTCGGAGTCCTTTAAATCCTAGAGTGTAGTTGTAGAAAAGAATCCAATCGAAATCCCTTTTGGTATTAAGTTCAGTTAGCAACTGATTTCAGCTCAGTTGCAAAAAAAAAAAATAGATTAAGTTTTCAAATGTTTTCTGTGTTCGTTTCTGATTGAACTTTTCGTTCAGCTCATACATTTGATCGTTTGGACACCTCACGTGGTGCAATGGTTAGCAAGATAGATTTGCAGACCATTGTTAGTGAGTTCGATTCTCATTGGGCGCCCCATAATTCTGGCCTCGTGCCACATCTATGCTAAGTTTAGTAAATAACTATATTACAAAATATTGGGCACCTCACGTGATGTAATGGTTTGCAAGCTAGATTTGTAGACCATTGTTAGTGAGTTCGATTCTCATTTGGCACCCCATACTTCTGGCCTTGTGCCACATCTAAACTTAGTAAATAACTATACATTTGATCGTCCAACTCTCATATCTTTTGTTGAAAAGTGATGGTGTTTTGAAGTTTGTCTACAAAATTGATCCGGATAATTTTAGAAAAAATCGTTTGACCTTCTGTTCTCACAGAAGAACAGCTAAGAACTGTAATGGCATTTACCATAACCTCCCACCAAGTTAGGATACGACACAAGGTCTCTATAAAGTGAGAAGCCACGCCGAAACCGACGCTCGTGCGATAGCTAGTAAAAAGAATATGCGTGGATCACATCGGACCACGCTGTTAATTTGTCCAGCGGCCTAGAAGACAAGCATGTGCACAACACCCGTGGGGGGTGGGGATGTATTTTCAAAATGTTAAAATCTCTTTAACTTAAAGGTATCTTGAAGTTGACAAAAAAAAAGAGAGAGAAAATATGATCATATTAAAAAATTCAGTGTATTATTTTAAATTAACTATAGTACCTGTGTTTCACAGCAAAATTTAAAAGATATTTCGATCTGTTTCGTCATAATGATCATATTACAAAAATCAGTGTATTAATTCAAACTAACTATAGTACTTGTGCTTCGCTGCAAAATCTTAAAAAAATTTTCAATCTGATTTTGATTACTGAAGAACGTCAAAATATACTATATTTCTTATGATGGATCAATTGATTTTAACAGCATGCCAACCTGTCTTGGGTTATTTTATGCCTAAAGGTAAAAAAAATCATGTTCATTGTACATTTATATGTAGATTTTGTTAAATGGTGTAATGGCTACCATCACAGAAAATGGACACAATGAGACAAGTTCAAATAATGATACCTTAAAGATTTAGTAATATATTTTTCTATTTCAGTAAAATAAACGAAGAATGAAAAAAAAAAAACAATTATTAAAGGTACATGATATTCGACAAATTCAACACACAGTAAAGGACAAGTATGGTGTAGTGGTTATAAGTTTGGACGAGCAGATCTTAGCTAGTGTGTTCGATTCTCACTGAGTGTCCGATGCTTCTAGAATTGTGTGAAACAAAACCAAAAACAAATAACAACATACATTTCAAATTATTAACAAGGTGACATTTTTTTTTCATTTTTTCAAAAAAAATTATCACTCGAATTTTAAGAAACTTTCATAGTATAATTAGAATAGATATATTCGTAGACTGTTTAAAATCTGTATTTTTCTGCGCAGCAGGATTCAAAAAGTGGTCATTTGCAATACTAACACAATATAGAAGTGTTTCAGGCTATAAACGAGTGTCATTATAATCGTGCAATTATGGGTCGCAATTGTGACTTGACACCTGATAAAGATATTATATCATCTGAACTTTCCAAAGGAAAATCTCCATTAGAAATATCCAAAATAATTAGAAGATATCACCAAACTTTTAATGAAGCTATTAAAGTTTTCTTTTTTTTTTACAGAGGTTCTTATAACACCTCGCTAATAATTTGACTCACTAATAATTTAAGTAAATTAGGTAAAAAAGCTGTAACTTTTGTTCTCCTTTTCAAAACCTTTCAATTTTTACGGAGTACATGTACATACACGTTGTTATTATTCTCTAGTAAATTCCAACGATTGGTTATCAATCAAGCAATTACTTTTAAAGGATATCTATCTCTGCAGTTTCATCTGCTTTTCTCTTGGTTATCTTTTTCATTTAAGATTTTGTAATAATTTTTCCTGATGTTTTTTTACAAAATATTGTACATAAACCAATAAGTTATTTCGATTTCTTTTAACAATTCGCTGGGTATTGCAGTCCTTTCTCAAATCAGCTGCCCCAGCATGATCTTTGATGAGAAATGTGGCTAGATACACAGCGGTATGAAAAAATGTTCTGTTAAAGGGCGGATGAATCCTTTTATGTAATCAAATTTCATCGGCCGCCCTGTCGGCTGGGGTGTTAGAATACACCGACTGCAGAGGGGTAATATTCCCCCAAAGGGGCCACCTGTTGGCCGTGGGTGGCGACTCATGATGCTTAAGGATGGAACTCAGGTGACTGAGCAATTAATCACATGTAACACTCCATTTTGGCTCTTACTTAGG
>CM042138.1:91324275-91331775 GCA_023376005.1 Doryteuthis pealeii
ATTTTCTTTATATATATAAATATATATTTATATATATGTATATATATATATATGTGTGTGTATGTGTGTGTGTGTTTGTGTGTGTACGTGTGTGTGTGTGCGTGAGTGTGTGCGTGTATATATATATATATGTGTGTGTTTGTGTGTGTGTGTGTGTGTGTGGAGAGTCAGACAAACAAATATACTGGCGGAAATGTAATCGAAGAGAGAATGCTTCAAGCTGTTTTTGTTAAAAATGCAGCGGTGAATGTATTGGTAATTTTAAGCCTCTTTAAGCAGCCATACATTGGAATAGGCGAACGTTGACTTCAGCTCTCAGTACGTAACACTTATAAAAACTACATGAGGAAATCTTTTATTTCCTTTTTTTGTTAAGAATTATCTCAGCCTGGATTTTTTTAAAAAAATTATTACTTGCACAAAACTCTGACTGTTGCACAGTATTAAATATCCTCTGATAATTTATGTCCTCTTTTTTCAACTGCGCTGTTTAATGTAAAACACAGTTACTAAATGGTTGGTTGGTTGGGTTTTACATTTGGGTATATATATATATATATATATATATATATATATTATATATATATATAGAGAGAGAGAGAGAGAGAGAGAGGGAAGAGAGAAGAGAAAGAGAAGAGAAAAGAGAGGGAGAGGATGTGGGGAGATGGATTATTATTTTACTGCTGGGTATATAATGGGGAGAGAGAGAGAGAGAGAGAGAGAGAGAGAGAGAGAGAGAGAGAGAGGGGGGTAGGGAGATGGATTATTATTTTACTGTTGGTGGGAGATGGATTGTTATTTTACTGCTGGGTATAAATGGGGAGAGAGAGAGAGAGAGAGAGAGAGAGAGAGAGAGAGAGAGAGAGAGAGAATGTGGGGAGAAGGATTATTATTTTACTGCTCGGTATAAAATGGGGGAGAGAGAGAGAGAGAGAGAGAGAGAGAGAGAGAGAGAATGTGGGAGAAGGATTATTATTTTACTGCGGATTATTATTTTACTGCTGGGATGGAGAGAGAGAGAGAGAGAGAGAGAAAGAAAGAGAGAGAGAATGTGGGGAGAAGGATTATTATTTTACTGCTCGGTATAAAATGGGGAGAGAGAGAGAGAGAGAGAGAGAGAGAGAGAGAGAGAGAGAGAGAGAGAGAGAGAGAGAGAGGATGTGGGAAGAAGATTATTATTTTACTGCTTGTACTTACTTCATCGCTGGCATCTTCTCTGCACTGATTTCTTCTCTTGGCTGGGTGTCTGCTGATTTCTTGTTTGTAATAAATAAGCAAAATTTTTTTTAAAACAGACGTCAATTTCTTATTACAAAAAACCTATGCCCAAAAGGGTTTACCCCCCTCCCCCCGGTGAGAAGCCGGCATCTTTGGAATGAAGTTCCTAACGTCTGCTCCCCTCAACTAACAGTCAGTAACCGACTAACTAGATCAGTCACCTTTCACTCGCCTTTACTTCAGCTAATCAGAAGTCAGTGTCCTGATCAGCGAAAGGTTCACCGCTGGCAATAACTTTAACGGCTAACGGTAACTTTCCATTTAACCCCCTTCGATTTTGAATCTTCAGTGAAATTTAATTCAAAAGCTAGCTACACTTACATACATAATTCCTAGGCTATCCATGAATTATAAAAGACTTGTTGGGTATTAAAGTTTTTTAAACTCATTTTCTTATCTATAATAATAGATGGGACCATAACAGGTACTACCACTCTGAGTCAGAGTTAACCTGTAAGTAAAGGCCTTGAATGGATACTTTACACTCCCCAGAGCTTCAGAACTTGAACGTCACTACTGGCTGAGTAAATTCATATATACACAACCCTCCTTATATATATATATATAATATATAATATATATATATATATATATATATATATATATATATATGTGTGTGTGTGTGTGTGTGTTGTATGTGTGTGTGTGTGTGGTTGAGAATAGAGGGAAAATGCGGATAAAACAACACAACAACTAAATTCAAATGATGTTTCGCCTCGGTCTTTTGCGAGGCTTTTTCTGGTTTATTCTGAAGATAAAATGGGTCTACTTTCATGCTGAAAAGGTAATTGGGGCGGCCAGAAAATAAGGGAGTGTACAGAGAAATAGGATGAGAGTCTAAAGGAAAGTAAAGAGGCGAGTGCTGGATGTTGAGTAAAAAAATGAAGAAAAAGGGTAATAGGTTTATTTTTGGGTATGGTACTTTTTTATAGGGTCATTTATTGCCATTGTAGAAATTTGATAGTCTGGTGGTAAGTTAGTATGTGGCCACTGTTATCTGTAAAGGATTTGTGGAAAGTTAGGGAATGGAATATATTTTTCATTTTAGAGATTTTGTGATTTTTTGAATGTTTTTTTCTATTTTTGATCCGTTAGATGGGTGCCAGGTGGTCAATGAATTGTATTTTACAAGTTTTGAATTGAGTCTTCAGGGTCTGCGACCTGGACAGACAGGGGTGGGTCTAAACAGAGAGGATAGGTGAGTGGGAGAGAAGAGGAACCTAAGTAAAGACCTTTTGGGTGGCGACCCATGCTGCTTAAAGATGTAAGCCTGGTGGCTGAGCAGTCCATGACATGCAACACCCCACTTCCGCCCCTACTTATGCTAGACGAACGGCTGAACGTCAAGCACTACCACCTATATGGTTGTCCCAACTCTATTTCCCTTATGACAATCCCTAATTCTTTTTATGATATATGTGCTAGAAGGTTGTGGCTGAAGAACTTAATATCTTGGATATGACTACGGTATTATACGGTCTTAATATAGATCGAATATATGATTATTTTCGGTCATGTGGTTTACGAGGCTATAGGGTTATTCGTACATAACCCCATTAAGTGTTAATATACTCTTTTGTTTTAGTATATTAATTCCAGTTCTTATTTTTATGTTGAATTTTGCGGGGTATATCATGTACCCTTGGAAATTGCATTATTTTTTAATCATTTTTATTCATCAATATAATTTGGTGAAAAGCAAAAATAAAAAGCAAAACATATGTACGATAATTTCATTATCATTTTGAAAACAAATTGTAGAATCTAAGATGTGTAGGCAAAACATGAATCTTTAATTTAGACAATTCATTTCATATATATATCTATCTATCTATCTATCTATCTATCTATATATATATATATATATATATATATATATATATGTGTGTGTGTGTGTGTGTGTGTGTGTATAAGGTGAACTAAACGTGATCAGACAAACAGGAATATTTCTTTTGTTATTTTTAAAAAACTTTTCTCAACTAGTTTCGACATTAGGTCATCGTCAGGAGAACATTTCTTGTGAAAGAATTGTTTTAGAAAGTTGTCTAATTGGTTTATCAGCCACAATAATCCGGACAAAGAAATGTATTAGAAGTGACAAGTCCATCTATTCAGTAAAAAATATATTTTTGTTAAATTAGTTTGAAATTTTCTCATATATATGAAGAATTTAAAAAAATAATATATAAATATACATATATATATATATATATATATATGTGTGTGTGTGTGTGTGTGTGTGTGTGCGTGTGCGTGTAGTGAAGGCGCCTGCTTATATAATCTTCAATTAGGTTTGGGTGTTGTACGTTTAAAATTGAGTGGCCAGTTTGTTTTTTGTTATTTTTGTGACTCCCACATTTTGCTACCAGGATTGGCTGTGAACTTTTATGTTAAGTCCAAATGGATAAAAACTGTTAGTTTTTATAATCCAGTTATATTCATGATTTTCGATTACCGATTTAATGTTGATATCTTTTTCAATTTCCTTTCACCAAACAAAGATAACTAAAGACCCATAATGTGTTTGCCTATTATGTGGAAGACCACAACTGCACTAGAGCAGAATTCTGTTCCTCGCTTGAAAGTTGTGGGCTATTTCCTGAAAGTTACAAAGAAATAAATTATAAAGGAGAGTGGGTTGGATTTTACGACATGTCAACCATTGTTGGGTCATTTATGCCGAAGAGGTTTTGTTTGACTCATTCTTGATGGGTACTCAGTTTGTTTGTTTTTTATCCAATTTTTTAAGCATATTTTTTTTAACTCTTTTTTTTTCTGTTTAAACCAAAGATAAGACACTAACAGATACTGCCACTTCGGTCAGTGTGGATGTGGAAAGAATTATGATAAAGGGGTACACCGCATTTCCCAGAGCTCCTGAATTGGAACGTCACCATAAACGATTAACGTCATACCCGGGACATTAAAACCCTAAGCCACCGCCTCCTAGCACATATATGATTAAAGAGATAAAAGCCTCTGGGGTAATGGTTAAAGTCATAAGAAATGGACTCGTTGCCCCGAGTTCAAATCCTCGACGTGGTAATGGCATTTCACTTAGCGCTAATACCCTTGGGAAAGGTATGAATTCTACTCTCCCTCCAGCTATGGGTAAATAGTAGGGCAGACTGGTTTCTTTAACCTTGGTTAGGCAACCGGTCTAGGAGAGGGAAAACTCTGAATTCAAACCTGTTAAACTCCGCTTAAAAAAATGACCTTGTGTCACATCCTACTCGTGCGGAGGAGTTGGTAAATATATATATGATAAAAGAGATTGTGGTTTGCCATAAGGACGATAGGTTTGGGATAAACAATATAAGTGCTATGGAAGCGCGCGGTGTAATGGTTAAAGTCCTGGGAAATGGACTCGTCACCCCGAGTTCAAAACCTGTATGTGGTACTTGCATTTCACTTAGCATTAATACCCATGGGAAAGGTATGAATCCTACTCTCCATCCAACTATGGATAAATAGCAGGGCACACTGGGTTCTTTGACCTTGGTTAGGCAACCGGTCTAGGAGAAGGAAAACTCTGAAATCAAGTATGTTATACTCCGCTTAAGAAACTGACCTTGTGTCGCATCCTGCTTGTGCGGAGTGGTTGGTATATATATATATATATATATATATATATATATATATATATATATATATATATCTGAAGCAGCGTTACTATTTCGATTAATTGCTTAACAGTCTTTTATTTTAGCGCTTCTTTTGCATCTGTTCTATTGCCTTATTTATTTATTAGGGGTTCACTGTGATTTAACGTTAACGGTTTCACAAGGAAAACTCTGAATTCAAACCTGTTAAACCCCACTTAAGAAATTGACCTAGTGTCACATCCTGCTCGTGCGGAGGGGTTGGTAAATATATATAGGTGCTAGACCTTGACGTGATTATCCAATTGATTGCTTAAGAAATTGACTTTGTTTCACATCCTTCTCGTGGGGAAGAGTAGGTTAAATATATATGACCCGACTGCACCTCTGCAGAGAGGTAAGACTCCCCCAATGGGGCAACCTGTTGGCCGTGGGTGGCGACCCGTGATGCTTAAGGATAGAGCCCAGGTGGATGAGCAGTTCATGACATGCAATACTCCACTTTGGCCCTATCTTGGGCTAGATGGGCGGTCGGAGAGGCCCCTCCGATCAATCAGCTGGTTACGTCAAGCCCTAGCACCTATATGATTTTCCCAACCCTATTGCCCTTATGGCAAGCCCCAACCCCTTCTTATCATATGGGTGCTAGAAGGCGGTGGCTGCGGGTCTACATGTCCTGGGAATGACGTTAAACTCTATCTGATGGTGAGGTTCCAGTTTTGGAGGTTTGGGGAATGTGGAGCACCCCTTCATCACCATTGCTCCCTGGTCCACTCTGACCCGGAGTGGTAGTACCTCTTAGTGTCCCATCTATGGATTAAATAGAAAAATATATTTATAAAAAAATTGTATTATCCATTAAGAATTGATTTATTTCAAAACATTATCGGCATTAAATGACCCACTGAGGTTGATATGCCGTAAAACAAAAACACACCAAACTAAATATATATGAACTTTCTATTCAAAGTACTACTCAATTCACGCTCGTATATTAATCAAGTAGAAAGTAATTAACGTTAATACTAATTAACTCTAGTCGTGCATATTGATTAGATACACATGTTTCTCCTCATTATAATTGATGAGATAGGTTGGTATCATTAATCGTTTTCATATCACACCATAATATTTGTGTGTTAATACCAAACATTGGTCTCATTAATATCACGATATATCTTATTTTACAAAAAAATTACAACAAATATTGAAAAAATAAACAAACATTTTTCAGCTGAATGACTTAAATATCAAATTACAAACTTTGCAAACGTGTTAACCTAATTCTGCTCTCACCAGATATCTATATTTTTTGTAATGTAATTTCTTTTTTCTTAAGTGAATTTTTATCTGAATTGTTTGTAGTTTTTTTTTTGCTCACATCAGAAACCGTTATTTTAAAGCAAAAAATATGAAAGATCTGTTTGAAAACATCAACATGGAGGATATTCTCTCTTTTTATAGGGAAATAAAATCATACCATAGGATATATACATGAAACAAATCAATACCATACAAGATAAATCCCCAATAATGCTAACACATTGTTAAAACCAATTACTAAAAAGTATAAATATAAATACACGATGTGTATCACTTCCTAACCGTTAGGCAGGACATAACCCCAGACGGGTTGATATGCCGTTAAAATCAATAAGCAAACAAACTTTTTTAAAAGACAGTAGCCTCATATGCCAGTGGGACTACTTTAGTTGGTAAAAAATTAACAACTGGATTTTTTGTTTATCGTAAAATAATAATGGATCCATTTATTCAAGTCTTAAATAATTTCAAATATTTCCAAAATTGATGCAAGTTATCTGAAGTTTTCAGGACATTTTCAATCACAGCCTTTAAACCTTCATCCATTAGATAATTTCCCCCCTCTCTCTCTATCTCTCTATCTCTCTCTCATTTGTGTCTAAACCAAAATCACAATTGTAAATTCTTTTAAAAGTAAAATCCCCCAATCCATTCAATAATAGGATATTCCTCAATTTCTTGTAACTTCATTCTTATAACAAACGAGTCTCGCAAATTTCTTATTTTCTGTGATACATTTATTTTTTCCTCAAATTAAAGAAAGCCTGATGAAGATCTATTGGAACAGACCGAAACACTGCAGCGTAAGTGAAATAAACATTTCTTTATTCATGAACTTGTGTTTTTTCAATTTTTCATAACATCACATACTGTCGTATTCATTTCCACTTTTTCTTCACACACACACACACACACACACATATGATGAGTATTGTGAACACTTTGTTGGTTGTTTTAGAAGCATGGAAAAAAGTGAAGATCAGAAACAAAATGATGAATATTGTGTTCTTACTCATATTCATTTTCTAATATTTCGAGGTACATGCGTCTTTCTCAAAAGTTTGTGTTAGACGGACTGGTCATTCAACAACTTCAATAAAGCATACAATCAAGAGAGTGGATACTTCAATCTCCATCACCCTCACAGCAGTCCACCACAAACAAACACAGCCCAAAATGACCCTACTTAAACAACCCCTATTCCAACACTTCTAATAAAGCATAAAATCCACAGAGATAAGGGACAGCACAAAAGACAACATCAAAGACAGCGAAGCAACTAATCACCAGTCTGGAC
>CM042138.1:91339275-91394275 GCA_023376005.1 Doryteuthis pealeii
ATCCGAACACTGTATTTTTTTTATTTTAATCTCAATTCTGGAGACCCTAATAATTACGCTTATACTTAGCAGTATATTGTTGTTTATATATACTAGTGTATCTTTCAGTTTTAATTTGGTGAGATAGAATATATGGCAGTAAATTAAGTTCCATTCCTATGACGCTAAACATCTAGTGTCATTTTCATAACTGTCTTCTTTCTTATATAAATATTGGTGAGTATGTCCGTTGATGTGTGTGGACAAGATATCCATTGCAATCATCTTGAATATCAAGTGTAGTCGGAGAATTTTTATGAGAATATATGCTCTCTCCAAATGTTATTCGGTGTAAAACGAGACGTCCGGGCGATAATGGAAAAATTGTTTTTGACATATACCCCAAGAAAACATTTAGCAGGTCAACAAAAGAATATTCGTGCAGATAGATAGATAGATACAAAACACGATATATATATATTATATATATATATATATAATATATATATATATATATAGTGTGTCCAAATATATGTGTAGATCCATGTATGTATGTGTGTATAATTAATTGCAATAGGGGTAGGCAGACGAATGCATATATATATATAATATATAATATATTATATATATATATATATATAGGTTAAATTATTATTATTGTTGGAGAATTGATTATAGAGGGCTCAATTACTTATGTAAGAGCTTTATTTATTTATTTATAATTATAAAGTCGGTCCTACCATTGGTTTCTGAATAACACTTTTTCGGTGTTATTCGTCTTCAGAGGCGTTTGACTTTTCAAAAAAAGTCAAACGCCTCTGAAGACGAATAACACCGAAAAAGTGTTATTCAGAAACCAATGGTAGGACCGACTTTATAATTATATATTATATATATAAATAAATATATATATATATATATATATATATGCATATGGATGAGTCTATGTGAGTACGTTTACATATATGTACATGCAGATATTTGATCTGTATGTTTGTGTGCATATAATATGTACATGACTCTATGTGTGTGTGTTGGAAATAAAAATGGGACTTTTGTTATGTTGTGTGTGTCCACGTGCAAAAACTACAATAGTAAGTTTATAGGTGGTCATCTGTATAAATATGTACAAATATAAATAGGGAGACGATGCCACACTGACACTCAAATATAGAACACCAGACTTAAATAAATAATCGGCAGGAAAAATAAGGAATAACAATAAAATTGTAAAAATCTTAAAAATAATTTTTAGAGAGAAAAGGAAAGTCAAGGGCAATAGACCCCATCCCAAAGAAATGTAATTCCCCATAGGAAACGAATGTTAAAAAGCAGGTCACCCACCTGTGGAATTTTTTCCCGGGTTCGATTCTGAGGTAATCTGTGGGTGTACTGTTTCTTTTTTTTTTTTTTTTTTTTAGATCTTTTACTTTAATTTCATCCATTTATTTTTTAGATATTTTTATTTTCCTGTTTTTTTATACTTTTTATATTTTTGTATTTATATTTTTTACTTTATTTTATTTTTTAGATTTTATTTCTTTATTCTTTATTTTTTTAACTTTTGATTCTTTTTTATGTACACTTTTATAACAAATTTGTTATTTTCTAAATCCCAAGAAATTTATTCCCCTATCTAAAACATACCCCATCCCTAGACCAACCTCCCACCTCATTCAAATAACAACGCCCATACTACCATCCAGAACTAAGACCCCCCACCCCAATTGATATATTTAAAAACGCTGTTATTTTGGGAAATTCCCAGTATGGTACATGTTTTTTGCCATTACCTGATGATGCCGCAGTAATGCGATTGAAATAAATTATTTGTAATGAGCAAATTTAAAGTTTGTCCTTCATTTATTGAATATATATATATATATGAATGTGTATGTGTGTGTGTGTGTGTGTGTGTGTGTGTGTGTGTGTGTGTGTGTCGGTATTTAGCGAAGCTTTGTCAAAAAAGCTTTTGGTCTTCGCAATAAATATTTGACAAACCTTTCTTAAATACCGAGGGGATATCAATTATATCCACTTCTCCCAAATTCCAACCAAATTCTATCGGAGTTACTCAATCCCTCGCTCCTCAAATATATATATATATATATATATATATATATATATATATATATATAATTTAATATACCAAGCGTGTTGGTAAATCCTGGCGGTGAGAAAAAAAAACAGCAAATAGTTTGATCGTAAAAATATACTACCAAACATCAACCGGGGAGAAACATTTTTTTGAAAAAAAGAAAAAACCAAGATAGCCGTACCAACAAAAATAATCTATTGGTACTGTATTTGGCCAAAAGAAAGAATCTTAGCCCTGAAGAGCATTAAGCTAAAACTAATAGTAGGTTCGTCTGACTCATTAGATTTATCTTTATATATATATAATATATATATATATATATATATATATATATATTATATATTATTGGTATTAAATAGCCCATAAGGGTTTATATGGCATGAAACAAAATACCCTATTTGACAGCATATAAGACGCACGGGCATATAAGATGCACCCCCATTTCAGCAGGTCAGATTCAGGAAAACAAAGGTATTTAAGCATATATTGTTATCTTCGCCACCGTACGCTCGTGTTAACCTTGATTAAAACAATACCAGCAATCAAATAAGGATCCATGGAGTTTACGGTAGGTAAAAGTACTGAGCGTAAGTTGGGTTAGTGAGCATCATTGAGAAGACTAACCGAGGCCTACGGGAGGTCTCAAACTTTACCTACGATGTATAAGACGCAAGGCAATTTTGGAGACAAAATTTTGAAAAAAAGCTGCGTCCTGTATGCCGTGTAATACGGCATCTAAAAAGATGATAGTTGTGATGATTGTGTTACATAATCATTAGATACCTAATGATTATGACAATAGTGTATAAATCATATTAGTGCAGCTGATGGCCTTGAGAGTGAGTGACAGCGTTTGACTTCATCTGACCTTGCGTTCTGGGGATGAACGTGAGAACCGGAAGGCAATAGAAGGCCCCTTCCGGTTTAAGGATATTAAGTAAGTAACTTAGTCAGTTAGAACTTAGAAGCGAAGCTAGCAAGATGTAAGTCTCACTGCGTGATTGTCTGGTCTGGGGATCTACGAATAAAGTAACATCATCGTAAATCGAAGTCTTGTGTTTATTACTAAAAACCAAACAATGACACAGGGCTTCTGATAACAAGAAATCCCTAGTAACAGAAACCAGACCGGGAATCCTCAATAGAAGACCAGACGAGACCTTAGAAGAAATACCAGACCAAGATAGAAGATAGACGATAGAAGAAGCAAAGCCGGCCAGAAGAATAGACGACCAGAGTAAGAAGTAAGAGAAGTATATAACATATACCTATTTAGTGCCGGTAAAGAGGGTATGCAACATATATCTATTTGGTACCGTCAAAGAAAAGGCACTACGTAACAATTGCATAGCACCCATTTAATGCCTATACGTACACATATAAACGCTTCCTATTTGAATCATACGATATAATTTACGGATTTCTTGAACATTGTTTTGAATACAGTAGTCTCTTCTTTTTCTAATGATTCTGTCTTTTGTGATCTTTTTTCTATTATCCGTGATTGATTCTTCCAACGTTTGAACGGGGACATCAATAGATTAAGAGAACATTGTATAAATTGCATTGGAATCAACTGGAAACAATTCAATCCGTCCACGTAATCGAATCAAATGGACGATGTTCTCTTATTTCGGCTGAGTTAATCACGTGAAGAGGAGGCACTTAGAAAATAACATATTCTATCCAGAGACAGATTCGTCATGATGAAGTAACATTCCAGACAATGATTTATAATGGGAATAAAGAAAGGTTACACTAGAGTCGAAATGAGAAAAAAAAAAGATTTAGTCTCAAGAAAGACAGAAGAGAATTGAGATCAATATCTTCATATAACGTCCATTTGCACGACATATCGGCGGTTAGGAGCCGTCATTATTTTGCGATAGATGTTGGAATATTTTGGTGGATATAAGGTGTGCTTAGCTCAGTCGGTAGAGCGTTCGGCTAGAAACCACAAGGTTCCTAGTTCGATACCGGTCCTCGCCAACTCAGCGTATGAGTAGCACAGGGATCTGTGCGGTAAAGTGAGGAGCTGATGGTAGGTGTTGCGCTCACCCCAGATGCTAAAACAATTTTCTTGGTATAGCTCTATTGAAAAGGGGATAGACTCCCTCGCTGTCTGGCTGATACCGACTTTAGGCTGCCCCGTCGTCTTTACTTACTTACTTTTACAATACAGCACTTAAATTTATAGACAAACTAGGTCACGTGGTTTATACCTCAACCAATCAAAAGCCCGAATACGTGGCTGGTTAATTACATAATCACTGATAATGAGAGACGTCCATTTGCAATCATTGACGAAGGACTTGTAAGACTGAGGAGCACCAAGGAACAACAAAGGATTCTTTACCAAGAATCACGCTCTGCTTAACACAAAGGATCTCCGCTGGACAAGCACTCTTGCTTGAAGCGTAAAGGATGACCACTAAAATCGTAACAGTTTACACTATGGACATTATTATACGAGATGAGACAAAATAAAACGTGTCTCTGGTATAACTCTAAACTAAATCGGATGGTGAGGTACTTTATGAAGGACTACAGACTGAAGAACCACCCCTTCCGTTTGGTCCTTACTTAGGCTAGACGGTCGGTCGGAGAGACACCCCCTCTGATCAATCTGCTGTTAAGGTCAAGCCCGAGCACCTATATATATTTACCAACTCCTCCACACGAGTAGGATGTGACACATGGTCAATTCATTAAGCGAAGTTTTACATGTTTCAACTCAGAGTTCTACTTCTCCAAGACCAGTTGCCTAACCAAGGTTAAATATCCCCGTCCTACTATTTAACCATAGCTGAAGGAGAATACGAAACTTTCCCATGGTATTAGCACTAACTGAAATGCAAACAGCCTCGTCCATGATTTGATCTTGGGGCGAGCACCTATAGGATTCTCCCAACCCTATTTCCCTTATGGCAAGTCCAACCCTTTTTATCATATATGTGCTAGAAGGTGGTGACGGAGGGTCTTCATATCCTGGGTATGACATGATGGTGAAGTTCCAGTTCTGGAGCTGTAGAGAATGTGGTCTACCCATGTATCACCATTACTCACAGGTCAACTCTGATCCGGAGTGATAGTACCTGTTAAGGGGTCATATATGGGTTAAATAGAAAAATGTGTTTAAGGATTGAGTTTAAAAAGAAAACCGTATACTCACCAAGAATGAATCAAACAAAACTTATTCGGCATAAAATGACCCAACAAGCGTTGACATGCCGTAAAATGCAACAAAACCAGCGAACCAAACAAACCTATATGTGACACATCGTCGATTTTAAACCTTAGTTTAAGAGATTTTCATTCAGAGTCTTCTTTCTCCTAGCCCGGTTCTCATACTAAGTCAGCTCTACTATTTATCTATAGATAGAGGGCAATAATTGAATTCGTACCTTTCCCAAGAGTATTAGTACTATGTGCAATGCAAACAGCTTCATCCAGGATTTGAACCTCAGATCCCTGTGTCCATTACAGCACGAACTTCTACTCTGACCTTCAGTGGTAGGTTCTGTTAAGGATCCTATCTATGTGTCATAGAAATATGCTTGAATATCTGGTAGCATAAGATCTATGCCAAATTCCTGCTTATATTTATAAACTTTCCCAATATCAATAGCATGCATTCCCGGTAAAAATTATCCAATCAGAAACGATATAGAATGCATTTCAGTTCGTTGGTATTTGTCCTGAAATCAATTGCAAATTGAATTTTCTGAAATCAAGGCCCGCAGGTTATGATTACAAGGAATACAACAAACTTTCGGCTACAAGGAATATCTACCGAAACTACACTACTTTTCTACCAAGGGTTTCAAGGAATATAACAGAATTGTTGCCACAAAAAGTGTCTACTGAAACTTCACCCTTTTCTACCATTGGATTTAATAACAGGGGATCTAAACGGCAGAATCCAAACAAAATTTATTAGATTGAACATTTTGTGACCATTTAACTGAATATAATTCATTTGTATGAAGAATAGTTACATGAACCTATACTTGTTTGTAAATGATAATTAATAGTTACAGGAAAACATATGGATGTGCACTTAGCGTAACGTTTATCGTTGTAGGAAATGGATTGTGTGAGTTCAATTCTAGATAAGCTGATTGCGTTTCACTTCGCACTAATACACTTAGGTACGAATCCATTTATCCTACCACCAAAGTTATGTGTAAATAGGAGGGAAGATTATTTATTTAGACCTAATTAGGCAACCACTCAAGGAGAAGGAAACCCTAGATTTAATCCGCTTAAAAATCGACCTCCTTACACATCTTACCTGTGGCGGGGGATATAGGGTAGATGCATAGTTAAAACTATATAACTGCTTGCTACCAAAGACTGATATTGGCATTAAATGATCCAATAAATCACCGTAAAATCAACGGTAATTTTCACCTTTAGTTGGCTAAATTCCTAGCATAACATTGTGCGTGCGCATTATCTGAAGTGAACTTAATTGTTATTAAGAACACATTTTATGATGCAGTTGTATTCTTTTCGAAAAAGTTCTAAGATTTGTATATTTCGCACGGAGACTTTCAAAATGGCTACCGGCTTGTTTCAAAGTGAAAGTCAGTTGGCTAAATTCCTAGCATAAAAGTATCGGAAATGAACTTAATTGTTATTAAGTACACATTTTATGATATTTTTGTATTAAAGCGTGCAGTTGTATTGTTTTCGAAAAAGTTTCTAAGATTTGTTTATTTCGCACGGAGACTTTTAAAATGGCTGCCGGCTTGTTTCAAAGTGAAAGTCAAGGGAGGTTACTCTAATTGCCTTATTTGTTGGGAATTTAGCCAACTAAAGGTGAAAATTACCAAATCAACCAACCTCTCAACCAAATATAAGCAGCTTTCAAAATTGAATTGCCAGGATTTACCGTTTATTCGATAAGATGCTGTGTAGCAATGTCATTGATTTTAAAGATTTTTGTTTTAATAAAGAAGAAAAGGAAGAAAATGAGTGAAAGAAAGTCTACAAGAGGAGATTAAAAAAAGGAAGAATGGAGTGAACGACAGGGTTCAATCTGAAACAGAACATATATAAAACATTAAATATAAATTTTGATCTGTTTCTATACAATTGTTATATTCCCTTTTCCTCAGGATATGAATGTTGAGAAGGGGGAGGAGAGAAGAGAAGAGAGAAAGAAAGGAGAGAGAAAGGGAGAAGAGGAGAGAGAGGAGAGAGTAGAGAGAAAGAAAGAGAGAGAGAGAGAGAAGAGGAGAGAGAGAAGAGAGAGGAGTTCTTATGTGTGTCTATTTCTCGACCGCGCCATCTTCTTTTGAGTTATTTCTTCCTCTGATCATGCGTTTCTTTCTGGGCTGCGGTAGTCTGTGCTCATTTCTTTGTTTTAATAATGAAGCAAGCTTTGGTTATTTTTCAAAGATATCTTTATTAAAACCAAAGCTCGAAAAGGGCTTAACCGTGCGGTGAGAAGATGGCATCCTTGGGAACAGACGACCCACGTCTGCTTCCTTCGACTGACCGCCAAAATCTAACTCTAAGTTAGTCTCCTTCTCACGATTGTATTAGCCAATTAGAAATCAACGGCTTGGTCAGCGAAAGGTAAATTGTTGTCAATAAGTTTTAGAACAGATAATGGTAACTTTCCTTTTACCATAGCGTTATTTAGATCTTATTACACTTACATTCATAATTTATAGGCGACCTACGATTTATGTAACACATTCTGTGAAAATTTGAGATTATTTAAAAAAAGAATTGCCAAAATTATTGGCTTGTAAAATTATGTCAAATATTTTGGGTCAACCTGTATATGTCTTTACTTTCACGGACATTTGTATGGATTGTGTAAGAACACAAAACTCATCCATTTGCTCAATGCCCAATGGAAACTGTTTTCTGTTTAGTAATGTCTATTTCTTACTTCTTCTGGGCCAAATTGTTGTATATGCATATTGTTTGATGATTTCCTTTCTATTTCTACTTGTTTTCCTTACTTGCTATAGCCTTAATTGAATTTACACACCGGTGATATGTGCCGGCTAAAACGGTATATGAATACTCAGCATAATTGCCGATGTGGTTCGTGTCTACATGATTATTATTTCATGAATTTTCCCAATAGCTCAGTTTCTCTTGTTGGATACAAAATTCCAGTGATCCCCTTCAATAATATTGTACACTCTTCCGCATTTTTACTGTTAAAAAAAATTATAGAAATTGACACGAATTATTTTCTTGATTATCTGAATTTTGCAATCTTTTTCTTTGCAAATGTTTAATGAAAAGTTCAAAGCTTTAGAGGAATATCATTACGATTGTTTCCTTCGTGAAATGGGTAGTACATTTTAAACTGAATTATGGAGAACGTTTCAAACTGAACGATATAAAACGTTTCCTTCTAACTTTGTAGAACACTTCAAACTATATATAACGTCTCTGTTTAAACAACGTAGACCATTTGAACCTGTAATATGTAAAATGTTTCAAACTGAATATTTTAGAACGCTATGTGAAACGTTTCAAATTCAAATATATAGAACATTGTAAGCTGAACTATAAAAAACGTTTCAAACTAAACTGTGTTGATCTTTTTAAATTGGACTGGAACGTTTCTGTTTGAACTTAGTAGACCATTTGAAACTGTATTATGTAGAAATATTAACTGAACACTGTAGAACGTTACTAATTGAACTATTTAGTTCGTCTTGAATTTAACTATATATAGCGATTCAAATTAAATTATTAAGTACCTTTCAAACTATATTATGTAGACCACTTTATGCTGGAATATGAAAAACGGATCAAATTAAACTGGAGGACATTTTAAACTGAACTATGTAGAACGTTTCAAATTGATCTATCTGAACGCTTAACATTGAAATGTAGAACATTTTGAGCTGGACTATGAAGAACGTATCAAATTAAAATGTGGAAAATTTTAAAACTGAACTACGCAGAGCGTTTCAAATTGAACTATGTTAAACGTTCCCAATTCAAATATATAGAACATTGTAAACTGGACTATAAAGAACTTTTAAAACTAAACTGTGTTGGTCGTTTTAAATTGGACTATCTGAAAGTTTCTGGTTGAACGAAATAGACCATTTGAAACTGAAATATGTAGAATCTTTATAACTGAACTCTGTAGAACGTTGGCGTTGCCAGAGTATTGTGAATCGGAAAGAGTAATAAAAATATCTGACCTTGAAGCAAATCCGTTCCTGACCGCTATACGAATAATAAAATATTCCACATTTTAGCATCTGAAGATATAGTCTTGAGGATTCCCCATTCCTCTAAGTCTTCTGAAATAGACTATTATAATATAAATATAAATTTTCTTTGTCATCTTTTCCTAATCGACTAAGCTTAAATGCAACGGTGTCTGTTCATGCCTATATACTCTCACCACCACTGGTGAGTTGAGCACTATAGAGGGGAAATTCGCTGACCACTGCCGACTAAGCTTAAATGCTACGCTCTCCTATAAAACGGATGGATCACTTTGCGGTGGCCTTTACATATGTACATATGTATTTATTCATCAGTTAAAATCCTCGTTCCAGTCTGTAGGTGCTGATGGCCAAGTGGTTAAGAAGTCTGACTGATGATAATTAAATCAGGTTTCCAACCCGGTTGGAAGTAGCCGCCTAATGCCTAGCCACACTGAAGAGACGTGCTATTCGAGACACGATGTCTGTGGATGACTATATATATATATATATATATATATATATATATATATATAAGGACCTACATGAGTCAGACACTATCAGCCTAGGTTTGATACGAATGGTTTTTCAGGATAATTCTGACTTGTTTTATATCTATTTTTCCCAGATCTCGGTTTGAAAATTTTTAATTTTATTTTTAAAAACTGAATTAAGAGTTTAGAAGTATATATATATATATATATATATATATATATATATATATATATATATATATATATATATATATATATATATATAGCCACCTGGAATGTCTCGACACTTCCCGATCTTGAGAAATTGGGAAACCCCAAACTGCATACTGGTATCGTGACAGGGGAACATCTCGATATGGGGCCGACATCGATGCCCCTGCGGAAGTCAATTTCAGCTATATGGATCAATTGACAGAGGGTGGGCTGGATACACATCCTCATGGAAATACAGGCTGAAGGTAGCTGTAAGAAGTTTGAGGTAAGATGACTCGAGCCCTCCATCCCGAAGCGACACATGACGGACGCCCATTGAAACATTTCCTACATCTAAGTCTGACCTGTGTGGCAGGGCCTGTATGTCAAGGGTTTCCTATGTGACAGGGTACATAAAAACAAGCTGGATCCGTGGGCCATATGTGTGCTCACAACTGCTCACATCTGGACTATTTGTAGAAATGACCTTATTCTGCCAAGAAGCGGCAATCACCATATATATATATATATATATATATATATATATATATATATATATATATAATATATGTGTGTGTGTGTGTGTGTGTGTGTGTGTGTGTGCGTTAGGGACAGTAGGAATTAAAATATAGTCAAAATAAATATAAGACAATAGAAGTATTTAAAACCAGTGAGTCAAACCTCAGAACAAAGAGTTTTCCTTAAATAACTCGGACAAGTAGAAGAATACTTCTTCAGTATACCAGTATATTTGCTTATTTGGTGAGTCATTAGTTGCCATAGCAACTGGAAATAACCGTGTTAAACTCTAACAGAATAGCCAAACCGATGCATGTGATCCGATGTCAAGTTCTCTTTTTTTTGTCAAGGGCGAAACTAACATAGAATAATAATGAACACATCTTAATACTTTTCCCTAGTCATGGTTAACGGAATGAGAACAATCTACCCCCGTGGATTGAATAAAGGTTAGGTTCAAAGGTACATGATGGCTCCTGATCACAACAACGTTTCCCGAATTTGAAAAGGCTACTGGGTCCAACAACAAATACCTGAAGAAGGAGAGCACATAGGCCCAAAATGTTGTACTGATAACAATATAGATGAGGATAAGAGTCCGTATAATACAAATAATACAAATTAACAAGTTCATTTAAACAATGGACATGATCAGTGAGTAATTTACTTGTTAAACGGCACATCAACTCCTTATGGTTTATTAAATGCCCAAATTTGTTTCAATTATAAATTTGGCGAAGGGGCCAGTTTAGCTTAGTCACTAAATCGCAAGTTTCCTGGTTCAATACAGGTCCGCGGCAACTCAGCATACGAGTAGCAAAGATTCAGTAATCTGATTTGTGTGATACAGAGGGGAGCTGACGGTAGGTGTAGTGCTCACCCCAGCCAAAACAATCTCCATTGTCTAGGCTTGCGAAATGGGGATAGACTCCCTCGCTGCCCGACCGACACCGTCAATTAGCTACTCCACCTGAATTTATAAATTTGGATTATTTGGATTTGTAAGACGATTTTCCTCATCTTTATTGTTATATACACAACGGTTCGACCGAACTGCCCTCCGGTCTTCTTCAGATGTTTCTTGTCAAACTCGGCAACCTTCTTGAACTTAGAAACCTTCTCTTTGAACTCGAGAGCCTCCTGTTCGAACTCGGGAGCCTTCATGGAACTTCAAACAGAACCCTATATTCAATCCACGGGGTTAGACTGTTCTCATTCCGTTAACCATGACCGGGTACAAGTGTTAAGCTATGTTAATTATTCTAGGTTATTATTGCCCTTGGCCAGGACTGAACCTGCAATATACAGATGATTTTCCCTTAGAATTATATTAACCCAAACCTAATATCCGTTGCGCTATGTGTCCAACTGGACAATAATTCGTAATATCGAGATAATACTAATTCAGTCAAGCTTCAGTGTAAAACATGTCAAACACCTTTGACTGTTAAACACTTATTCATGGAATGCATTTTTTTTTTGCTCACATCAGAAACCGTTATTTTAATACCAAAAATATGAAAGATCTATTTGAAAATGTCAACATGGAGGACATTCTGTCCTTTTTTAGGGAAATAAGATTATACCATAAAATATAGACATGAACTTAATCAATACTATACAACATGATCTCCAATGGTCCTAACACATTGTTAAAACCAATTACTAAAAAAGTGTAAATATAAATACACAACATATATTACTTTCTAACTGCTAGGCATGAAACAACCCCAGACGGGTTGATATGCCGTTAAAATTAAACAACCAGCCAAGTAAGCAAACATTCAGACAAATAGTCTGAATTGCAAATGTTTGATCAGAGACGTAACTATATTTTTCACTGCATTTTCAAAATTTCACTTTAGTTGTTTTTAATGATTTGTTTGCACATAGTTTTACGATATTAAGTATTCTGATCTAATACCAATAATTTGCAGACGATTTTACTATTTCAGGTAATTAGATTTTGCAGTCCAAGCAGATCAGCCCTGTCGGCTGAGGCTTTAGAATACACCGACTGTACCTCTGCAGAGGAGTAAGACCCATACAATGGTCCACTTATTGGCCGTGGGTGGTGACCCGTGATGCTTAAGGATGGAGTCCTGGTGAATGAGCAGTCTATGACATGCAGCACTCCACTTAGACCTTTACTTAGGCGAGACGTGCGGTCGGAGAGGTCCCCTCCGATCAATCGACTGGTCACGTCAATCCCTATCACCTATACGATTGTCCCAACTCTATTGCCTTCATTGCAAGCCGCAACCCTTTTTATCATATATGTGTGAGAGGGCGGGTGACTGGGGGTCTTAATCTCCTGGGTATGACGTTAAACTCTATCTGATGGTGAAGTTCAAGCTCTCAAGCCGTGGGAGGGTCGAGTACCCCTTCATCACCATTACTCCCAGTTCCACTCTGACCCAGAGTGGTACTACCTGTTAGGGTCACATCTATAGCTTCAATAGAAAAATGTGCTTATGAAAAAAATAAGTAACCATCAAGAATAAACTAATTCAAAAACATTATCGGCATAAATGACCCACCGAGATTGATATGCCGTAAAACAAAACAAAACAAATACATGCACAGCGTATGAGTAGCACAGGGATTTGTGCGGTAAAGTAAGGAGCTGATGTGGAGCCCACCACAGATGATAAAAACTCCTAGTGAAAAGGGGATATATTCCTTCATTCTCTGGCTGATACCGTCTTTAGACCACCCCAATCATGAAATTGCATTTTTTCTTAAAGTTGCTAGATCTTTTGTACACAAGATTCGTAAAGAGTTAGAAACTGAAAATAAAAACATTATGCCTGTATGAAAATATTAACAAAAGAAAAAACATTCTAAACGCTCTGATTCAATGAGAACACCTGAATTTGTTCTCAAAGTTAAGCAGACAATTGACGACAATCAAGAACGTATTTATCTGTATACAACCACGGGTATGCAGGTATACTCTATACTATAAGAGATAGGATATGTCGATATATATATTTACCAACCCCTCCGCACGAGCAGGATGTGACACAAGGTCAATTTCTTAAGCGGAGTTTAACAGGTTTGAATTCAAAGTTTTCCTTCTCCTAGACTGGTTACCTAGCCATGGTTAAAGAACCCAGTCTGCCCTGCTATTAACCCATAGCTGGAGGGAGAGTTAGATTCATACCTTTTCCAAGGGTATTAGCGCTAAGTGAAATGCAATTACCACGTCCAGGATTTGAACTCGGGGCGACGAGTCCATTTCCCATGACTTTAACCATTACACCACGCGCATCCTACAAGATACGTCGATATAAGTATGGATATAAAACGCATTTTGCTATATACAACGCCAGTTTAAATTTACAAGTAAGTAAGGTTGACCGAGTGGCCAATTTTCTGTATCAGCCAGACAGCAAGGAGGCTGTCCCGTTTTCGCTAGCTCCAGCCCGATGAGACTGCTTTTTTCTGAAGGGGGCGCCGCACCCACCGTCAGCTCCCCTCTTTACCTAATATTGCTACCCATGCGCTGAGTTGGCAGGGACCGGTATCGAACTCAGAACCTTACGATTACAAGGCAGCTGCTCTACCGATTGAGCAAAACCGGACCCTTTATATTAAAAAGTAAGTAAAATCGTCGGGGTGGCCTAAAGTCGGTATCAACCAGACAGCGTTGGACTCTATCCCTTTTCACTAGCGCTATATGAAGGAGATTGTTTTTGGCATCTGAGGCGGAGTGCCATACCTACCATTAGTTATTTACTTTACCACAGAGATCCCTGTGCTTCTCATACACTGAGTTAGCGAGGGCCGGTATCGAACCACGAAGCTTCTGGTTCCTAGTCGGCCGCTCTCCCAACAACAATTCAGACACTTTAGAAAGTACTGCTATCAAATTTTTAATGCAAAGGAAATGGCTGCCCCTTTAAAACTGAAATAACGTTAACTTCCCGTAAGACTTATATTAAGGATAGTAATTGCACCACACCTTGGGTTACAAATTAAGAATAATAACATTATGAGAGTAATAAAAATCGGAGATATAAAGTTAATAAAACTCAGTTCGATTTGAGGTATAAGCTAGGGAATTCAATTTACATTTTCATCGATTTCAATTTCCTTAGGTCTCTCTCTCTCTCTCTCTCTCTCTCTCTCTATATATATATATATATATATATATATATATATATATACTGGTTATTTTATTAGATTGAATTACTGTAGTTTAATTGTTAATAATGAAGGCTGTAAATTTAGGCAATGCAGGGGGGCTGCATTGCCTAAATTGGCCTAATTATGAAAGAGAAACATTTTTAATTGGTCATTTAAAGTTTATATTTATTTCTGCTAAACGGCAATGTCTGAATGCAAACAGATATAACATCACTGTTATCCTTCTTGCCAAAAATTATGGGATTTTCCCGCCTTGATTGTCACCTTTCCAAGCATTCAAGATAGCAGTATAAATCAGATATCTATCCTGCCAGATAGTTAAAAATATCTCTATCTCTCTCTCTCTATCTATCTATATATATATATATATATATATATATATATGTGTGTGTGTGTGTGTGTGTGTGTGTGTGAAGTGAATCCAACGGTATGTAAAATAGTTAAAATATTAAAAAAAACACAGTTTCAAATAAAATGAGTGATATTTATTCAGCAACGCTGCAGTGTTTCAATCAGTTTAGTAGATCTTCTTCAGGGATTTTGTTGATATAAGGAGAATTTATCACAGAATAATAAGGATACTGTGTTGTTGTTGTTGATCAGTTTGTTTACAATGTTTTGAATGGAATGTTAGCGCTCTTAGAATGGATCGAAAGTTATGACACACACACACACACATATATATATATATATATATATATATATATATATATATATATATATGTGTGTGTGTGTGTGTGTGTGTGTGTGTGTTAACTGCATGTACGTCTGAGTTCCCTATTTTGGTTGAATCATTTCCCGAAAATATTTCATGATATATATATTTTTCTTAAAATATTTTATAATATATATATATATATATATATATATATATATATTATAAATGTATAGATAGATAATCTACTTAACTTTCACCCCCCCAAAAAAAAAGAATCATCAATTAACCCTGATGATAAAAGATTAGCTCTCTCTCTCTCTCTCTCTCTATATATATATATATATATATATATATATATATATTGAACACTGAACTCACTACCAATAAAACAGGATTAGAAACGTACATTTAACATCTTTACAACATGGCAATGAATTCAGCATTATTTTTACTAGAAGAGTATTCAAGTATTCCGCTGCTCCTGGGCGGTTTGTTATTATTAAGGCCCAGACCATTTTACGAAAAATAATGAACTCAATAATAAAATTTGACAAAGTCCTGTCGGCCCTGCCTCCAAAACTGGTAATGGAATTACAAACTTCAATTTCAACAAAAACAAATTTGAGGACCTGAAAGTGTCTCTCATCACAAGCCACGAGAGAAGAAATACTTTTTCCTAGGCAAAATGTTCTACACCCAGAAACAATACAACCTAATTGATTTAAATACACGAGAAAAATATTTAATATTGCAAGAATTACAAACAGAGATGTTTGCACGTTAACCGTTCTTGGTGTAATTTGACATGACCTACTTCCTGTCACAGATTTGCCGCTGGTGATCTTCAAATCTACAGGGTAATTGTAAAGTAACACTCTATTTTTAAAATCTCATAATCTATCTATACATATATAAAGGGAAGTTGTGTGTATGTATGTATGGGATGGTGTATGTATGTCCGGAGAAACTACAAAAATAAAACAATTAACGACAAAGTAAATATATCATCATCATCATCATCATGTCATGCAATTAGCACGGATTTCCATGACAATCTCTCGCCAACCCTCCCTATCATGCGCAGCATCCAGTATCCTTGCATAGTTGGTCAATGTAGGTTCTTGGTGGCCGGCCCACACTAGAAAGTCCATGTGTTTGCTTCCACAGAAAAATACACATTCACTATCACTAGATCTTGCTTTTTGAGCAAAAATTAATGAAGATGTGATTCATATTTTCGAATAATTTAAAAATGTCCAAATCTACAGGGTAATTGCAACGTAACTCTCTATTCTAAACATCTTATAATCTATACACATATAAAGAGAAGTTGATGTGTATGTATGTATGTATGTATGTCCAGATAAAAATACAAAAATAAAACAATTAATGACAAAGTATATATATATATATATATATATATATATATATTATATATATATATATATATATTACCGGTTCTCGCTATTTGTGCAAAAATTAAGATTTGATTTATATTCGAATATATCTAAACATTAAAATATACATAGAAATAGCTTGAAATTCTACTTCAAAATTTCAAAAGTAAACAAATCAGTACACCCTCTACCCAAGCGACGCTGAATAGCCACTTCTAGTTTATTTATGATTCATCATTTTTAAAAACAATGGATATGAGAAGAACACACATAACATGGTGTTTTATATAAGATTCTATATGCGCACTGGCGTTCCTCTTCAAAATCTCATCATCAACTGATCTTCCCGTGAACTCTTGTGGAATTGCAGAAATACATTCTTGTGTTCGTACTTCAAGTTCTTCTAAAGTTGTTGCTATCGTAGAGTCGACTTGTCTCTTTTTGTGTTTATATTTTTAATATCAGGCATCCCATTGTGGTGAAGATAATCTAACATATTCATTTTTGCAGAAAAGAAAAAAGTCACAGGGAGTTAGATCGAATTTATGGCTACTTATGCGACCATTGTACCCGTCCATATCCTAGGAAAATGATGATTCAGCCATTCACGAACAACAATAGCAAAATGTGGAAGAACACCATATTGTATAAAAATCAAGGCTTCAATATTATCCAAAGTATTATCAAAAAATTATAAATAGTTTAAAATAGGGAATTACTTTTCAATTCTCCTGTATTCACTTCATCAATAAAACGATATTTTTTAGCAATATCTTCGTATGTGTTGCAGTTTTGTGATATATAGTTATTTACTAAGCTTTGCTTAGATGTGGCACAAGGCCAGAAGTGTGGGGCGCCCAGTGAGAATCGAACTCACTTACAATGGTTTGCGAATCCAAATTGCTAACCATTACACCAGTTTTGTGATATATAGGCATGGGGCAAATGGTCACTTCTAAATATAGAATCGTTGATTACCACGTGACCACCGAAGATTCCTATGTCCAATCACTGGCAGTGTTGCTGCTGTTGGTATATTTATAGAGGCCTGATTCTAATCTTAACTCATTGACATTTGGATTATCTTGGACGTCGGACTTACAAAGAATACTATAACACCGGATTCTTATTGGCTTGCTTACTTATTTACTACATCTGGAAATAAGGATGCCGACCAGATACTTAACAGTATGCTCTTTGATACGTGATTATTTGGCATCTCAAATAAGTGTTAAACTATTTAACTCTATCTTAGACTCGGAACAGATGAGAATATATGTTATTATTTTTGTCATTTGTTTCTTTATTTTTACAATGATTATTTCAAAGAAAACTGAAATAAAAAAGACATCATTAAGAATAAAAGAAAAACAAAACAAATAAAAAGAAAATGGAACGAATTTCTACTACAAAGAAAGAACGAAATCATATAGATTAAAAGAAAGAAGTTCATGAAAAAAACATTTAAAAAAAACAAAAATCAGTTGCAAAATCCATGAAAAATAAAGAAAAATTACAAAGTGTCTCAAAAAAGTTTCGAGAATTTTTGTACTTTTTGACACATCTTGTATTCTGAAAAAAATATCATTCCATTCATATTTTCTCAGATTACAAGGTGTGAAAATAAAGTTCTAAGCTTTATTTACCAAGATAGAAATGAAAAATGAATTGAACGTTATTTTTTTTCAGAATACAAAGTGTGTCAAAAAGTACAGAAACATCTCGATACTTTTCTGACACACATTTTATTCTTTTTTGTTTTCCTTTATTTTACTTTTATACTTTTTTTATATTACTTTTTCTTTTTATTCTTTCTTTCATTGCTTACATTAAGAACGAAAAAAGAATGAAAGGAAGAAAAATAGCTTAATAGAAAGTAAGAAAAAGATAAATAGAAAAATGGTACAAGCAGAACATATATAAAATGGAAAAATAGTAAAAGACACCCCATACTGTCCCAAAGTTTTTCCTTTCACAAGAGCTAAATAAGCACACATATATCTGGTTACGAGTCAATTGAGTGGGGTGCTCCCTAGAGGCCCCTTACGCTCGACTGTTTAAAGTCATAGAGAGGAATGAGAAGTATTTCACCATTGACCCCCATTCTTGAAACCAAAAATATTGTGTCTTTTAATAGTCTAAAATCTTTATCAGAGTCAAGACTTTTTTCGACAGCCTGAAGCCAACACAAACACACGACTACTCATAATTACTCAGGGGAAAATATGTATTTCATCCCCTGCTGATTTTCTAAGTTTACCACCTTTCAAAAATAGAAACGGTCTATAATTTTCAGGGTAGGCCCGTCTGGAAAATGAGAGATATTAAAAACAAATTCTAGAAAATCACATTATATTAATTTTTGAACATTTATTTGTACTAGCAAATATATGCACCCTCCGGGTGCAAGTATTTAAGTTTTAATGTAATAAAATATCGTATTAAATTAGAAAGGCTAATGAAACTAAATAAGAATGCAGATAAAAAGATTTGAAACAGAGGGGGTGATAATAGATAAATAGAACAACTGAAACTTACTCTTCCATCACTCTCGCCTTTCCTTGTTATTTTTTCTAATTTAAGTATTTAGTTAAAATAGGAAGTAAAGAATAAAATGACAGTTATTTTTTCATGTTAATAGATTTCATTTAAGATACAATGAAGAGGTTTTTGCTTATATTCATTAAAATAAAACCAAACAGTTAGAAATCAATAATACTAAGCACATATTTATTAAAATCACATTTTTAATATCAATATGCAAATTAGCCTTCCTATTCACACTGTAAACTACTATTTTGTTGTACATATGAATATAATTGCATGTTTTTCATATGTAGATATGGTCAACAGTATTAATAATGTAAAACAATTTTATTAATAATTGAGGTTAAAATTAAAATAAAATCATTGAGAATGTGATGTCAATAACTAAGGGAATTGTAACTTGAGTAGTAATATAGTTTCGGTTACAGACAGAAAAACATACAATCTCCATTAATTATTTGTATTTTATTGAAAAAATAAGCATTTCACACTTACCAACCAGCAATCGTTCAGACCCCACAGACCGGTTATGTGAGCACGAGGCATATAGACTAGTTCTATTACTCAATTATTACTCCTAATCAGTACTCATTACCTGTATAAAGAAAATAGTTCAGAGAATCATTCAATGAATCAGAAGCTAATCTCCCATAATGGGCAAGAAGAAAAACAAATAAATGATCAAAAATAGATATGATTTACTAGAATTTTTTAATACCCTGTCCCCACTTTCAAGACGGACCTACCCTGAAAATTATAGGCCGCTCTTTTTTGCAAAGTGGCAAACAGTTGATTTATCTAATGAAGAAGACTCTAGATGATGACTCGTAAAATTTGCAATAGGGAATGTTCACATGATAGTTTGCCCTTGAATCTCCAACGATTGCGATGCATGAATGTTCATCCAATGAACAACCTACACAGTGTTTTGTTTATAGTGGTGAAGGCTTGTGTTGGACCATCCGCACTTTTTGGCACAGTAATTGAAAGAATTGGTGCACAAGGAATGCCACAAACCCAATCAACGACTGACCTCAGGATTTTAAAATTCAGTTTTCCTTCTTCTCTCTAGTCTGTCCTACTATTTTACCAATAGTTGGAGGGAAAATATATGGATTCATACCTTTCCCAATGTTATTAGTGCTATTTGAAATGCAAACAGCCTTGTCTAGGATTTGAACTCGGGTCGACGAGTCCATTTCCTACGACTCTAACCATTATGTCACGCACCTGCATATATTTTCTGTCCATAGATTACATTAGAGATGTCCATTTTTTAAATTTTAGTTTTAAAAAAGTCACTTTACATTATATTGTCTAGACGGACACGCTGAAGTAGACGGGTAATATTTTTTCCGACAGAATGATATATTTAACATAAGTGAAGAAAAACTGTTTTGCTCATTATTTGTAAAGGGCCGGTTTAGCTCAGTCAGTAGAGCGTTCGGCTAGAAACCACAAGGTTCCTAGTTCGATACCCACCCTCGCCAACTCAGCGTATGAGTAGCACAGGGATTTGTGCGGTAAAGAAGGGAGCTAATGGTAGGTGTGGCGCTCCACCTCATACGCTAGAATAATCTCCTTGGTCTAGCACTAGTGAAAAGGGGATAGACTCCCTCGCTGCATGGCTGATACCGACATTAGGCCGCCCCGACGACTTTACTTTACTTACTGCGAAATAAAAAAAACTAAAGTGATCATCCTCTAAGTGTGTTAATTCCTCATTTTTTGCCGGTGGTTCAAATTTAATGAGGAATCCTTGATATGTCATTTATTTTTACTACCATTCCACTATTATCAAATCAAATATCTTGTAGAAAGTAAACGACAAATGATTAAAAAAAAACTAAAACCAAATAAAATATCCTTTAAGTACAAATAATTAATATTAATACCCATGTTCTTTATTTGTACGACGATTATCATCTTGCAACAACCTCTGGTTAAAAAGGAAATCGTCCAAGATGAAATGCAAATATGTAAATCCCGATTATCTGTTGTTGCTTATCGACAGAATACCTATTTTTTTATGAGTGTCGTCATCTCAGCTAAATAATGGACCCTTCCGTTTTTTTATCATAAAGAAAGAAAAGGAATAAAAAGGACATGCTGCACCGAAAAATATTATAAGAAAAAAGAAAGAGAGCAGGGGAAAGATAGAGAGTGGGGTGAGCTTTGTGGAAGTGATAACCCTAACCTGTTTCAACCAAACCTGATAAAACGATGAAACGAAAGAAAAAGAGATTGAGTGTTAAATCAAGATTATTATACTATTTACATATTGAACTATTAGCAATAGCTCTTAAGTAAAAAATATCAAACGTTGTAGTAATTAAATTATCATTACTTTGGTATATTCACGGGTCCTGCTAGTTAACAATATTGATGAACTACAAGTACAGTAGAGTTTGTCTGATTCGCGGTATTGCAGAGTAATCTTATTTTCAAACCACACTGTGTTTTTATTATTCCTTGTTATTCAGATTCAATGATACAGAATTTGGCAATAAAAAGTAAATAAAATTTATCCACATAAATCTCTACTTTGTGAAACGAAATACTCTTTATTGCTACTTTATATTTTGCCCTTCAGAAAAATATCGATAGGTTGAATATTGTTGCTTTGATTCACATTAGGCTGGCCTGGTGGCGTGAAGAAATGAGGCTTGATACATTGACATATTTAGGTCTTCCATACCATCTTGCTCATGCTGGCGTGCAGAATAAAACATTAAACTATGATCTCTTGAAAAATAATAATAAATGCCACCAATACCATCACTAGGCCCACAATAACGATAATATCAAATAACAATTTCTTTTTATATTCTAATATGTTCTCAATCGATTTTGCGCACCATAAAACAAAGAAGCAGACATCCTGTAAAGATATTCTATTTCAGATGACATTGAAAATTTATCCCCGGGGAAAATATTCGGTGTTGGGCATTTCTTCACTTAATAGAGGAAAATATCATGAAACTCCAGCGTGGGGGTGGAGGCAGGTACTCAATCTGGAGACTTGCTTTGGGGTTGTCTGTTTCTATTGTAATCAAATTCTCTGTTCGAAATCAGACCTACATAATTCAATTTAGCCCGTAGTCTTTTTGTTTACGTTGTAATTATCAAAGTTATCATATGTATTTTACACTTGTATAGCCTTGTTCCATAAATCGTTATTATGGCAATACAAAGTGTATGGGAAAAGACGAATCAATTTTTGAAAAGAAAAAAAAGACGAAATAACAATATAATCTAGCAGTATCTAACAATATTATATATATATATTTTATATTTACCAACTCCTCCGCACGAGCAGGGTGTGACACAAGGTCAATTTCTTAAGCGGAGCTTAACAGGTTTGAATTCAGAGTTTTCCTTCTCCTAGACTGGTTGCTTAACCAAGGTTAAAGAGTCCAGTCTGCCCTACTATGTATCCATAGCTGGAGGGAGAGTAGAATTCATACGTTTCCCAAGGGTATTAGCGCTAAGTGAAATGCAATTACCACGTGCAGGATTTGAATCTAACCATATTATAGATGATTTAAAGTCGTCGTGGTGGCCTAAAGTCAGTATCAGTCAGACAACGAGGGAGTATATCCCCTTTTCACTAGAGCTGGCAATACATAGTGTATGGGAAGAGACGAATCTTGTTTTGAAAAAAAAAGACGAAATAAACAATATAAACTAGCAGTACCTAACCATATTACATGAGATTTATAATCGTAATGTTGGCCTAAAGTCGGTATCAGCCAGACACCGAGGAATTCTATCCCCTTTTCACTATCGCTAGACCAAGGAGATTATTTTAGCATCTGAGGTGCAGCGCCACAACTACCATCAGCTCCTTAATTTAACGCACAGATCGCTGTGAAACTCATACGCTGAGTTGGCGAGGCCGGTATCGAACCAGGAACCTTGTGATTCCTAGCCGAACGCTCTATCGACTGAGCTAAACTGACCTGTCAAACTAGCAGTACCTAACCATATAACATATGATTTATAGTCGTCGTGATGGCCTAAAGTCGGTATCAGCCAGACAACGAGGAAGCCTATCCTCTTTTCACTACCATTAGATCAAGGAGATTGTTTTTTAGCGTCTGAGACGGAGCGCCACACCTACCACCAGCTACTCACTTTACCGCACAGATCCATGTGAAACATGCGCTGATGTTGAGAGGGCCGGTATCGAACCAGGAACCACGAGGTTCCCAGCCAGACTCTCTACGACTGAGCTAAAGCAGATTGGATAAATTGAAACTCAGAGGAAGAATCGGTACCACCAAGACAGCAGCATTATTAATTTCACCCAGAATACTCAGAATAGTTCTGGAGACCTTAAGAGACTTACTATCACTCGGATTTCAGTGAAAGATGATATGATTAATTAGTTCCGGGTTTTAACTTATTTCAAGTGAAATCTGGAGTAGGTACGTGTTGACATATAAAAACAATTCTTAAATAAAAAAAGCAAAAAAACCCTTGTGTTTTACTACGGAGTTTTAATGGAAGCCCACGTAATCATGTTTGATATGTTCTTAAAACGAACACAACAATCTCAGGTCACGTAATCTATATATTAAGACTCATATTCTTTAATTTAATAATTCTTTAGAATTGGGATAATATGCAATAGCTAACTTTTCTTCTATACAGAGAAGGCAGAAATTATTAACTGGTTGTAATTACGTACTCTTTTCAAAATCTTCGACTTCAGAATAGGATCCGTGCAATATTTGTTTTAATGTCTCTGAAAATATTTAGAAATAGCGATACTATTGTAGCCTTGCGGGGGGTCAATTCAAAGGGTTTTTTTGTAATAGTAATAATTCTATTTTTATCTTACAACTATTCTCTTGGCTGGTTGGTTCTGCTATTTTGGATCGGAGTGGCTGGGTCTATCTGTGTCAGCTGGTGGATTGAATTGGACGCTGGGTGGCATTCTCGCTGCTGTTTGACTCTGGAAATTACTTTGGAATCTTTTGGGATATCTTGTTTTGTGCCGTTGATAGTTTTTTAATAAAAAACACAAGACGTTCTTGTTTTTTCTGAGTTCATTTATTTTATCTCAACATAAAAGACACTGGAGAACAGACACTCATTTTATATCTGTTCTCTTCAACCACTCAGCTCAAACTGCCAACTCATCACTCTTTCTTTACCTCCCTTTTCGCCTGTTGGCATCTACCAACTAATCAGAGATCCAGTAGCCTTTTTTTCCTTATCCCCAAAATTCTAGTAAATTTCTACTATTATCTACACGTACCTTAAATTTTCGTCTTTTTCCATCTCATTATTTTACCCTATTCAAGTGTATAGGGCATGTGTTATCAGCACCCTCATGTATGGAAGTGAAACATGGACCTTATACTCCCACCAAGAGCGGCGGCTAAATACCTTCTACCTTCGCTGCCTTAGACGTGTACTGGGCATTACCTGGAGGGACAGGATCACTAACACAGCAGTCCTAGAGAGAGCTCAACTCCGCAGCCTGTACTCTCTACTGAGACAACGTTGTATCCGATGGATGATGGACGAATCCCGAAATACATTCTTTATGCAGAGCTTACGTCTGGTAAAAGACAGATTGGTCGCCCCCTGCTGCGGTTCAAGGATGTCTGCAAAAATGATCTCAGGTGCTTTGGCGTTGTCCCTTCCAGCTGAGAAGACCGCCCTCCGTGGCGGCAGAATCTCCATAGAGGACTGTACATGTCAGAAGTCACCCTGATACAACATCATGAAGCTAAGAGGTCCATAAGAAAGCAACGGCAACAAAGCATCGGAACATCATCATCTACAGGGACAATTGCCAATGATTTTACACGATGTATGTATTTCTGTGAAAAAACTGCTTTTTCATTGTATTTTTTTATTAAGTATTTCTTTTTTAATTCTGCCTATCAGTATGTATGATCACCTGGCATACATTACCTTCACTCTGGCATTTACCTTCAAGAAGAAACTTCATCTAAAAATTACAATTTCTTGGTAGATCTTCGCCTTCTGTTTTTGAATTAATTTACTCTCGTTAATTTTGCTGATAGACGTTCTTTTTTTTCTGAGCTCATTTATTTTATCCATATTTACCAAGTAAAACTGCTTTGGAGAACAGACACTCATATTACATCTGTTATCTTCAACCACTCAGTCCAGCCTGACAAACCATTATTTTTTTCTTTCTCACACCTCTCCATCCAGCCCCACAACCGATCCAGAAATACCAGCAACTCTGATTAAGCCTCGAGAACTAAAACAGGATAAGAAGAATATACGTATATTACGATTACCATTTTAAAGGGCCGGTTTAGCTCAGTCGGTAGAGTGTTCGGCCAGGAATCATAAGGTTCTTGGTCCGATACCGGCTCTCGCCAACTCAGCGTATGAGTAGCACAGGGATGTGTGCGGTAGAGTTAGGAGCTGATGGTAGGTGTGGTGCTCCACCTCAGATGCTTAAATAATCTCCTTGGTCGAGTGCTAGTGAAAGGGGGATAGTCTCCCTCGCTGTCTGGCTGATACCGACATTAGACCGCCCTGGCAACTTACTTACGATTACTATTAGAACGTAATGGCTCCTTTTAATTGAGTCCCGTTACGCTACACATCTACTTGACATCCTCCCTTAATTCTAATTCGTATTAGCATCGATTTCTTCGGATCTAAATTACTCTCGCCGTATTCAAACAAAAAGTAAAGGGCCCATCATCATCATCATCATCATCATCATCATCATCTCGCGCTACCAGCACGGATACCCATAAGTCTCTTTGGGGTTTTCCGCATGTCATTCACAATCCGCACAATCCGACTGATGTAAATTCTTGCTGGTTGGTATACGCCGATGTTCACAGGACAATGTCACCTATGTGTTCGTTCTTGCGTCTCCAGCAGTTTTCAGGGTGTCTTGTTATTTTTTATTTTGCGAGACAGGGAGTAAATGTTGTACAGCTGTTTTGTTGAGGGCTGCTGCTTCCAGGATTGTTCAAGGTAGCACACATCATCCTTGTGTAGTTCTCTTCTAGCGTTTTTTTCTCTAAGCGTTTTGAAAGAGTCGAACTGGTATAGCTAAACAGTAGTACTGATAAGACTATAACTTGGAATAATTCACCTTAGTGTTAGGTAGAATCCTTGGTTGCTGATCCGTCCGTCCGTCCGTCCGTCCGTCTCGAATATCAGTACTGAGGGGCTTTCAGCATCGGCGATTCAATAGTTAACTAACCACGTATTCGAGCGTGTTGATTGGCTGGCATTACTCCACGTGCCCACGCAAAGTCTATAAGTTTAAGTGGTGGACCACAGCACACCTTATATGACAAAACATTTGGCATCTCACATGGTGTAATTGTTAGCAAGCTAGATTTGCAGACCGTTATTAGTGAGTTCGATTCTCATTGGGCGCCCCATACTTCTGGCCTTGTGCCACATTTAGATCTAAGCTTAGTAAATAACTATATGACAAAACATTTGGGCATCTCACGTGCTGTAATGGTTAGCGAGCTAGATTAACAGACCATTGGTAGTGAGTTCGATTCTCACTGGGTGCCACATACCTCTGACCTTGTGCTACATCTAAGCTAAGCTTAGTAAATAACTTGGACACCTCACGTGGTGTAATGATTAGCAAGCTCGCTTCGCAGACCATTGTTAGTGAGTTTGATTCTCACTTGGCGCCCCATACACTTTGTGTTACATCTGAGCTAAGCTTAGTAAATAACTGTATGTCAAAATATTTGGGCTCCTCACGTGGCGTAATGGTTAGCAAGCTAAATTACCGACCATTGATAGTGGGTTTGATTCGCCTGGGGCGCCCCATACATCCGGTATTGTGCCATATCTAAGCTAAGCTTAGTAAATAACTATATGACAAAACATTCCAACATATAAAGAGAGGGGTGTATAAAGAAGGGGTGTATAAAGAGAGGAGTATATAAAGAGAGGGGTGTATAAAGAGAGGGGTATATAAAAAGAGGAGTATATAAAGAAAAGGGTATATAAAGAGAGCATATAATGAAAGGGGTGTATAAAAAGAGGTATATAAAGAGAGGGGTATATAAAGAGAGAGGAAGAGAGGGCTATATAAAGAGAGGAGTATATAAAGAGAGGGCTATATAAAGAGAGGAGTATATAAAGAGAGGGGTGTATAAAGAGATGGGTGTATAAAGAGAGAGGTATATAAAGATAGGAGTATATAAGTAGTGGAGTATATAAAGAAAGGTGATAGGAGATGTGTTTAGCGTAAACGTTATCCTTGAAGCAAATAGAATGGGCGACCAGCATTCAATTCCTGAACAAAGCAGTTTGCTGTTCACCTAATTAGGTAGGTTGCCCAAGGCGAAAAAGATGACTTTTAATGACCTACAAAAGCGGTGAGCATTATTTTTTGCGATAATACGTAGAAAATCATGAGAAACATTCCGTAACTTTTCCACAGTGATATCTTCTAATATTAATTAAGAATCTGTATTTAAAATTAGATGCTAAAATTTTAGCTCGCTTCGTACAACGAAGTAGCCAATCAGAATACATCTTTCATTGACTGCTGATAAATTAACCAATCACAATCACCGTAGCATGAGTTGTAAATCAACATAGCTGCCTCTAGCGAAAGAGGTATGGTGGTTGATGTGGGATGTTTGATGTCAATATTCAATAAAAGTGTTCAAACATTTAAAGACCATAAATAAATCAAGCACAATGGCATAGAAGACAAAACTCTGGATTAAACAAACAAAATTGTATTAACAGAAGTTTACAAAAGATAGCATTGAATACTGGGCGAGGTTCCGCCAAAGTTCTTTTTTTTAAAGTTCAAATGTAAAATGTAAGCTGGTATTTCACAGTTCAAAAGTGAGAAAGAAAAGGTGAAAGTTTAAAGTCAACTTAAAAGCAGTCAGGCATAAGTTGAATGAATATAAGGTTTATCTCCGAAAGCATAGGTTATTCAAATAGAGAGAAAGAGATAGATAGATACCTTCAGCGTGTAAGCGAAATGTTCTTAAAAAGGGTGACGTGAATTCCCTTAGGCAAATGAGATCTTTCTGGTTAGGATCCAAAAGTTCTGTTATTTATAAGAATGAGTAGGCTCCAAATTGGGGTCTAGTTGATAAATTTTCTTATTAGGCGGGAACGCCTCTGATTGGTTGAATTTTACAAATTTTATTTTAAATTTTATTTTTACTAAGGTTGCGCGATTACATGCGCAACTACTTATTTTTGTCATTCGACTTCTGTCTGTTGAAGCGATAACTTCGGCCTCACCACACAAGCTTCCACGTAAAGCGGAGCTTGCATATAGTAGATTCGTCAGAGCTTATTTGGGAATCATTTAATTCCGAATTTCGTTCAGTCAAATCTTTTACTTTAGAGGTTTTCAAAAGTGTTTGCATAACGTTATTTTGTTCAACATGTTATTATGTTTTCATTTTTGGGTAGGAACCATCAATTATAGGATGAATTGAGGCATGACAATCCTACTAAAGTAATAAAGACATCAATGTTTTCATTTTTAGATAGGAACCTTCAATATAGGATGAATTGAGGTATGGAAATCCTATTAAAGTAGTAAAGATATTAATAATTCTTTCATTTCTGGCAGGTCCATTAATAAGCGAGACATTTTAAGATGGTCTCCTGTTATCATAAGGTTTTCATTTTTGGGCAGGATCCATTAATAAAGGAGGAAATTTTTAAGCATGGCATCCTGTTAAAAGGCAGTAAAGATATTAAGGGTTTTCATTTTTATTATTATCCATGGGTTTCCTTTCGTACACGTTACAATTATTTATAAGGTGAGAAATTGGAATCAGTTGGATTCTTTACTGAAATATGATTCAAATGGTTTATGTGTCCGTGTTTAAGCTGGTACTTTGAAAGTGTCTTCTCAAGACAGTAACAGACATTCCTGCTATTAACGGAATTTAAAATCAACTTGTGGGTTCATTTTGGTGATTGTGAGAAAAATTAAAGCAGTTATTTACTCACGTCTTTTCTTTTCAATTTTGCTGAATTTTTGAATAAAGCATATAATTTTTATGAAGCATATAATTCTGTTTTTTTTTTGTTTTGCATGCAATCTTTTAAAATTTTGGTGCTTTCAAAATGTTCCGAAACTGGAATATTTTTACAAATTGCAAATTTTTCCTTCGTAATAGAATGAGTTTTTTCATAGATTCTCTTAGAGAACGAATGTTGAATTGCATTCAATTTAGAAAAGGAAAATTAGGTTCGGGTATTTTTTGATGCTTTTTATAGATGGGTGAAAATTTTTCTGGATGAGTTTATTGGCGCCATTATAGCGGCTTCCCCAAATTTTTGGCGGGAAATGGCATCCATATTGCCTGGTTTCGGTTTTCCTTAAAAGCGTCTCGGTGAATCAGGGCTTGAGGTAAGCTGTATCTGCATTTTCCGTTTCTTTAGCCATTTCAAGGATTCGAAAATTTTTGCTTGTTCTGCAAAATATGTGTGGAATCGGCAGATTTTATGAGTTTTACTTTGCTGAAGGGAGAAAGATCGGCTGAGTAGTTTTTCATTGTCATTTTTTTTCTGCGTTGTATTTTTCTGTTTCACGTCGAAATTTTTGCTGATTTATAGAAGATGGTATTCAATGCAATTTTATAGAGGTTTGTGGTTTGTCGTATCCAGTGCACGTTGGGGTTTCCAATTTTATAGAAGATGGCATTCAATTCACGGCGGGTAGTCACCAATTTTATGGTGATTGATGTGGGAGATGTTTGATGTCAATATTCAATAAAAGTGTTCAAACATTTAAAGACCATAAATAAATCAAGCACAATGGCATAGAAGACAAAACTTGATTAAACAAACAAAATTGTATTAACAGAAGTTTACAAAAGGTAGCATTGAATACTGGGCAAGGTTCCGCCAAAGTTCTTTTTTTAAAGTTCAAATGTAAAATGTAAGCTGGTATTTCACAGTTCAAAAGTGAGAAAGAAAAGGTGAAAGTTTAAAGTCAACTTAAAAGCAGTCAGGCATAAGTTGAATGAATATAAGGTTTATCTCCGAAAGCATAGGTTATTCAAATAGAGAGAAAGAGATAGATAGATACCTTCAGCGTGTAAGCGAAATGTTCTTAAAAAGGGTGACGTGAATTCCCTTAGGCAAATGAGATCTTTCTGGTTAGGATCCGAAAGTTCTGTTATTTATAAGAATTGAGTAGGCTCCAAATTGGGGTCTAGTTGATAAATTTTCTTATTAGGCGGGAACGCCTCTGATTGGTTGAATTTTACAAATTTTATTTTAAATTTTATTTTTACTAAGGTTGCGCGATTACATGCGCAAACTACTTACTTTTGTCATTCGACCTCTGTCTGTTGAAGCGATAACTTCCGGCCTCACCACAGAGGAATGTAAAATCAAAACAAAAAGTAAAAAGCGTTTTATTTGGATGTTTCCGTCTTAAAAGTGCCAAGTTAAATCTTTTTGAGAGAATACATGGATGCACTTTCTAGAATATGTCTCAAAATGAAATTTTTACAAGGTCCCCGAACAAAAATTGCGAAAAATTTCTACAGTAGCTGCGCGTCAAAATTTTGTTACCAAAAAATCGGCTGCTAATGTCTGCTATTGTTTTTTTAAACGAATTAAAATCAATTAAATCGATTATTTAAGATCAAACTTTTGTGTAAATTGATAAGTAGTAACATAATGACCTTCAATATAAAAACAAAATAATATTTCACATTCAATTAATTTTTAATAAACTTAAAAGGTTTTTTTTTTTGTCAATTTAGATCGCGTTCGTGTACCTAACTAGCAAGAGATATCTGTTCGAAAAAATTGGTAAACATTAAACTGGAAAAACAAAAGGAATAACTATCTCTTTATCATGGACTTCAATTTTTAATAAGAAACAAAATGAAAAATAAACGACTATTTGCAAGTTTAACCTTTTGTTTTTAGTCTGCAGGTTTTACTTTTAATACATTTTTACTTGTTAAAAATGCTTATTTATCTGCTATTTATTATTTAATGAATAAAGCAAATGCTTATTTTTTAAGTTTAATATTGTTGTAAAAATGTACCAGTTTTATTTCTTTTTGTTTATTTTGGAAAACTATATATTTTCTTTCATTTTGTTTCTTATTTAAAATTTAAATCCATGATTTAGAGATAGTTATTCCTTTCGTTTTTTTTTTGTTTAATATTTACAAAATTTTTTGAACAAATATCTCTTGCTAGTTAATGAATATTAAAATAAGTAGAGTAGACTGTTAATTCAGGGGAGTAAATTTTTCGTTTTAATTTTGAAGACAATCTGCAAGTTTAACCAAAAATGTCTCAAAAAAACTTTTTTTTCTTTAACAAATATTCTCAACTTTGAAGCAGCCTATGGGTATAAATGTATATATACTAAATTATGCAGAATTTAATTAAGAATAAAATGTGCTAAACTACATGTTTGTATGTTTAGTGTTTTGGGTGCTACTAGGGCAAGTCCTCATGTTTTATTTGAATGATTGTTAGGTACCTCCAAAATAGATCATGTTCAGTTTACGCCATATTGAAGGAAGAAACGTAAATATATTTGAACTTTTTTTTTTCAATCTCGGAAAAAAGAAATAACGAGCCTAAAGAGTTGTTACAAAGAAAAACTGTTAATTCAAAGATCAAATTATCCAGTTGGCGAAAAATTACTCATCATTATCGTGAAAAATAAATAAAACAGTCCGTTTATTTATCAACACGGTCAGTTTCTTTATTGATATATTTTTTTAGCAGAAGTCTGTATTCATGGTTCTTTTACTAAAAAGCTTTGGTATTGAGACTTAAAATCTTGATATAATTATTCACATTATTTATAGAAAAAAAGTAAAAATCGTTTTTTGCCAGTTCCAATGTTTTCCAGTAAAATAAAATAGCAGGAGGGCATTACCATCGCGTAAAAAATCATTCTTCCCCTAAATATTTTAGAAAAGAAACTATTTCAGATACCTTTTATTCAAAAGGTGAATAATTATTTCTTGTTTGGCTACGTTAAATTTCATTGATTTAACGGTACAAAATATAAAACATTGTTTTTCGTTTATAATTTTCATTTATTTTCGTAAGAAGAAAAAAAAAAATCATTAGGAGTTTGTTTAATGCTACCTCTTCCTCAGTGTCTGACACAAATAAACAACTTCAACGTCAATCAATACAATTTAACATTCCGCCTTAATTTGCACGTTTCATTATTCGTGGGCCAGCATAAAATCATCGTTGGGGGGCGGTACATTTCACCAGGGAACAAAATTCGGTATCTACATGGCTACCCTTTTCAACCGTCTGTCATCATTGAACATCTCGTATTCTTCCAGACTCTCATACACCCCCCACCAGAGAACCTAACAGAAAATTCTTAAAATAGGTGATGACTACATTCACGACCTTGCCGGGAAATAAAAAACAAGATAATGAATACTTCAAGAGTCATATAGGCAATCTCCATCTTTTCGGCCTTCCCGCATTCTTTTCTTCCACCTCCATAACGGACGGTCACTGCAATGCAAGAAATCCGAACGTACACATATCAGACCCTGCACTTGGTCCGACGCCTCCAGCGCTACGCCTTAAGCACATCTTTCTGAAAAGACAACCGAGTCATTGTTGCAATCTCTATTCTACCCTCAACACACTTTCTATCAATCCTTACTCCTTCGTATCTTAACAGATCCAACGACTAAGCTAAACATGCTAATAATAATACCGCTTATCTATACTGGCCATACCCAGGCCAGCCTTCTTATTTTATCTTACCTAAGCGGGTCAAACAAAAAAAAATGCCTTTAGCAGCATCTTCTTGAACGATTGCCACATCTGCCCACTATACAGGAAATCACAATGACACTGATTCACAAACTTGAAATAAAACTCAGACAATCTACTCCATACACCTCGGCAGCTTAATTGTAAACCATTCGCTAACTACCTAAATCCTATTTAACTCCAGTTTTCATTTCTAATGCTCCACTGCGCGCGTGGGGAGAAGGCGAGAAGATCTATTGTCCTTGAGCAAAATAAACAACTTTACCATCAACTCACCGAGTAACTAGCCTTTCAATCTGAGAAATAAGAATTTAGCGCCCATCTCCCTATCGAAGATTACCCCTGATTGTGGCGCTTTCTCATTCCCAGACTATACATATAATCGTTCTATTTCATACGATAAACGCACCTCCTCTCTTTATTTGTAGTTTGTATGTTGCGGTTATATTGTCCTCCTTCTCTGGCATAGTGACAGCACATACAGTGAGAACCTTGACTATAAATATCAAAGAATTTTACTCCAACCCCCCAAAAGAAAAAGAAAATCAAACAAAACTATCAATTTACAATCACAGTAATGGTAAAAGCATTTTTGTCTTTCTTCCCTTAGTCCTTTCTTCTTTCTTTCTTTTCTTTCCTTTCCTTTCCTCTGACCCTAAAATTCATCTTTTTTTCATTTTTTCCTCCCAGGTTCTTTCTTTCTTTCTCTCATCCCTCACCCCTCACTCTCTTTCTTTCTTTCTTTTCGTTTCTTCTTTCTTTACCCCTCTCTCAGTAAATCGTATTTATATTTAGTTTTCTTTCTCTTCCTCTTCTTTCTTTCTTCTTTCCTTTCTTCTCATTTTTTCTTTCGTTCCTTATTTACTTTATATTCTTTCCCTCCCTTACTCTGTCTTCTTCTAAATGCATTTATCTTTTTTTCTGTTTTCCTTACTTTCCCTTCTTTCTTTCCTTTCACTTTCTTTCTCGTCTTTCCTTTCTTTCTTTTCTTTCTTCTACCTTCTCCCTAACTAAATGCATTCTATTTTTCGTTTTCTTTCTCTCTTTCTTTCTCTTCTTCTTTCTTTCTTTCATTTTTTTTCTTTTCCCGTCTGACAGATTTCATCGTTTTCTTGTTTTCTCAGTAATGGTAAAAAAGGGATCAAAAAATTTATCTGCGAGAATCCTGTTCAATAGTTGAAAAGGGGAAACACTAATGAACGACGGACTGTAAGCAACTCTATTATGTCTGCTGTTTTTAATATTGAGGAATTCTGGTTTAGTTCAGTCGGTAGAGCAAGGTTCCGTGTTTGATACCGCCGCTCGCCAATTCAGCTCATAAGTAGTACAGCTTAGATCTGTGCGGTAAAGTGTGGCGATCCACCTCAGATGAAAAACAATCTTCTTGGTCTAGCGCTTGTGAAAAGTGGATAGACTCCATCACTGATACTAAATCTAGGCCACTCCACCGACTTTACTACTTACTCTTTAAAAAATGTAAATGTTAGTTATGTGTATGTGTGCGAGCAAATTGATTTGACGTGGTCAAGTAGTCTTTATTAGTTTTGGTGTATCTCTCTCATCATCTCTCTTCTCTCTCTCTCTCTCTCTCTTCTCTCTCACTCTCATATGTAATATATATATATATATATATTTTATATTATCATTATATATATGTGTGTGGTGTGTGTTGTTGTGTTCTGGTGTGTATATATATTTTCTCTTCCTCTCCATACATATCTATTTATTATCCTATTTCTCTCTTTCTCTCTCTTCTCCTCTCTCATCTTCTCTCTCTATTATATATAATATATATATATATATATATAGATAGATAGATAGATAGATAGAGAGAGAGAAGAGGAGAGAGGGAGAGAGAGAGAAGAAGGAGAGGAGAGAGACTTGAGATAAATCGAAACCCGTGTCTGTGGATGACTATATACGCTCCTCAGGAAGACCGCTTTGTGTGTGATTCGAACCCTGACTATCAGGCTAATAGACGAGGATTCCAACACATTACACCAGCTGTTTCCCAGATTAGCTCTTGCTGAGAGCCTAATACGTTGAAATGTACATACAGAGATTGATTTTCTCGATTTGTTTAGCCTTACATTGAATAGGTATGCCCGCCTAATTCATTAATTATCAATTAATTAATTTTCAAAATTTAGGTACGACATTCAATTAAGCACATTTAATCTCCCAAAAATTGTCGGCTAAAAAAGCCATATCAAACACATGGTTTGATTGTTTAGTTCTCATATATACATATATATATATTAATAAGTCAACCACAGAAACGGCTAGACACAACTATCTTTGACTAGTGTCGAACTCGGACTGACCGTATGGTAGCCCGATATCTTATCCCCTCGTCCACTGACAGTTGTAGCGGGGACTGGTGTCTTTAAACTATTAAGTACATAGGTTTGTTTATGTATTTTACAGTCACTGAGAGATCAAATATCCGGGGAAACGATCATTGCTTATATGCTTAGTAGTGAGAGTTAATTTAAATTACCAATTAGAGTGCTCAATACCAAATGTGATGAGAACGATTGCCGGGGAAGATATGATTGACAATCAGCTGATCAATATTAATTTCTCATTAATTTATCTTTCTGTTAATTATTGATTCTATCTGATGAGAATTGTCACTGTTATCGCCTTTTCCTCAATTCCTTAACAGAGCGATCAATTAAAACGACGTTCACTCTTCTCATTCTTTTGATAATCTAATTAAGTAACACTTCCTTTTTACTGTACTCACCTATAAAAAAAGTACCTTGAGTCCTATCCTGTTCGTGATGGAGGGATTAAGTAAATTCATACCTGGCATATTGCCTTATTTTAACCCTTTGAAACTCAGGTAACTAATGTAGATATTAGTAAAATTTGATTCAAAAACTGAATCCCATATATATATATATTTATATAATATATATATATAATATATATATATATATATAGTATATATATATATATATAGAATAGATAGATAGATAGATAGAATAAATAGATGAAGAAAATAGGCACATAAGAAAAATCCACAAATGTGAAGAAAATATATTGTGAAAGTGAATAAAGAACACCCAAAATTAAATTCAAAATTAAATTAAAAAATGATAAAATTCATTCTGATGAATTTCCAGAAACCAACAGAAATGAAATGTTAATTGAATTTAATTGTTTGTGCTCGTTACCTTTCTAATACATTTCCCTCGCCCCATATATATATATATATATATATAAATATATATATTATATATATATATAGTATCCAGTTGCCGCTTTTATTTTTACGTTGTACTGGCATCAGTGCATTATCTAAATTTGCTCAGTATATTATAAACAGAGAGCAATAATAATAATAATAATAATAATAATATAATAATAATAATAATAATAATAATAATAATAAATATATGGACCTTGCAGAGAACTGAAAAGTTATGGAACATGAAGGTCAAAGTGATACCAATTGTGGTTGGTGCACTTGGAACAGTCCCTAAAGAATTGGAAAAGGGTTTGGAAAGTTTGGATATCAAAGGAAGGATTGAAACCATTCAGAACACTGCACTGCTGCAATCTGCCAGAATACTCAGAAGAGTCCTGGAGACCTGAGGAGACTTGCTGTCAATCAGACTCCAGTGAAAGACCATCAGCTAATGCTGATGTGAAAACTCAAAAAGAGTAAATAATAATAATAAATAATAATAATATGGACATAGCTCAGAGGAGGAAACCCCAAGAGGGAAAATGTATCTCTTATAATCGCAGTACAAGACAATGCCATAAGACCAAAAGTAAAAATAGATAAGAAGCAGTAGAATTGCAAGTAAACAATGTGTGGAAACAGAGACGAAACGTTTAATCATATAATAAGCGAATGCAGCAAACTAGCACAAAGAAAGTACAACACGAGGCAGGACTCGGTGCGAAAAGTGATCCACTGGGAATTGTGCTAGAAATTCAATTTTTACCATATTACTAAATGGTATATGCACAAGCTTGAACATGTCCTGGAGAATGAGATGCATAAAATCCTCTGGGATTTCGAGGTACAGATAGAACACCTAATCCCGGCCAGGAGACCAGACCTAGTATTGACTGACAAGAAGAGAACTTGTCTTCTCGTAGTATTGCATACTGAGGTTTTCACGGTACCAAATCGATATAATGTTGTATACCCTTTCTTTGCTATTCAGATCGTCTAACATCTTGGTCTGGTCTCTTCTAAAGTCTGGACATTCTTGGGGACTTCGGGTCTGGTTTCTGTTAGGGATTTCTCCTTATCCCAAGCCCTGTGTCATTGTTAGTTTTTAGTAAACACAAGACTTCGATTTTCTTTTAATGTTACTTTATTCGGTAAATCCCCAACCCAGACATAACATAGCGCGCGTATGCAGAGTTACAGTTTAGACAGAGCATCATGGCCGAGTGCTCTGTCTGACGTCCACTGCAAAACTAAACTTAAGCTCCTTACTATTCTTAAACCGGAACAGGTTCTTCTATGCCTTCCAGTTCCCGCGATTTATCCCCGGAAGGTAAGGTGAGAGTGAGGTCAAACGCCGTCACTCACTTTCAGGGCCATCAACTGCACTGATCGCCACCATATCTCTATACTACCTTACATAAGTATGAAAAGGGTCATCCCCTCAGAATTACAGGGGATTGACAATAATCTTATGTCACCGCATAGATTATGTAACAGTAGATTTTGCTGTCCCGGTCGATCAGCGAGTGAAAGTGAAAGAAAGCTAAAAGATAAACAAATACTTGGACATGGTCAGTGAACTGAGAAAACTATGGAACATGAAGGTGAACGTTGTGCCAAATGTAATTGGTGCCCTTGAAACGGTCTCTTAGAGTCTGGAAAAGAATTTGGGCGAATTGGAATTCAGAGGAAGAATCGAGACCATCGAAATTACAGCATTGTTAAGATCGGCTTGAATACTCAGAAGAGTACTGGAAACCAGAGGAGACTGGCTGTCCCTCAGCCTTCAGTGAATAACCGGTTATAGCAAGTGTGAAAAAACTCGGAAATAATGATAATAGTTAAAGTAGCTGCAGTAAAGATTTGGATTGAATCCTTAACACTTTTCCTCTACTACCATTACTAATATATATATATATATATATATATATATATATAATATATATATATATATATATAATCCAAAAGTCCAGAGGAGAAATCTTCCTTACGACACAAGAGTTTTATTCAAAAAACCTGTCGCAGATTGAGAGCAGAACGTGTGCCCTTTAAGTCCCTGAAATAGACTATAATGCTAATCCTCTAAGTCTTTTGTCATCTCTTTACTTACTTATATATATATATAAATATATATATATATATATATATATATATATATATATATTAAGGAAAAACTTTCAATTTGTTTCATTGTAATAATTTATTTTAACTGCGTAATTACAGCATCTTACGGATTATTGAGCACTTTGCTTATATAATTATTGGTTATTGCTGAAGAAATTGCCCAGAATACAAGAATCTGAATTTCTAAATCGTGGTTGGGGTGTCTTAGTTTGGAGAGTATTAGGGGCGGGGCTAGTAAGTTTGGATAAGGCATGGGTAGATGGGTGAGGATACAGTATATGCTAGTCACATAGGTGATTAATCATCTGGGGGCGCAGGTAAATTCACTGCGGTTTAACTGTATCACTACGCTTAAACTACGCATAGAATGATCCTCATTGCCATATATATATATATATATATATATATATATATATATATGTGTGTGTGTGTGTGTGTGTGTGTGTGTGTGTGTGTGTGTGTGTTGAAATGAAAATGGAAGTGAATCCGATGGCATATTGAAAAAATAAATAAAGGAAAGAAAATATATGGAATGGATAAAAATATTTTTTTAAATATCCTATTTTATCCATTCTATACTTTCTTTCCTTTATTTATTTTGAACATATATATATATATATATATATATATATATATATATGTATATGTGTATATATGTGTATATATATATATATATATATATATATGATATATATATTATATATATGTATATATATGTATATATATATATATATGTATATATATATATATATATATATGTATATATATATATATATATATATATATATATATATATATATATATATATATATATATATATATATATATATATATAATATATATAGATAGATAGATAGATAAATAGAATTCTACTATGTGATGAGACTGATTGCCGGGGAATATCTGATTGAAAATCAGCTGATCAATATTAATTTCTCATTCTGTCAGTTAATCATCGATCATATCTAATGAGAATTTTCCCTTTTGTCGCATTTTCCTCAGTTCATCACGTGACAGATCAATCAAAACGAGGTTCATTCTCCACATTCCTTTGCCAATCTAATTAAGGAACAAAGAAAGGATTGAATTCACTACACCGCAATATTGATTTGCAAGTCATTACCTAACATGACAAGTTACCTGAATATGGAGGTATTACCTAAGCTTAGTATTACACAAAGGGGCACAAAAATCTCCATTTATTTGCTTCTGTCTCTCCTTCAGTCTATCTATCTATCTATCTATCTAGTTCTGGTGATTCTTAATCTATCTATTTATTTATCTATCAGTTCTGTCTATCTATCTATCTATCTATTTCTATTTCTATCTATCTATCTATCTATCTATCTAGTTCTGGTGATCCTTAATCTATTTATCTATCTATCTGGTTTTGGTGATAATCTATCTATCTATCTATATCATCTATCTATCTAGTTCTGGGATTCTTAATCTATCTATCTATCTATCTATCTATCTATCTTAATCTATCTATCTAGTTCTGGTGAGTCTTAATCTATCTATCTATCTATCTATCTAGTTCTGGTGATTTTAATCTATCTATCTATATATCTATCTATCGGTTCTGATCTATCTATCTATCTATCTATCTATCTATCTATCTATCTATCTATCTATCTATCTAGTTCTGGTGATTCTTAATTTATCTATCTATTATCTAGTTCTGGTGATTATTAATCTATCTATCTATCTATCTATCTATCTAGCTAGCTAGCTATTATCTAATCTATCTATCTATCTATCTATCTATCTTCTGGTGATTTTTAATCTATCTATCTATCTATCTATCTATCTATCTATCTATCTATCTGGTGATTTTTAATCTATCTATCTATCTATCTATCTATCTAGCTCTGGTGATTTTTAATCTATCTATCTATCTATCTAGTTCTGGTGATTTTTAATATATCTATCTATCTATCTAGTTCTGGTGATCTATCTATCTATCTATCTATCTATCTATCTATCTATCTATCTATCTATCTATCTAGTTCTGGTGATTCTTAATCTATCTATCTATATCTAGCTCTGGTGATTTTTAATCTATCTATCTATCTATCTATCTATCTATCTATCTATCTCTGGTGATTTTTAATCTATCTATCTAGCTCTGGTGATTTTTAATCTATCTATCTATCTATCTATCTATCTATCTATCTATCTGGTGGTGATTTTAATCTATCTATCTATCTATCTATCTATCTAGTTCTGGTGATCTATCTATCTATCTATCTATCTATCTATCTATCTATCTATCTATCTATCTAGTTCTGGTGATCTATCTATCTATCTCTAGCTCTGGTGATTCTTAATCTATCTATCTATCTATCTATCTATCTATCTATCTATCTAGTTCTGGTGATTCTTAATCTATCTATCTATCTATCTATCTATCTGTTGATTTTTAATATATCTATCTATCTATCTATCTATCTATCTATCTATATCTAGGATTTCAAGTATCTAAAATGTACATACAAGTTGTGTCAAAAACGTATCGAGATTTTTGTACTTTTTGACACATCTTGTATTCTGAAAAAAAAAAAAAAAAAAAAACAAAAAACAAACGACCCATTCATTACTTAAAATTTTTTTATTATAATGAAGATTCGGTGTCTGTCTATCTGTAACGAAAACTTCATCACTGCCTACGTTACTCCTTATTTTCTACAATAGCCCTGTAAAACTCATTTAAACATAAAACATTTCAGTAATTGTTAAAGTCACCCTTCAGAAGGTTTCATATTAGACTAGCAGCAGCTACCCAGCAAAGCCCATGTAGAGGAGAAAAAACTGCCTTTTATATATGTATAGATTATGAAGATCTGCTTCAGAGTGTTTGAAACTTTCTTACTCGAGGTGCGTCGTCTAAATATTATTGTTTAAATAGAATCGGCGATCCGATTTCAAATCTTATATTTTTCATCCCCGTGAACTCACATAAGACTTCTAAAACAGGGTTATAGACCCACATACTTTGTCACAGAATTGAGATAAGTTACAGGTTGCTGCTGAAGCACTTTTATAAAACGATCGTCAGACCAAGTCTTATTTATAGTTATATGTATAGCAAACCACACTCACAGAAAGTTTTAAAATGAAAAAAAAATTAATTGCTAAATCAACACTGAAGAGGAAAAGAGAGTTATGTATAATGTAAGACAAGCGAAGGGGCGACTCTAGAGTTAGAGGATGTTGGGAGGGGGCTGACTGTTGCCTTTTTAGTAATAAAACTATTACACATGATCACTTTCACTCCCCTTCACTGCGCTATAGAGAGTTATGTATAATGTATAGACAGAGACGGGTCAGGTTTTGACTTAATTACAAATTACGACTAATTAGAACCAATTAAACTGGAATTTTTTCAAACATATAGTAATCCTAAAACTAAGGAATAATTTAGGACAAATTTTGTGTGATCAAGGTCATCAGCAAAATGGGATTGAATGCTCAAAATCTCAGTTTTAGTAGAATAATAGAAGATATATATATATATATATATATATATATATATATATATATATATATATATATATAATTTCAACCAACTTAAGCCCCATTTCTAAAGAAATGAAATCTGATTTTTTCATTGCCGGTTTTTTTTTTAATAGTTCGATCCATTTCTAAAAAAAATAAAATCCAAAAAGTAATTTTTCCACTTTTCCATTAATATTAAGATCTATTTTTGAAAATATTTTAATCTATTTCAAGAAAAATTAAATCCAATTTTTGATTTCTGGTTTCTTTCGAAAATAAAATCATTTTCTAAGAAACATGAAATCAAAATTCAAATTTACTTATATTTTAGAAATTGATCTTAATTTGATTTCGTTGGTTGATTGGATTTTACAGAATGTCAATACTTGTTTGGGTTATTTTATACCGAAGATATTTTCTTTTTTCATTCATAATGAATACTCAATATTTTCTTATTAAACTCAAATTTTAACACTTTTATACTGATTTTTTCTATTCAACCCACAGATGGGACCCTAACAGGTACTATTATTCTGGGTCACAGTGGACCTGGGAGTAACATCCAGAACTAGAACTTCACCATCAGATAGAGTATAACGTCATACACTGGACACAAAGACCCTCAGTTTCCGTCATCTAGTTGGGACTCACCATAAGGGCAATAAAGCCGGGATAATCATATCGGAGATAGGGCTTGGCGTGACTAGCTGTTTTATAATGATAGAGGGCCTCTATGACTGTCCGTCGAGCCTAAGTAGGGGATAAAGTGGAGTGTTGCATGTCAGAGACTGCTCATGCTCAGCCATCAGAGTACCGTTCTTAAGCATCACGTATAGCTACAAGCGACCAACAGCTAGCTCCATTGAGTGTGTATGTTTTTTTTTTTTGGGGGGGGGGGTTCTTACCACTCTGCGGATGTGCAGTCACCGTATACAAAATCCCCAGTCGACAGGGCTCATCTTAATTTGAGAGAAGTGCTATGTAATTACGCCGTGATACACAACGCAATACAGGAAAAAGAATTTATCGAATTCTTTCCCATGAGAATTACTGAAAGAGAAAGTTTTATGTGCGAGAAGGTACAGTACTGAGATAAATTGATTTAAAGCAAACACAAAAACACGTACAAAATCAATATTGGAATTGCAATATTTGCCACGACGGTCATTCGGGCGACTTTCGTTTTCATCGGCTCGACTCGTGTGTTCGGACAGGTAGAAAGAGATGCAGTTCTTGATTCGACAGGCTAATGTTTAGACCTGTCCTGGTTAGGAGTTCGCCCCCCTCTCATTCTCACCTAGGTCTTCCTAGTTCTCCCCTTGTTCTCTTTACCCCATCTTTTATATTTACAAATATATATTATTATCTTACGTACCGATAATCAGCTGATTACTTTCTTACGTCACATTTTAATTCTATTGTCTATTGTCAAAGTGCCACACTGGAAATTATAGCCCAAACAATTCAACATTCATCTGATAGGGTTTACAATTCTCCCCAAAATATTTAATCCCAGAAAATCTCTGATGGAATTTCAACAAACATTTTAAACAAGATGCATTCCAAATACATACTTTTTTTTTCAATATATTTTTCCAAACATTTCATTCCTTCTTCTTCCATCACAACTTATTTTTCTAAAACTTATCCTTTTTCGAACCTTAATTATCCACAGCCCCTTAATAATGCGACAGAAGTACCAACATTTGTTCGACAATCGAAGCCGTTTTAACTCAATTTTTTTGTTTGAACTCTGAATTTTTCGAGTTCAGAGTCGTTCGAGAACCGAGGTTACACTGTAGTAAAGAATCAACTTTTTTTCGCATGAAAATTACTGAATCGGAATGTTTCATGGGCGAAATCTATACTATGGGCAAGATGTTACAGTAGCAAGATGAATTTATTTAAGACAAACACGGACACACGTACAAATTCAATATTGGAATTATTATATTGTGATTTGACCCGAACAATAGAGCTTATCGCTGAATATGGGTATAAATATACTTTAAATATTATAGACAATTATTCGTGTCTAATAATGGAATGGAAACAAAACAGATCGATACTCCAAGAGCCACTGAAATCGATTGCAATGTATCGATCTGTAACATCTTTAAATGACATGGATACGAAATTTACGAGCAGAGCGTTAGGGTTTACTAATGACTACTTACCAGGAACAATATCAGTTATGAAAGAATTTCACCAAATCAAAATGACAGTCGAAAGAGACTGACATTCTTTTTATTTGTCGAATATCAATGTATCTGCTGGTAACCCTTTCATTTCGATCGATCAAATTATTCTGCTTGAAAATTATATACGATGTGAGGAAAGTTCCAGGACGGGTGTCACAAAAAATTATTTCTAACCCAAACTACTAAACCAACAATCGCGTGGAGTGTATCGGGGCTATTTGAAATGAATAATGGTGTGGCTGGATGGCATTTTGCTGTTTGAGTCTGGGACAATTTCGGACTCTCTTGAAAATATATTGGCTTGTGCCGTTCATAGTTTTTAACATAAGACAATCTTGTTTTTTTCTCATGAGTTCATTTGTTATATCCCCAAGTCAAAATGCCTTTGGAGACAGACACGCATCTGACGTCTCTTCCCCCCTACAACTGATTAGTTCCAACTGATTTTTCATCCTTTCCTCTCACTAACTCTCTTCCGCACTTCGCCAAGTGACATTTATCTACCAATATGAAACCGACAGCTAGCGTTTTGCTGACTCACCACCAAAAAATATTTCCACAATTACTTACACGTAAATTATTGGATTTTTGTTTTTTTTCACCTTATTAGGTTACACGAGTATAGCAATAGCATAACCTTTACAGATCACTGCCGTCTCTTACAATCCTACATCTCCCACCATCAGAACCTTTCCTCTCGTGAGCCCTCAAATGACTCATCAATTCCGCTGCAGATTCACAAAGTTCGATACAAATATGACACAGGAAAGACATCCTTCCAATTTGATTGGATAGATCAGATGATAAAATTTTATGCCTATTCACCATCATATGTCTCTTAAGACCATAAGCTTGCTTACAGACTTTGTTACAGATTGCACAAGACACATTGTTCCTGGAGTGTGCATGAATTGTCCCCGATGAGAACTCCTATGCTTGACATATCCGGCCTTAGAAAGCAGAATCTGTCCACATATTTGTCCTTTCCAACCCTCCGTGTCCTCAACAGTATGACAGGTTTATCCCTTTCGGAGTTGACGCCTTAGGTTTTCATTATTCTTAAAATTGGTACAGCCATCATCCACATGATTTCTCCAGTCAGTTCTCTTCAAGACTGGCTTTTCCCAGTTTTCAGAATCTATTTTTTTTATTTATACACGAGTATAAAGGATTATGAACGTACACATTTATGACTCCTGTATATAAAGGTCCTAAGATTCTTTATGACGCACTTTAAATTAGATCACGATCTTTGTCCCCAGAGACGCAGAGGACAGTGAAAGTAAGAGTCGAATTTCCAGACCCGAGCGTTTTGAGAAAGAAAATGGACGCCAAAAGAACGACACGGGTCAACCGATATATCTTGATTATATAATTCCTATTAGTCAGGAAGAAAATATGGCGTGCATTATCGACTATTGTTACACGCTATCTTAAGCACCCATAGCATATTGAATCTATAAAGTCCAATAAGTGAAGCCAAGGAAGAAGGATTGGCCTATCTAAAGAAGACTCATACGATTTAATCCAAAGACCAGAAGGGAGGACCGCAGTGACTTGACTGAGACGGCTTGACAGAATTAAATCCCTAATACAGTTAGTTGACCAGCACAAAATTATTTTTCCCCAGAATCATTTTAATTGATTTCTATATAAAATTCTATATAGTATTATAATAACGATTGCTTTTAATACGTTTGAGAATAACATGATAGTATTAGAAATTAGCAACAGCCAATGATTATTTATTAAATCCAGGTTTGTTAAAATCACAAATATACGCACCCTCGGGATCAAGTATTTACATTTTAATATAATAAAATATTATATTGAGTTAGAAAGGCTAATAAAACTAAATAAAATGCAGATAAAAAGTTTTGAAACAAAGGGGGGTTTAATCGAAAAAAAAGAACAACTGAAACTTACTCTTTCATCGTTTCGTCTTTCATTGCTAATTTTCCTAATTTAACTATTCAGTTAAAATAGGAAGTAAAGAATAAAATTACACTTATTTCTTCTTGTTCATGATTTATTTTAATAAGTCTTCAAATAGTATTTCATTTTTATTAATTAAAAGACCTTCGAAAGAGTCTGATGAAGATTTACAATGAATAAAAACGAAATATTAATTGAATCAATTGTTTGTATTCGTTTGTCAAAATTTTAATTTATAATTTTCATATTTTTTATGTTTTCCAAAGAGTTATTTTCACCCCCCCATATATATATATATATATATATATATATATATATATATATATATATAAGTTAAGGTAGCGTAGATATGGAGTCAGAAGCAGGTTAACGACAGATTATTGGCTATGCGATCTTCGAAACTGTCAATAACCAGGTGTTGAGTCCATGTCCATGCTACCTTAAATATAACACACACACACACACACACACACACACACACACACACACACACACACACACACACACACACATATATATATATATATATATATATATATATATATATATATATATATTAATCCGTGTATAAAAAGCAAGTTTTTATTTACAACTACTAGGGTGAATGGACTTTTTTGCAATAAGCGTATATTACATGACTCAAGCAATTCAATCCGTTCAAGGAACCCGCTGTGATTGTTAATATCATGGTAATTGGTCGTGTAACGTTGTCTAATTCTAAATTTCATGCTTTATTGGTTCGAACTGTGTTATAACTCCTTGGAAGCAACCAAAATCATTGGTATGTGTGAAAGATGAAGACGCAGTTGATCACAGTACATTTAACCAGATAGTTGAAACAATTGCGCGCATTCTACAAGAACCGCAACGATTAGTCAAGGTCAGATGTGTCTAAAACAAAAGATTCTGAGGTCTTGCTCTATTTCTCTCTCTCTCTCTCTCTCTCTCTCTCCTCCCTCTCTATCCATCATAGTTGATCTCTCTCTCTCTCCCTCGCTCTCTCTCTTTCTCTCTCTCTCTCTCTCTCTGTCCTGTCTCTGTCTCTCTGTCCACCTCTCTCTATCATATTTGATTTATATCTCTCTCACGCTCTCAATCTATCCGTCTATCTGCCATAATCGATTCCTATTTCGCTTTCTCTGTCTGAGTAGATTTATATCTATCTCTCCCTATATCAACCTATCATAGTCGATTTCTCTCTCTCTCTCTCTCTCTCTCTCTCTCTCTCTCTCTCTCTCTCTCTCTCTCTCTCTATCTATCTATCTATCTAGTCGATTTATATATCTCCCTATCTATCTATCTATCAATCTCTATCGATCATAGTCGATTTATCTCTCACTCTCCTCTCTCTCTCTCTCTCTCTCTCTCTCTCTCTATCACACACACACGCTCTCTATCTATGTATCTATCATAATCGATTCATATCTCTCTCCCACTCTCTATATCTATCTATCTACCATATTAGATTCCTATCTCGCTCTCTCTGTCTCTCTCTCTCTCTCTCTATCTATCTATCTACCATAATCCATTCCTATCTCGCTTTCTCTCTCTTTCTCTCATTCTCTCTTCTATCTATCAGAGTTGATTCATCTCCCCCTCTCTCTCTCTCTCTTATTCACACTCCATCTTTTTATCTTAATCGATTCATATTTCTCTCTCTCTCCGCCCCCCCTCTCCTGATATTGATGTGGCAGATCCTGATGTATAAGTACTTCTATGTAGAGGCCGCTTGGTTTCAAGCATTAATGATTACAGACACTTAAAGACGGAGACTTTCTTTGGACTTTACGGTATAAAATTTATTGTGATATTTTTTTATTCTTTTATAGAGTGTTACATCATTGAAGTTGAAACAGACTTGCTTCTCTAAATGCCTGTGGAAAAGGAACGGGAAGAAGATACGTGCAAACGTTAACAAACTGATACCACGTATCTATAAGCTGGTGGGTGGGCACCAGCGTGGTGTGTAAGTTAACATCGTTCTGTTGCTGTAATCACACCAGCAGATCGAGTCGGGAATCGCTGCTCTCTTGGAGAGTACACTGCTTAGCAACGTGCGTTGAAGTAGTCGTTTAAGTTTAAGAAGCAAAAGGTGGTCAGATCTGATAGTAATTGAACAGTCATTATGCATACTAGCAAGAATATGCACCCTCCGCAGGGCGTATGTATTTAAGCTTTAATGTAATGAAATATATAAAATTAGGAAGACTACTAAAATTAAATAAGAACGCATATAAAAACGATTACTCTTATTCTAATAATATCTTAATCGGTTGCTATATAAAATCATTCATAGGATTAATTTAATAATGTTATGTTTTAACATACAGAACACTGAATGAAAATTCAAGACCAGCTTGTTGAAAATTAATAAGGTTTTATTTAACACAGGGTAGAGAATGCTTCTACCCCAAAAGTGACTTAAATAGCTCAACCGTACTGCGAGCTGCGTCACTCAGTACGAACTATAATTCATAAGTGTCATGGTGGAAACCCCAATTCCGGGTTCCCAGCAGCCCCCTAATGATTGAGGGGAGCAACTCTATTTTCATTAGACCTGACCTAACAAATACGTTGGAGAATAAAACAATAATATTAGAGATAATTTAGACCAAGTAATTATTTATTAAACCAGGTTTGTTAAAAACGGTATGCAAGTGCATTTTTTTTTAGTTTAATTTACAATGACAGATTCTGATTAGGTCTTATACTAGTTATCATTCTAGTGTAAAATAATGAGATGTGGAAATGTGGAAAAAACTGACTTGTTGGCTTCTGATTGGTCGACACATGCCAACAGAGTTAAGAACGAAAGGGAGACAGTGATAGGAGAGTGTGTTACAATTCATGAGAAGTCATGAATTGTTAACAGACCTATAGCTAAGAATTAAAATTAAGGTCTGTGAATTTAGAATCATGGAAAATTACCGGTGACTGTTATTATCCCTTGAACCCTTAGAGGCGCGATTGGGCACCATGACAGACACGTGAGGATAGACTTAGTTTTAGTTTAGCAGATGTGACCCAGCTTGCAAGGGTCGTAGACGTGTTGTTCGCTACTTGAGTCCACCTCCCCGCAGCGGTATCAATCATGGGCTCATAAATAATAAAACTTGATCAAGTAGAACCAAGTCTTGTTTTAATTAATTAAATGAAGAAACAATCAATATCCAGCCCATATCAGACCAAAGAAGAACTAACGAAGAAATCATCACTCAGCAGAAGCCCCTAGAAAGAAGTCAGCCCAAGGAAAATGCTGACCAAAGTAGAAACAGTTAGCAGCAACAAGTCAGCGCCAAGCAGAGAACCAGTAAACGTAGTTATAAAGTAAGATCTACCATCTCTACTCTAATGCGTCTCTCTGTCTCTTTCTATTTTATTCCTTAGTATGTCAGAAGGCTATATATGACTCTATAACAAGTGTTGGTTCGGAGTTTTCAAAGTGGACGGATGGGAGAGTCTGGCTGAGTGTTTTGAGGAGACGCATCGCAGAGATGGTGTATCCGTTCGAGGCCTTTTGCTTTTGATAGAATAAATGAGCTCTAAAAAACAAGAACAGTGCAAGACAAGATATTCCAAGAGATTCCTAAGTCGTTCCGGACCCCTCGAAAAACGGAGACAAATCATCTAGCCCAACAACAAATCCAGCCATCCTGTTATTCCGATCCAGAATAGCAGATACCACAGATTCAGATAAGTACAGAAATTACATACTCGTTAATTAGGCGTCACGTTAAACGACTAATTGACCCCGAACGTAACACTTGATCAACATTTCAATTTCATGCACAATTCCGAATATAACACACACACACACACACACACACACACACACACACACACACATATATATATATATATATATATATATATATATATATATATATATATTGAAATCATACTAGATATTACCTTGACACAAGTGTGTCATAAAAGTGCTGAGTCTGAAGCTATATTTCTCAAGATAGAAATGAACAATGAATGGAACGTTAATTTTTTTTTCAGAATACAAGGTGTGTCATTAAAGTGCCGAGTTTGAAGCAGTGTTTACCAAGATAGAAATGAACAGAGAATGGAACGTTAATTTTTTTTTCAGAATACAAGGTGTGTCATAAAAGTCCCGAGTTTGAAGCAGTATTTACCATGACAGAAAGGAACAATGAATAGAACGTTAATTTCCTTCAGAATACAAGGTGTGTCATAAAAGTGCCGTGTTTGAAGCGATATTTACCAAGATAGAAATGAACAATGAATGGAACGTTACTATTTTCAGAATACAAGGCGTGTCAAAAAGTACAAAAACCTCGATCCTTTTTTTGACACACCTTGTATATCGAAATCACTACATGAGAGAAATATTATTTGATGTGGATCTCATCAAAGAACAAACGTTTAACAGGAGAAACATTTTTGTCCTCAATTAACCCTTTCATATTCTCGATTGGTGTACATTTGTACAGCAAAACGGAACATTAGAACTAAATATACTTGCTTTTTGTCAAATACGTATGATCAGTATCGTATATCTTGACTGTCTGCTCCAATATCAAAACTGTTTTTTTAAATTTTTTTCTGAGACAGATATCAATAAACTCTATTATATATATATATATATATATATATATGTTTTCCTACCATTCAGAAATGTCTCCACATGTTTGCAAAGGAACTTTCCTAAAAGAAGGAAGAGAAGGTCGATCCCGATTTGTGTTTGATGAGATGTATCAACGTCCAGCTTTCTTCTTTTTTTTTTTTCCAAAATAGTTCGACGTATATCCTTTTCTTTTCATCTCCTAATAAACTTACTTGTATTCTTTAGTTCATTTTTAACCGCCGAAAGGGGAAAGATTTTCTATGAAGCGAAGCGTCTTGGCGGAAAATAAAGCAAATATAACAAGTGGAAAATATCGAAAAATAAGTCAATTTTTACCCGAAATGTAATGTTCCACTTTCCAAATTTAAACAACCTTAAGCAAACCTCGGGGCGTGGGATAACTTTCCCAAAAGGAAACCTTTAACTAAAAGACAAATCTAAAAAAGAATATATATATATATATATATATATATATATATATATATCGAATCAAATCTTATTTGTGAATAGTCTATCATCTTAGACGTCGCCGCACAGAATCAAAGATATATAATCAATAGATACATTACTTATCTGGAAATCACTGACTAAAGATTCAGACAAATTCATCTTCAATCTTGAATCGGACAATTACATATTATTTACCCAAACCCTCAGTCACGGGTAGGATGTAACACAAGGTCAATTTTAAAATGGAGGACAACTGGAAATTCTCGTTTTATGACGGCTATTTCATATGAAATTCTTATTTATACAACTTTTTTCACCCACTTTTAACCTGTCCAAATGGTCTCCAAATGAGACCGTCCAAATCGCACAAGAAAGATGTGATAAGACAGAAAGAAAGAAGGAAAGAAAGAAAGAAAGAATGAGAGGAGGGGAAACATAGACATATGGGGCTAAAAAAGAGTGAGAGAATTAAACCAAGTGTATTATATTTTTCACATATTGAACAATTAAGCAATAGCTCTTAAGTAAACATATCAAACGTTGTAATAATTAAATTATCATACTATGGTGTATCCACAGGTCCTGCTAGTTACATATCATTTAACCAAATACCTCCGTCTCGAGTAGGATGTGACACAAGGTCAATTATAAAGTGAAGTAAAGCTGGAGGTTCGATGTATGGTGGTTATTTAATATGAAATGGTCTTGGCAATCTGAGTTCAAATCCTGGTCAAAGCTGTTTGCTTTTCATATAGAACTAATAATCTCATGGGTAAATAGTAGGACAGATTGGATTCTTTAATTTTGTAGGGCAACCATTCTAGGAGAAGGAAAAATATGATTTCAAAACAATACCTAGAGAGGGACGTGTTCCACCTGGCTACTCCTGACAACGGCAAACGATATGAGTAGCCCCCAACCAACCAAACCAGATTATGATCAAAGTATTTTCTATGAAACTGGTTTGAATTCCGAATAAGGCAATCAATATATTAATACTTTTGTTCCTTAATCTTCCGTTCGTTATCATCTTGCACCGCCCTCTTGTTAAAAATCAGACCGTCCAAATCGTCCAAGATAAAATGCACAAATGTAAATTTGAATTATCTCGAGTCGCTTAATCGCCAAATGCTTATTTCTACCATTTTGTTTCACCCAAATTTAACTTGTCCAAATGGTCTCCAAATGGGATCGTCCAAATCGTCCAAGAAAAAATATAATAAGAAAGAAAGAAAGAAAGAGAAGATGGTAATATATATATATAAATATATATATATATATATATATATATATATATATATATATATATATATATATATGAAGATAGGATGGATGGATTTAGAATCCGACAATATGAGGTAGATAAAAGGATAAGTGAGCAAGAAATGAATAACTCAAAACAAATCAAGGGTTGAAATGATTTCGTCCGTGTTACCCGGACATCGTCAGTCGGAAATGGTTTTATTAAAGCAAAATTTACGTGCGTACATATGATTTGGTGAGGGGTAGTGTGAGGGTAGTTTGGAGGAAGAAAAGTAGATGTAGGGGAGTGCATGGGTAGGTCAGCAGGGGTGAGTATATATATATATATATATATATATATATATAGAGAGAGAGAGAGGGGGAGGGAGAGAGGGGAGAGAGAGAGGGAGAGAGAGGGGTTGAGAGATATGAAGTATTCAAGTGTCTAATACTATTAGCTTGGACATTGTTATATTGTGTCAAGGATTCATATATACGGTGAGTTTAATGAGGAAGATAAAATTGTATTAAGACAAAATTATTATCCCTCTGAAAGTTGCAATTGGATCAGAGAACAAATAGAATCGAATTACAAAAGCTAGAAAAAAATGATAAGAACTGCAATGTGGTTTAAGACAATTATTGACTTATAGATTACCTCCCTTGAACATTTAATTCATTTGATCTAATTAAGACAAAAATAAACATACAGGGCGTCGCGGTGTTTTTATTTATTATTTATTTATTTATTTATACTAGCAGCGGCTACCCGGCGTCGCCTGGGTAGAGGGGAATGTTTTAAAAGTTAATCCCGCAGATCCATTATTACTTAATTGTGATTTGAATTCTCATGGGATGCCCCATTTAAATCTCTATCTAAAAAAAATAGACCTTGCAATGATCCAGCTATTCTGAAAAGAAATGTTAATGTCTACTATATAAAATATGAAATGAAAAAAAAAAATCATGCTGTTATCATTTAAATTTTATTTTTTAATTATCTTCACGAATATAAATTAAATCTCTATCATTTTTGCTCAAAAACCAAGCCCTGGTGATATTTAACGTGTATATATATTTACTTTGTCATTGATTGTTTTATTTTCGAAGTTTCCTCCGGACATACACATACACACAACTTTATATATGTATAGATGGTAGATCTTTATTTAACACTTAGGTGAACTCTCTTATGTGAATAAATAAAAGCTGTGATCGTGCTCGGTTTTGCTTTTTCTATAAACTTAGGGGAGCGAGAGGGGGCGTAAAGTTGAGTAAAACATTTTAAACGAATGATTGGTGGACTGTTTGTAGAAATATTTCATCTTTATTTCGATCAATTGGAAGAGTTTCATAAACACTCACAAAAACTCAAAACCAAATAGAGGTGAAGCATTATTAGTCCCTAGCAGAATCTTTTGGATATACCACAATATGATTGATTTAATTAATACACTGTTTGATATGTTTACTTAAGAGCTATTGAGATATATTTCAATATGTAAAAGTATAATAATCTGGATTTAAATCTCTCTTTCACTCATTTTTTTCTTTCTTTCCTTCTTTTAATCTTTTCATTATGTTCGATGGAAATAGATAAGCGTTATCGCTTCCGCGCGTTCACCCCTATCTATCTTTTCCTACTCTTCCATTCATTCATTGTTTCTTTCTTTCTTCGTTTATTTTTCTGTGTAAGCATGTCCTTTTTCTCCCCTTTCTTTCACTATAAGAACATAATGATCCATTATTTAACTGATGTGACAACACTCATAAGAAATAAGAATTCGGCGGATAAGCAATACCATATAATCAAGATTTACCTTTTTGCATTTTTGCATTTCATCTTGAACGATTTGGACGGTTTTACTTTAAAAAAAGATGGTGTTGCAAGATGATAACGGTCGTACTTTTAAGGATCATGTATATATATATATATACCAAAGCAGAATGTGACACAAGGTCAATTTCTTAAGCTGATTTCAACAGGTTTGAATTCAGAGTTTTCAATATCCTAGACCGCTTGCCTAACCAAGTTTAAAGAGCCCAGTCTGTCCTACTATTTATCCATAGCTGCAGGGAGAGTAGGATTCATACCTTTCCCAAGAGTATTAGCGCTAAGTGAAATGCAATTGCCACATCCAGGATTTGAACTCGAGGCGACGAGTCCATTTCCCATGCCTTTAACCATTATACTACGCGCGTGTATACAAATGAAACAAGAATAAAGTAGCAATGAATTGTCATCTTCATCGCAATTTCTATGATTGAAGTTGAAATTCTATCTGGTTTGGTTTCTTTGTTTAACGGCATATCAAACATCGGGGATTATTTAACGCCAAAGCTATCCATTTAGAAGAACAGTAGTGTTACTATTCAACTTATAGTTAGGGGATGATAAGATGCATACCTTTCCCAAGGATACTAGTCCAAATTTAAACGCAATATTGTGACTGGAGGTTGATCTCGCTTACTACAATGTCGCAGACCAGTACGTTAACTACGGGGAATCTCCAACATTTTATTTGAAATATGATTGATAGAATTTAATGGCATGCCAACACGTCTAGGCTTATTTTATGCTTCGAAGTTAGAGAATCACGTTCATTGCACGGTAATAATTAGATTTTTCTATAATCATTTTTTATTTTTTCCTGAAACGATCGAGGTCATTTTAAAGAGAAAAGTTTGGTTTCATTCGGAGATAGATATGGATTTAACGAGTGGAAGGAAAAAAATTATATCATATGTAAAAAAAATCAACAAA
>CM042138.1:91399275-91404275 GCA_023376005.1 Doryteuthis pealeii
AATGCACCAAAAATCCTCTTATTTTTCTGCAACATTTGGCCTAATAGTGGGGACAAAGTTTTCAAGAACAATATTTTTGTGGTGATTTTTTATGCTAATTAGCAATTTTCGCCACATGAAAGAGGTTGCAGTTCCAAACTAGACCTAAACTATTTTACAAGATGTTCCAATATAATATGTACAATGGGAAAAAGGAAGTGTAATGAAGATGCACCAAAGAATGGTTAGAAAAATGGTTTTAACGATGAGATGCATTAAATGGTATGTTAAAGTTGGAGACTAATTGTCTCTGTTTGGTTCAATGAACAGAACTTAAAAAAGCTCTGTAGATAATAGCATGTAGTTAATAATTCCTCACGTATATATATATATATATATATATATATATATATATATATATATATATATACCTGATTCTGCCAAAAAGCTGCGTCATAAAATATCGAGATGGAAGCTGTATTTACCTAGATAGAAATTAACACGCAATGAAACATTAATTTTTTTCAGAATACAAGGTGTGTCATAAGAGTGCCGAGTTTGAAGCTGAATTTACCAAGAAAGAAATGAACAATGAACGGAACTTTAATTTTTCCAGAATAGAAAGTGTGTCAAAAAGTACAAACATCTCGATATTACGACGAAAATAAGTTCCTCTGAAAACATCTGACGACGAGGGTGGTTGGGCACAAAGCAGGATGATTAGACCTGCCGAAGGGTGAATGTCACCTGGTAACTTCCCACCATGAAGCCGAAGATCACTGCTATAACACACTGAATTTGTTAAATACAGTGTCATAGAGAGTGGGGTCTGAATCAATTTCAGCGAACACATACACACACACATTTCTATGAGGGACAACTTGCACGCTATATAACATCATATAGATTAATTTTCATTTTGGATAAATGATGTCAAAACCTAATCAGTGTACCGTCTTTGTTCCCAGAATAATTCTTCAGTAACCATAAAATTGTTAGAATATAATACCGTAACATGACCATACCATGACATAATCGATATTGAGGTAGACACTATCATACACACATTTTAGTAGTTAATTTTTTTTATATATAGATATACAAATATATATTTTATATATAAATATACAAATATATATTTTCAGAAAAAATCACATCACGGAGTTTAAATGGAGACGCCGACGTTAAATATTTTTCCACACACATACACAACACACACACACATATATATATATATATATATATATATATATATATATTAGTATTTATATTTTTGCTTGAAGGCAATTACAATGCTCATATCGCATAAAATTCGATGATTATAGAAGATAAATAATATTGACAAGTGAATCTCGCACAGAATTACTCGGCGTGTAGAGCATCGTACAGCAGCTGTTTCGACTTTATTAAGTCTCATCAGCGATGTATACTAACGATCTCCCTCCAACAGAAATCGAAACCGGGACTTCAGCAGGATAGTCAGAAACTATACTACCTCGGCCACCGATACAGCACCGAGAAATTCCTGTGAAATTAACCTGTCAATGATACTGAGACGTCTCTACCATATGAGGCAAGGGAACGCTAAGTGAACAACAAACACGGTGCTTTATGCTCTTCGGCGAAGGAAATAAGATTTTGGGATGTTTGTTTATTTTTTAGAAGCATTGGTGAATATATATATATATATATATATATATATATATATATATATTAGTGATATGGTAGAGGAAAAGACTTAAGGATCTTCCCTGGTTTCAATCCAAATGATTTCATCAGGACCATACCCTATGCTTAACTATGTCGATATAATTCCTTAGTTAAAACAACAATTGGATACTATATATATATATATATATATATATATATATATATATGCGTGTATGTATGTCTGTGTTTGTGTGTGTGTGTGTGTGTGTGTGTGTGTGTGTATAAAATAATCCAATTGGCTGGGAAGTAAAGGATGATTCTATTTGGGATCATCAAAATCTTACTGTACATCCATACTGTATGCTCACATAGGTACAAACTTATAGATTCATACAAAGATTTTTTATAAATCCCTAAGTGAGTCCAATGTACTATAACTAATATAATAATTATATACAGAACAATATATAACTTTCCAAGAAAGAAAAACGTAACAAAACATCATAGTCAAATGACGGTTTGTTAATTTTTCTTTCTTTAAAGTTATATATACAAGGTGTGTCAAAAAAGTATCGAGATTTTTTGTACTTTTTGACACACCTTGTATTCTGAAAATATAACGTTCCATTCATTAATTTTTTTCAGTATACGAGATGTGTCAAAAAGTTTTAAAATGTATTTACCAAGATAAAAACGAAGAATGAATGGAACCTTATTTTTTCAGAATAAAATATGTGTCAAAAGTACAAAAATTATTGATATTTTCTGACACACCATATATATATATATATATGAGTATATACAACATCTGTCGACTTAGTCAACACCGATCGTTATGTGTGCCAGATATGTTTTAAGTTATGCAAGACTATGCAAGGATTAAAAAGTCATAAACGAGCTCACATACGGACAATACATAAAGGAGTAGCAGTCGCCTGACAATTGTATATATATATATATATATATATATATATATATATATATATATATATATATATATATATATATATATATACAATAATATTCAACTCATATCCTAAGACAGTTTTTATTAATAAGTCTTTATTCTCCAAAATCATTGAAAAATGTTCTTCATAAACAAATAAACATTTTATAAATAATATTGAAGTAACATTTCTTCTAAAAAATGTTTACTGATAATTTTCACAGATAACATCGCAAAATAGAGATTAAAAATCTCCAACTCAATAATGGTTGTGTATGTAGACAGTAATATTTCATTAATATGATAGATACATTGGGGGATGTTCCCATTCATCATATCAATCTAACGTCTGTGTTATATTAGATCAACTTATATAACTGAGACATTTCAGCTATCTCTTTATCTACCTTTTATGATATGAAATATATTTAAAAAGAAGTTGCATTAATAAAGCATTGTATAAGTTTGGGGTAATGGTTTCAAGATGTTGGATTTCACGGCATGCCAACCCTTTTTGGTTATTTTATGCGGAAAACATTTTGTTTTATTCATTCTTCATGGGTACTCAGTTTTTTAAACACTTTTTTAAACATCTTTGTTTTATTTAACCTATATATGGGGCCAAACAGATACTATGACTCTGAATCAGAATTGACCTGGTAGTAATAGTGATGAAGGGGTATTCTACATTCCCCAGAAACCCAGAATTGGAACCTCCCCATCAGATAGAGTTTAGCGTCATAACCAGGGCACAAAGACCGCCAGCCACTGCCTTCTAACGCATTGTAAAAAGGGTTGGAGGTTTTTAACATAAGGGCGATAGAGTTGGGACAATCATATAGATGCTAGGGTTTAACGTGACCAGCTGATTAATCGGAGGAAGTCTCTGCGACCGCCCCTCTAGTCTAGGTAAGACCCAAACTGGAGAAATGCATGTCATGGACTGCTCAGCCAGTGGGATAACACCCTTAAGCATCACAGGTCGCCACCGACTACCAGAAGATGACCTCATTGGGGGGGGGGTACCCCTTTGCGGAGATGCAGTCGGTGTATTCTAAAGTCCCACTTCTGCTTTCGGCTTTTTATGAAGTTTTTTTTTCTCCATCTTATCATAACGAAGATTATGCGTTTGTCTATAACCGAAACTAAATCACCCCTGACCTTACAATTCCTTTAGTTATTTAATAATCATTATTTAATCTTAATTAGCATCTTATTTATTAACGATGTCTCTCTTAAAGTCTAAATGAATTTGATTTCACCTGGGTATGACACAAGGTATTTTAATGTGGGACCACCCACGAACCAAAGCTCATGGGATGGCAGGTGCAAAAAATGCATAGATCCCGTTGGCATTCCTCTCGTGAGTTTGAACCGTAGGAAGGAGTTTTTAGATAATCAGTTTCTAGTTAACCATCGTGGAAAGAGGACGCAATAGCACCTCTCGCTCGGAGGTAGATTCTCACACGCTTGATTGCGGTCCGGAAAGAGAAATAAAACATCAATATGGATGTGAATTCACCAAAGAAATGTCTAGTGTTGTTAATCACAAACAAACAAACAAACAAACAAAATTGTTCAGAATTGTAAGAAGATAGACATCCCAGAAAAAGTTAGAAGTATCACTCAGACAGACTAAGCGATACGTAAGAAGAAATATAATACAAGACAGGATCGATAGTAAGAAGTACAAAACGAGATTAAGAATGGTATACTGCCATGGGTATACGCTACAAAAAAGAAAACTATACTACGAGTATGGGGTGGGCAAGAGGTTTAACGTTTTAGGTATAAAAAAATTGGGCTGTGGTTATTCTTAGTGCGTGTTCTTAGGGTTTGCTTTTAGCCCCATATTATTTGGTGATTGCGCTGAAAAGGAAAGGATTCAATGAACGAATAAGGAAGAGACAGGTGGTTTTATGATTTACACTTCATTCATTGGTTATATATATTTACCAACCCCTCCGCACGAGCAGGATGCGACACAAGGTCAATTTCTTAAGCGGAGTTTAACAGGTGTGAATTCAGAGTTTTCCTTCTCTTAGACCGGTTGCCTAACCAAGGTTAAAGAGTCCAGTCTACCATACTATTTACCCATAGCTGGAGGGAGAGTAGGATTCATACCTTTCCCAAGGGTATTAGCGCTAAGTGAAATAATTGCCACGTCCAGGATTTGAACTCGGGCCGACGAGTCCATTTCCCATGTCTTTAACTATTACACCACGCACGCCCTTCATTGGTTATAGGCACCACGTGGCAAGGAAATATCTCCCTGGCCAGTGTAGTGACTAGACACAGTCAAGGCCTAAACCAAATGGCTGAGAGATTCTCTTGGGGTCGGAAGTGGATCCTTTTTTTGGCACATGCTCGTTTTTATTTTTCATATTTTTTTTATTTTACTTTTATTTTAATCCCTACCGAGAAA
>CM042138.1:91409275-91476775 GCA_023376005.1 Doryteuthis pealeii
CCTCCCCTCCCTCTCATCATATTTTCTTTCTCTCCTTCTTCCAATCCCCTCTTCTTTACTCCTTTGCCCCCTCCCTCTTTAACCTTCCTTTTTTTCTTCATTTCTATTTTCCTACATTTTTCTTCTTTCTCTTCTTTGTCCATTTCTTTCCATTCTCTATCCCTTCCTTCCCTTTCTTTAATCATTCTTTCTTTCTTCCTTTCATTCCTTCCTTATCTTCTCTATCTGTTTCTTTCCATCCTCTCTTCGCTAGAAGTTGGAGGCGCGTGGTGTAATTGTTAGCGTCGTAGGAAATGGACTCATCGACCCGATTTCAAATCCTGGACGAAGCTACAGTTCACATACTGCTAATACCCTTGGGAAAATTATGAATCCAACTACTCTCCCCCCAGCTATGGGTAAATAGTAGGGAAGACTGGGCTCTTTAACCTTGGTTAGTCAACTAGTCTGGGAGAAGGAAAACTCTGAATTCAATCCAATTAAACTCTGCTTCGAGTGGTAACTACTAGAATAGGCTTAGTCGTAATTAGTGATCTATTTCACTAATTTCTACCCATCCCCTTCATTTTTTAATACTTTCTTTCTTTTTTTTCTTTCATTGTCCTTTTTTTCCTTATTTCTCTCTCCGTCCCTTTCTTTCTCTTTTTTATCTCCCTATTTCTTCTTTTCAGTAATCATTCTTTCTTTCTTCCCTTTTTCTCTTCTGTCCTTTCTTTCCATCTCCTCTTCTCTACCCATTCCTTCCCTTTCTTAAATATTTCTTTCTTTCTTTCTTTAATTCATGTATCCCCTCCCCTTTCCATTTCTTCGTCTCTTCTCTAAACCTTTTATTTATTATTTCCTCACTTTAGTCCTTTTTGCTTTCTCTCACTCAATTTATTCCTTTCTTCTCTACCCATTTCCTTCTTTCGATACTTTTCTCTTTCCTTCTTTCCTTCCTTTAATCCTTCCGTTTCTTTTTCTCTTTCATTCTTCTCTTTCTATTATCCTTCTCTTTTATTTCTCTCTTCTCTTCTCCAACGCTTACCATCCATTCTTCATTTAATCCTTCTTTCTTTCTTTCTTTCTTTCTTTCTTTCTTCCTTCCTTTCTTTCTCACATCTGCCTTTTTCTTTCTTTTCTTTCTTCTCTTCCCCTCTCTCTCTCTTTCCCTCCATTTATTCATTTATTCCCCTTTCATTTCTTTCAACCAGTCTACACTTCCCTCTTTTACTATCCCTTTTCTTCTTCCCTTTCATTTCATATTTTTCCAAATCGAAAAACATAGATAAGATATATCCTTTATACGTACCATATATTTCTTCTTGCCAGAGTAACCTTACAGTAATTCGAGAGCAATTACCATATCAATATATATCTTCTCATTTGATTCTGAGTCTCCTTAACCTCCTTCAGCAGACGAATTGGCACGAATCATGGTAGAATAATGTCAGTGATACACTTTCCCTCGATTTCATACTAGAAATCATCAATCAATTTTTATAACGCATGAATTGTCGAATAGTTCATTGCCTCTTATAACATCGTTGGAGATCAGCCGGTCAGAGAAGATGTTTCCCTTAACCACGTCTGACGAGTCACAGGCAGTTGTTAGTGCTAGACCGTAAGACATTTGGTATACTATTACAAAGACTTAAGTGACAAAGCGTTACAAAATTACTGATCTAAGAGATTAATGACTCTCCGAGGTTAAAGAAATTTTGGCTCATTTTCATAGCTGTGAATTTATTAATGGTAATTAATGAATACAGGCGGCTGTAGATTATTTTTGAATGACAGATACAATTGCAGCCTGACATTGTCCACTGTCGTTAAAGATTATATCAAGGGTAAAAAGAAATAAAATGAATAAATAAATAAATTTGACACGTGAATTAGTTTTCGGAATCTAATATACATCAAGTTTGACGTAGATCAAGGGACAAAAGATTGCAGCTAATTTGAAATTTAGATTTGGATAAACTAGATTCATATATATATATATATATATATATATATATATATATATATATATATATATATATATATATATTTGGGAGAATATGTGCTTAATTGAAGTCGTACCAAATTTTGAAAGTTAATTAATCAATAATTAATTAATTAATCAATTGGGCGGGCATACCTATTAAATGTAAGGCTAAACAAATCGAGAAAAATCAATCTCTGTATGTACATTTCGGCCTATTAGGCCTCATCAGCAGAGCTATAGATAGAAAGACCGCCTTGTGATTAATTATTAATTAACTTTCAAAATTATGTACAACTTCATATATATATATATATATATATATATATATATATATATATATATATATATATATACGATAAACGTTGAATAATAGAACACAATTGTTGTGGACTAGCCTAGCGTACCTTGCGTAGAGAGTGAATACGATGGTCCAGGACTATTTATACACGGCTGTCTGAGAACATCACAGTGATTCCTCTAGCCTGCTTCAGAGTGCTTCAGCCTCTGGAGTGGCCAGGCAATAAAATTAACAGCGTCGATCCCAGGGGGCTATCCCCCAGGCAATACCTGCCCCCTTAGTTTAAAGGGACAGGGCTGGGTTTATTGCCCAGTGCCTGAGGCGCCACTCGAGGGGGGATGCCGACGGGATCGATGCATTTTTGTGCCTACCACCCATGAGCGTCGGCTTGTGGATGTGGCGCACATAAAATATCCTTGTGCCACGCTCTCATAAGTGGGATGAGAGGCAAATATCCCTGAATCTGCTTCAGAGCGCTTCAGCCTCTTGAGCGGCTAAGTGAAATTAACAGTGTTGATCCCAGGGGGCTATTCCTCTCATGCAATACCTGCCCCCTTGATTTAAAGGTTTATTACCCGTGCCTCAGTCAGGCCCTTGATGGGGAATGCCGACGGGATCAACGCATGTTTGTGCCTACCACCCATGAGCTTCGGCTTGTGAGTGGACCCACATAAAAATGTCCTTGTGTCACGCCTTCATAAGTGGGACGAGAGGCAAATACGCAAATACGTAAATATTGTACAGAAATTACAATCGTAGACATTTTAAAGATAGTTCTAGAGGCACCTTATCAATATTATCTATTATCTATCAATATAATTCTTTATCTATCAATCTACCTACCTATCTTATTCTGTTCATCTCTCTATCTCCTTTATATATATATATATATATATATATATATATATATATATATATATATATATATATTGGTGGAGGCATATCACATGGGCACGCCATAGTAAACTGTCCACCAAAGACTTACAAAGATCAAGTCTGCGCGGATACTGGATGCTGCGCAGATGACCTCTCAGGGGCTATGGATGATTGAGACAGATGGCGAGAGATTGGCAAATATATCCTAGCTGCTAGCGTAACATGATATATATATATATATATATATATATATATATATATATATATATATATATATATCATTGTTCATATCTATCTCATTCTATTTATACCTATCTATCTATATATCATTACCTGTATATATCTATGATTGTCTGATCTAATATAGGTCTCTACCTTAATACTTATCTCTGCTAACCTACCAAAATCCCAAGTTTTATATGGAGTTAATAATGTATCTGCAGGTGAGAAATAACAGACATATTTGATTTTGTCGTATCTAAATCTGCATCTCTAGGATAGAGCCCATATTGCATTAGCTTCTAGCAGAGACAAATCGATTCAACCTATATTTACGAGCCACGGTCCACTAACCATGTTCACTAGGCCGCTAATATCAGACAGATTACATGACGGTCAAAGAAGCCAAAGTGATCAGATGATAAAATCTACGCTCAACTGAAGACCGCCCAACAAAGACGTCTGCATTGAATAGTTCGAGCGAAAAGATCTTGAGTGATTCAAAGAGGATCAGCTGAGGTCAACAGAAAACAGTGGAGGTTCAAGCTTTCAACATTTAGTCTGGTCTAAACTGATGAGCATTAAATTCAACTGACTTACATTTTACACCGAAATTGCGTGGGATCGATTCGATCGATCACCTGATCTAACTCAATTATTTCCAATTGTTACGATTCGACTGACCATTTCAAGACTGTAGTTCAATGCAGTTTTACAGTATATATTATTTATGACATAAAGTTTGATCCTTATTAGAAGTAAAGAGATGTAGTATCAGTTTTAATCCTTGTCTGTCTAACAAAGTAGATAAATGTATTTGATATAATCTGTGTCTGTTGATCTGTCCTCAAAGTAGAAAGGTATTAGTTATGACCCTATCTGTTGATCTGTCCTCAAAGTAGACAGATGTATTAGATATGATCCTTGTCTGTTGATCCGTCCTCAAAGTATAAAGATGTATCAGATATAATCCTTATCTGTTGATTTGTTCTTAGAGTAGAAAGATGTATCAGATATAATCCTTATCTGTTGATCTTTCCTCAAAGTAGAAAGATGTATTAGATATAATCCGTATCTGTTGATCTGTCCTCAAAGTAGAAAGCTTTATCGGAGTTGATACCGTTGGTCATACCATTAAGCTGCTCATCTAGCAAGTATTTTACAATTTATGAATGCCGTTAAATAGTAAATTAAATATATGTTTGGGAGTTTTTGGTTTGGGAAACTTAGCTCCTGTTCTATTTGGAACAGTTTATAAATATAAGTTGTGTTTTTCTTAGCACAACTTATACCCAAATAATCCAACACCAATCATCATCATTGTCATAATCACGAGCAGTCGTAGCAGCAACATGTCGCGTTGATAGCACGTGTAATATAATGATGTTGAAAAACCCAAGTTACGTGTTGATAATAGTGGAAAGACGATATATATATATATATATATATATATATATATATATATATATATATATATATATATATATATATATATATATATATATATATGAGAGTCTACCTGTCGATTTCTGATTGGTCGACACAAGGTATGAAAGAGAGTAGAGAAAGAGAGAGCATTTAGTTGTCAGAATGTAATGAACTATTAAAGGGAACAGACGCAAGACGAGTGTCTGTTCCCCAAAACATTTCTACATGGGAAAATAAATAAGCACAGAAAAAAATGCATTGTGTTGTTATTAAAATTATCAACAACGCAGAACAAGTGTGGTCCGAGTGTATATATGCATACACACGTACTGGTGTAGGCGTTGAGTGCATGTGGCCTCCTTCATATGCGTGTGTGGACGCATATGTTCATATATACACGTACGTACACATAGATATATATAAGGGTGGATGCGATGATTCACATATGTAAAGAGGGAGAGAGGGAGAGAGAGAGAGAGAGAGAGAGAGAGAGACAGAAAAAAAGAGCAAGAAAGAGCGAGTGGGGTAAAAAAGAACATCCTTAACTAAAAAAAATAACAAATAAATAAAAAAGGTAAAGTCGTCGGGGCGGCCTAAAGTCGGTATCAGCCAGTCAGCGAGGGAGTCTATCCCCTTTTCAATGGCGCTATACCAAGGAGATTGTTTTTTAGCATCTGAGGTGGAGCGCCACACCTTCCATCAGCTCCTTACTTTACCACACAGGTCCCTGTGCAACTCATACGCTGAGTTAGCGAGGACCGGTAGCGAACAAGGAACCTTGTGGTTTCTAGCCGAACGCTCTACCGACTGAGCTAACCCGGCCCCTTTTTTATTAATATTAGTTGTTCTTTATAAATAAATACCCACAATTTGTGTAAAATTTATTTGTAAAATATTCAAAATAATTATTGAATTGATAATTAATAGATGTACGCAACATTTTATTTGTGGAGGGCAGAACTAAGTTTCAATTTCAAATTGATTTATTTTTTACTCTTTTAATAAATTTGATGATTTTACTTATGAAAACCCTCTAACATTGAATTTTTTACCCCCAACTTCGGGCAATATCTATCAAAAATTAATTTTTACACCGCCCGAAGGACTTCTTTTTTTTTTTTGTTAATATAAGGAAAATTCATCATGTATTTAAAAATCATTTAAAAAAATATTACTCAGGCATTGCAATCTATTGATCCACGACAAACGACACAAATTCAAATCGATCCATAAAAAACGCTGACATTTCGAGATTTACGAACCCAACATTGATTCTTCATCTTGGTTGATCTATCAAGTCGTAAACAAAATAACGTACCGTGATTTTGGTGTGCATAATTTATCATATATTGTTCAAATTAAACGTTAGAGATTTTTTATCACATCGACGGCATCTTGGGAATCCGGTTCTGCATCTTTAAGTTTTCCGCTTCACATCTTGGAAGAAATGATGAGACAGAAATCATTTAGGCGTAAATGACAATCATCAGACACCATTGCTTTCCACGCCCCCTCCCCCTCCCCTGGTTGTTAACCACAAGGGATTTTTTTTCAGTTACGAATCCTGATTTTGGATTCGTATCTTTCCCAAGGCTATTAGCGCTATGGAAAATGCCCATCCAGGATTTGAACTCGTCTCACCGTACCCATTTTCTACGACGATAACCGTTACACGACGATCACCTCTTTCGTAAAACATCTAGAGGAAAATATGTAATCATCCAATGTCGTGGAAAAATGTATAGGATTCATTTACAAAAAAAGAAATAAAGAAAAAAAAAAAAGAAAAAAGAATAAAGATAAATAGAAAATACAATAATTTCTTAGTAGCCTCTCCTGTGTGATAGTTAACAAGAACCTATAGAAGAACTCAAAATTGATTGCTACATTTAAGTATTGCATTAATATTTAAGTTTATCTTTTAAAACGTTCAAGGATAATTCGGCTGCTGCCACTTGATTTAAAAACAATTTGATGTACGTAAATCCTTACTTATGAAATAAAACTAATTTTTGATTCCGATTGGCATAGACATTTAAAAATTATATTCTGTACAATGAAAGTCTTTTGGGGTTGGTTTGTTTTGGTTGGTTGGATTTTACGGCACTTCAACCCTTGCTGGATTATTTATACCGAAGACGCTATGTTTTATTCATCCTTGATGGGTACACAATTTTCAATTTTTAACAGACGATTTTTAGAGTTTTTCTTTAATTATAAAACTAACCCTAACCATAACCCCTAATCCTAACCCCTAACAAACAACCGAATATTGACGGTGTAAATGAAAAACGTGTCCTTCTGAATTGAGATCAAAAAGGGGTGCCTAAAGGCCATATGGTCCAAATTCTAGACAACTTCCAAAATAAAAGCTCCTGTATGCACTTAGACGGCTGTTGCAACGGGAACCCAATTTCTTAACGACTCGTCTTGTTATTTACCAATATTTAAATTCAGAATAGTTCTTTAATCAATGGATAAAGTCATCAAGTTAAAATCGATAAAACTTAATTCGATTGTTTTGGGAATATTTTGCAGTCGACACGAGTTTACCTATTCTTTATGAGTACCTTTCTGTTTTGTAATGTTTTCAAAGGTTTTCATTCCTAAATGAATAATTACTTCTTTTGTGGAAAATGTTTTTGGGTATCTTGAAATTGATAACAACAGTGCAGAATGAAAGCTTTTGTTGTTGTTGCTTTTTTTCTTTCCTTTTCTTAAGCTTATTTGGAATCCTGTATCGTAAATAAAAAATGCACAAAAGATCAATATAAATACTGTGAATGGGTTTTAAGATATTTCAAAAATAGATTGATGTGCGCCAAGAATGTGATTACTAATTACATATTTCAGAAAAAAAGACTTTAATGATAAATGTTATTCAGTTGAAGAGATTCAATTTTCATTGAATAAGATGGGAAAAAAGTGTTTATTTTTTTGGCAGTGAATGAATTTCTTTTCATTAAGCAAATCGACAGTGGACAATTATGAATTGATTGATTTCAATTTGCAATGTTCAAACTCACTGACAACTTCAATAACAAATGAATAATAAAACGTTCTTTTGAATTTACATAGAAAACGGTAAGACTTCTTGGTTCATATACTGATGTCTTTAGGTACATTAAAAAAAACTTTTATTCTACCCTTAGAAAGGATGTTGTACGAGATTAACCCGAGTCCACTCCTTGAGATATTTTTAGAAGAACGTCATATTATATATACTAGCATATATATGGACCCTCTGGATGCAAGTATTTAAGTTTTAATGTAATAAAATTGTATATTAAGTGAGAACGGCTAATCAAACTAAATAAAAATGCAGATAAAAATATTTGAAACAGAGGGGATGTATAATCGACAAAAGAACAGCTGAGACTTACTCTTTGATTACTCCCGTCTTTCATTGCTAAATTTCCTAATTTAAGTATTTAGTTACAATAGAAAGTAAAGCATAAAATACAGTTATTTCTTCTTGTTAATGGGTTTCTTTTTAAATTTATCCGTGATTTTTGCTCAAATTCATTAAGATAAAACCAATCAAATTAAAATCATTTTTTTATATCAATATGCAAAGTAGCTTCCCTTTCCTACTATAAATCGTTATTTTGTTGTATATAGTAGAGATAAGAGGAACACAAGGAAAAAACTCAAATAAACATATGTAGGATATATTTCGCTAGAGCTTTGAGCCGGCTCAAAGCTCTAGCGAAATATATCCTACATACGTTTGTCTGAGTTTTGTCCTTGTGTTCCTCATATCTCTACTACATTCTGTCGGATTTATTTCAATCCTCTTTGTTGTATATATAAATACAATTGCATGTTATTAGCACGTAGATAAGACCAAAAGTATTAATAAGGTAGAACAATGTTATTAATTATTGAGGTTTAGTAAACATAAAATCATGGCGAATATGACATAAATAAGTAAGGGAATTGTTACTTGAGAAGACAGAAACGCACTCAATCTCCATTATAAGATATACACAAAGACACATATAAGGAGAACAACAAGTGATCACACAAACAATAATTTTTTGATTGTTCTCAACAAGTTTCTATCTTAGTTCATTTATAGGAGAAAATTTCTGGTAAAATAAATTGTTTTTAGAAAGTTTTAAAAAGTTTTCCAAGTGTTTGACAAGCCACAAAAGTTTCGACAAAGAAATATTAGAAGTGCCAAGTCCATTTGTTCAATAAAACCATCTTTTAGTTGAAATGGTTTGAAATTTTCTTATATTTATACATGAAAATTTTTTTGAAAGTTTATATATATATATATATATATATATATATATATATATATATATATAGGGTACTCCACAACAAAATTATCAAGGAGGCTTACCCTCCATCTATCAGATTGTAGTTCTATATGCTAACATTTAAAAAGCCTGATTGTCTTTCTATAATATATAGAAATATTTTAATAGATAATTCAAAAATATTTCATATTGATAATATCAAAAGTTTTTAAATCCTTGAAGCCCTATTAATATAATTAACCTTGAAACTAGTGATAATATTTTACGCGGGAGAGACATACAGACAGAGAAACTTTAAAAAAACAACTTGATATGTTTTAATCCAAAATTGAAACTTTATCATTAGATTCAGTTTGACATCAAACCCAGGATAGTCTGTGCCTGTCAGTTTGTGTCTCTATGTATATATATGTATGTATACACACACAAACACATACACCTACACACACGTACACACACACATATATATATATATATATATTATTATAATGGAGATTGTGTGTTTTTCTGTCTGTAACCGAAACTATATTCCTACTCAAGTCACAATTCTCTTAGTTATTGACATCACATTCTCCAAGATTTTATTTTTATCTAAACCTCAATTATTAATAAAATTGTCTTACATTATTAATACTGTTAACTATGTCTCCATACTGACAATATGCAATTATATTTATATATACAACAAAATAGCGGTTTACAGTGTGAACGGGAAGGCTAATTTGCATATTAATATTAAAAAATTGAATTTAATAAATATGTGCTTAGTATTATTGATTTCTAACTGTTTGGTTTTATTTTAATGAATATAAGCAAAAATCTCTTCAATGAATCTTAAATGAAATCCATTAACAAGATAAAATAACTGTCATTTTATTCTTTACTTCCTCTTATAACTAAATACTTAAATTAGAAAAAATAACAATGAAAGACGAGAGTGATGGAAGAGTAAGTTTCAGTTGTTCCATTTTTTATTATACTCCCTCTGTTTCAAATCTTTTATTATACTCCATCTATTTCAAATCTTTTTATCTGTATTCTTATTTAGTTTCATTAGCCTTTCTAATTTAATACAATATTTTATTACATTAAAACTTAAATACTTTCACCCGGAGGTGCATATATTTGCTAGTATATATAATTATGGTGCGTCAAAAAAGTATCGGTATTTTTTGTACTTAATGACGCACCTTGTATTCTGAAAAAAATTAACGTTCCATTCATTCATTTCCATTTTGGTAAATACAGCTTTAAAATCTGAATTTTTTGACACACTTTGTATTCTGAAAAAATTAACGTTACATTTATTGTTCATTCCTATCTTGGTAAATACAGCTTCAATCCCGATACTTTCATGACGCACCTTGTATATCTCAACCATTGTTCACCCATGTCTAACTTGAAACAAACCACTTGCAAACCCAAGAAAAATAAATTCTTTAGCCAGGTGCTTTCCACACTAAGACAAAAGACAAAAGACTATTTTAAAAAAGAGATTGAAAAGAATTTGACCAGAAGTTGGCTTTTATTCAGGAAATCAATATGTCAATTCGCCAGTACATTTCTTTTGTATACTATCATAAACTTTTTTTTTTACACAAAAAACTTTTCTTTTGATGACGACCTAAGGCTGAAAAAAAATAGCATAAAAGAAAACATTCGTGTTTGTCATAAAACTTTTTTCACCTGTTAACACACACGCTTATGTATGTATGTATGTATATACTGTCAACAACAAAATTATTACTACATCCATCAATGTTGAATATTCTTATGCATTTCTCATCATCTAATACCTGCAAGTGCCAGTTTTTTTTTAATGTTAAAGAGCACAAAAAAGGTGAATAAACACCACAAGTTTCAGAACAATCGGCTAAAGACAAATTTGACTGAAAAATTTTGCAAAATAGAAAAAAGACAATACCATTTGTAGGCTAGAAAATGTCGTTTTACATTTATTATTTCATGTATTGAAGTCGTACCTAATTTTGAAAGTTAATTAGTTAATAATTAATTAATTAGGCGGGCATACCTATTCAAATGTAAGGCTAAACAAATCGAGAAAAATCAATCACTGCATGTACATTTCGGCCTATTAGGCCTCAAAAGCAGAGCTATAGCCAGGAAGACCGCCTTGTGCGTGATTCGAACCATGACTGTCAAGCTGACAGGCGAGGACCGTAACCCCAACACCAACCGGACTTTCTTAGGTTACGGTCCTCGCCCGTCAGCTTGACAGTTAGGGTTCGAATCACGCACAAGGTGGTCTTCCTGTCAATAGCTCTGCGGGTGAGGCTTCAATTAAGCACATATTCTCTCAAAAATTGTCGGCGAAAAAAAAGCCATATCAAAACACATCGCTTGTGTATTTACTTCTAATACTGTCGTGTAGAAAAAGTCACTATAAGAGGAATAAAAACCTACTTCTAAACAAAACGAAAAATCTAAGAAAGTCCGGTTGGTGTTGGGGTTACGGTCCTCGCCTGTCAGCTTGACAGTCAGGGTTCGAATCTTCCTGTCTATAGCTCTGCTGGTGAGGCCTAATAGGCCGAAACGTACATGCAGAGACAGACATATATATATATATATATATATATATATATATATAAAGGAAAATGAAAATAGATACGTCGCTATGTATGTATGGAAAATTTGAAAGAATAAAATTCTGACTACGTGTTTATTTTTTAATATATAGATGGCTCTGCCTCCGTTCAAGCGTTTTGGTTTATATATATATATATATATATATATATAATATATATATATATATATATATATATATATATATATATCCATCATCCAAGCAATATTAAGAACCGATCTCATGGATCTCCTTCAACTGAGATGAAACGAGCATGTGAAAAATTTATTTCGTTTTTATCAACAGCGTTCCTTTTTTTTTTCGTAGTTACGTCATGTGAGTATTCGAAAAAAATTGTAAATCAAAATATAAAACGTATAATCTTGAGAGATTATTCAAATCATAAATCCTCTGAAGAAAACAGTATACATACTAACCTTCCTGACGGTGTAAAAATTTATTTCTGAAATATATTGACTGAAAGGGGAGTAAAAAATTGTCACAGGGTTTTGCATCATTAATTTATTAAAGGAGTAAAAAAAAAAAAAAAAAAATTAAGTGGAAACATAATTCTGTCCACCTCAAATAAAATGTTGCGCACATTTAAAAATTACTAATTAAATAATCATTTGGAATATTCTACACATATATTTTACACAAAATCGTGGGTACTTTGTGGGTACTTTATCAATTTGTAAACTTTTTAATTAATTTTTTGTTACTGAAAAACCGAGCGAAAGTAAAAGATAATTTTTAACATTGATTAAAAATTTCGCGGATAATTTTTTCCATTTAAAGTAATAATCCAATTTAAAAAAATTAATTTCATAGTTTATATACTTTATTCATTTAAATAAATATAGAGTTTGCTAATTCAAATTATCATGATTACAACGGAAAGGATTCAAATGTTGAATTATAAGAAACAGCTTTTATTTATTTTATTAATATTAAAAAAGTAGTAAAGTCGTCGGGGCAGCCTAAAGTCGGTATCAGTCTATCCCCTTCACTAGACCAAGGAGATTATTTTAGCGTCTGAAGTGGAGCGCCACTCCTACCATCAGCTCCTTACTTTACCGCACAGATCCCTGTGCTATTCATACGCTGAGTTGGCAAGGACCGGTATCGAACTAGGAAACTTGTGGTTTTTAGCCGAACGCTCTACCGACTGAGCTAACCCGGCCCCTTTTTATTAATATTAGTTGTTCTTTATTCTATGTATTGACGATTTTGTGTAATGTGACGTAAGTAGTGATAGAGTTTCAGTTACAGACAAATACGGATCGAATCTCTGATTAATAGACTGCCCCCCCTCCCCGCATAAACAGGATCTGGCACAAGGTCAATTTCTTTGGCGGAGTTTTTACAAGTTACAATTCATAGTTTTCTTTCCCTAGTATGGTTGCCTAACTAATGTTCAGTACTATATCCCCCATAACTGGAAGGAGAATATTTACACTAAGGGAAATAGAAATTAGAAAAACGAAGTGTTCCAAAAAAGATGAATTTATTTTGATGTTGACGTTTAAACGTTTTATATATATATATATATATATATATATATATATATATATATACTAATAAAAGTAGAGGAATCATATGTAAATTGGGGAGGTGATATTTTGTTATGAAATAAAATATAAAATAAAGGGGATACGAAGGCCTTTTCGACCGGTACTTTTTCAAGTATTTACACCGGTGACAATTAAAAGTCAGAATGTAAAGAAATTAATAAGAACGAATGGGGGTAAACCAGAGAGTGTGTGTGTGGGGGAGGACATAAAATTATTATGTTATGTATATTATTATTTATATTTTTTGAAGGCAATTACAATGCGTATATCGTATAAATTCGATAATTATTGAAAATAATCATAACAAGAAAACCCGGCTAATAAAGTGCGTACACCGCTGATGAGACTTAATAAAGTTGAAACAGCTGTACGGGGTTCCCGTGGCGCACTTTATTCGCAGGGTTTGCTTGTTATGATTATTTTCAATAATTAACGAATTTTATACGATATACGCATCGTAATTGTATTCAAAAAATATAAATAATAATAATATATATGTGTGTATATATATATATATATATATATATATATATATACGTACACGCACACACACACACACACACACACACACACATCTCTCTCTCTCTCACTCTCTCTCTCTCTATATATATATATATATATATATATAGATAGATAGATAGATATAGATATATATATAGATATATAGATAGGTGTGTGTGTGTGTGTGTGTGTGTGTGCGTGCGTGTACGTATATATATATATATATATATATATATATATATATATATATATATACACATATATATATATATCATTATTATTATTTATATTTTTAAGACAATTACAATGCGTATATCGTATAAAATTCGATAATTATTGAAAATAATCATAACTAGCAAACCCGGCGAATGAAGTGCGCCACGGGAACCCCGTACAGCTGTTTCAAATTTATCAAGTTCATCAGCGGTGTACGCACTTTATTCGCCGGGTTTTCTTGTTATGATTATTTTCAATAATTATCGAATTTTATACGATATACGCATTGTAATTGCCTTCAAAAATATAAATAATAATATACATTACATAACAATGCTTCAAAAGCAAATTATCAAATTCCATATATATATGTATATATATATATATATATATATATATATATATATAATTTTCGTCTCCGCTATTGATAAGGCTGAGTATAAACAAGCTCTGTAGATGTATATGTTGTTAAATAGCGCAATATGTAAAATCACGCTACGGTATTTTTTTAAGTTGTTATTTTTAGCAGTTCTAGCTCACACAAGTCATATTACTCATATATATATATATATATATATATATATATAATATATATATATATATATTATATGTTCACAGGAAAATAATTTTTGGGTTGTTTCAAAGCATGAAAAAATTGAATAAAATAATGAAATAAATGAAGATTAGAGACTAGATGTTTTAGTTTGTGTTCTAAATCCCATTTAATTAGCGATGTTTAGCGTACGCCCCTCTTTGTCAAAAGTTTTTTGATAGAAATTTATTATATGTATATAATTTAAGAGAAAATAAAAATCCACCGCTGTGATTTGTAAACCAAATAAAGTTTAGGAAAATCGTATAGAAAACTTACCAAAACATTTATAGAAACTGGGTAAGACGAATTATAATTGCTTAAAATAAAATGAAATATGATAGAAATAAAATAAAATTGAAATAAAATTAATGAACTATTTTAAAAATTTTATTCAATTTATCATTTTTCATGTCAAAAATTTGTAAAGAATAATCAAATAAACCTTATCATAGGAGATTGTGTTTCTGTCTGTTTGTAACAAAAACTACATCACTACCAACGTGACAATTTCCATACGTTAAATTCCCAATGGTTATTAAAAATCATTATTTAATCTTACTTAGCATCTTATTTATTAACAATGTTTCAATTAACATCTAGCCGAGGTAGATTTGTCTCAAATTAGCCCATGTGTTTAAAATCCTGTGATGTGTATTATGTATCACTAATAAATAAATGTTTACATAGTAAATGGTGTGAATAATTTGCATACTGGTTTTGATAAAATCGTGTTTTATAAATAATTATTTAGTTTTATTGATTTCAAATATTTTTTTCTCAAACGCACTAAAAGCAAAACTATGTATAATTTTATATTCAAATCAATTAGAATAAAGTAAAAATAAACACTCAGGACATTAAGAATAACAGGGGCAGTACACTCATATAGGTGCCATGGCATGACGTGACCAGTAGAGGAGGCCTCTACGACGAACAGTCTATCCTAATTAAGGGCCAAAGTAAAGAGTTGCATTATCTTTGGATAATACTGGCCTGTGGTGTTTTCAAGGTTGAATATATAATAGCTGATTTTCAGGTAGTTTTTTTGCACTGAATTAAAGAATCATACACATTTTTCTAATCAGATTAAATTTTTAAGATACAAGGTCTTACTTTAAATGTATAGAACAGTTTCTTGTTAAGTATTCAAGGACATCTTAAAAACCAGACCCGACTAAACGCAATGAATGGTATCTTTTAATTCAGCATAAAATGGGGATCATATAAGGATTGTAAAATTGTGGATGCGCGTGTTGTAATTGTTAGAGTCGCAGGAAATGGACTCGTCGACATGAGTTCAATTCCTGGACGAAGCTGTTTGCATTTCCCATGGCGCTAATACCCTTGGGAATGTTATGAATCCAATTCTCCCTAAAGCTATGGGTAAATATCAGGGCAGAATTGGCTCTTTAATCATGGCTAGGTAACCTGTCTAAGAGAAGGAAAACTCTGAATTCAAACCAGCTAAACTCTGCTTAAGAAATTGACCTTGTGTCGCATACTGCTCGTGTGGAGGGGTTGTTAAATATATATATATGGATTGTAAAAACTTTGATCTTTGGAAAAAAATTAATACAGGCCAATGTAATGTATTCAACCATTATGAAGTTGAGTTAAAATAAAATAAAAAGATTCTTCAAAATCTATTAAATATTATAAAATATGGTAATAATGGAAATATTATGAACTGACGATAAAAAAGCAAAAATATTCCAGAATAAAATCAGTAAAAATTAATGCTATTTTTTTTTAGGGGGTGGGGTCTATAATCACCGTTGTTGATGCATGAACGTGTTTTCCCGTGTAAAGAAACCCGCTTGACATGTACGCAAATATTTTTCAGTTCCATCATTACTATCACGTGATTACGCCTAATTCCCATCACAATCACATCTCACTGATATTGTTCATCTCTACGAGTTTCCAGGGAAACTATCTGCAAGAAAATATCGCAAAAATTTTCGATTCAGAATAACCAATTTGTAATTCCCCCCATCGAATGGAAAACACGTAGCAACAAACGAGACAGAGAAATACAATATTAGACATCATCTAAACACAACACGGTGCCGCGAATTCGAGTATAGTCGCACGAGGCCGTATGACATTCGATTCGACTATAGTCGTATAGATAGTTTTAGACGGAGGAGGAAATAAATGAAAGAAAGGAGGAGGAGGAGGAGGAAGATAAGAAGGAGGAGAAGGAGAAGGAAGAAGATAGAGAAGGGAGGAGGTCGAACGGTTTTCTATTCCGGAATTTGGTCGAGGTTAGCTCTGATGCCATCAGGATATTTACCACGTACCCCATGTGTACGGGTTAGGCTGAAGGCCCTATTAATGAGAGTGATCTGATGCCATCAGAATTTTTTTTAAAACATAAAAGGAACGAGCTGATTTGTAGGAACGACATTAAAAGTCGACGTACAAAAATAAATATCACCTGACTGTAGCAAACAGGAGTCAAAACCAAGAAAGTTTTAGGTTTTTTAAATACTTTTTTACAATTAAAAATCAAAACTAAATTTTGAAATTCTCAAAATCGACTTCAATAAATTTTTTTAGATGAGGCTTGATAATTTGTACAATTCAGATTATTGTCTTAATATTCATTGTTATCAACACTATGTTTCGGCTGATATACCCTCAGACCTTCTTCAGGTGTTTCTTGTCGAACTAGGAACCTTCTCGAATAACAACATAGAATACTTAACACAGCTTAACACTTGTACTCATTCATGGTTAACGAAATGATAAGTCTATCCCGATGGATTAAATAAAGGGTTTGGTTCGAAGTTCCGTGAAGGCTCCCGAGTTCGAAAAGAAGGTTTCCGAGTTCGGAAAGAAGGTTTCGGAGTTCGCAAAGAAGGTTGCTGAGTACGAGAAGTAGGTTTCAGGGTTCTAAAAGAAGGTTCTGGAGTTCGAAAAGAAGGTTCTGGAGTTCGAAAAGAAGGTTGCTGAGTACGAGAAGTAGGTTGCAGAGTTCGAAAAGAAGGTTTCGGAGCTCGAAAAGAAGGTTTCCAGGTTCGAAAAGAAAGTTCCGGAGTTCGAAAAAGAAGGTTGCCGAGTACGAGAAGTAGGTTGCAGAGTTCGAAAAGAAACACCTAATATCAGATTTAATTTTCTTGCCTTCAGGTTTTTCTTCTCGAGAACCTCCACAATCGGAATCAGGAGTCTTCACGAAACTTCGAACCGAAAACTTTATTCAATACAGTTCGGTAGATTATTCTCATTCTGTTAACCATGACCAGGTACAAGTGTTAAGTTATGCTAAGTATTCTATTTTATTTTCACCCATAGTCAGGATTGAACCTGTTACCTAAAATGATTATCACTTAGAACTGTATTATCTCAGCTCTCCATTAACTTCTCTGCGGTAGTTTGTTCTCATTCTGTTAACCATGACCGAGAAATTCAAATAATACAAATTATAAAGCCTCATTTAAAAACATTCAGAAAAATAAAGGCTTATTGATTACGTCGACACGAGAAACAAGAGAAACACGAATCGGTAGTTTAAAAAGATTATTCGTTATTAAATTCAAATAGAATTTATTTTTTATAGTCTTCTTCAGATTTCTTGTCGACCTCAAGAACTTTCTTGTTTCTAGAATGAAAAAAAAAAAATAGAGGGGAAAATAATAAATATTCGACTTGTTGACAATGTCGTCGCCGTCAAAAAAAAACTTTATCAACTCAAAAATCTTCAGCAGCTGAAAAATCCGTCGTCGTAAAATCTTCAGCAACTCAAAATCGCGACTCGATTCCTGTCGTCACCCCACTTCTACTTATACTAGTTTCTCCTCAACATCCGGTGTCTACGCCCCACACACGATATTCTCGAGCCAAACCGGAATCCTCATAGCTATCATCCGGGAAACTGGTGCTTACATTGGGACTGTAGCTTCTTGACTTTGGTGACAATGTTTGCATTCTGAAGGAAGCGGGTTCGATTCTACAGTCCTACATGTCAGGCAAAGCCTAGCCCGCTTCCCTCGAGAATACGGCAGGCCTTGACGTTCGCCACTCACCTCTGTTCTCTGTCACATTGCTGAACTCGGGAACCTTCACGATCCGGGTCGGTAGCCTTAACGGAACTTCGAACCGAACAATTTACTTAATGCATCGGAGTATTTTCTTTTCATTCTGTTAATCATGACCGAAAAATCTAAATACAAATTATAATGCCTCATTTAAAAAAACATTCAGAAAAATACAGACTTCTTGGCTATGTTCACAACGTTATGAGAAACAAGAGTCGTGCTCAAAGGATTACTCGTTATCTTGTTTTTTATAGAGTTTTTTTTTTTCGTTTCTCGTAAAGGTTTTGCTTTTGGAATTAATGTTATTTACGGTTACAGTTCTATAGTTTATCGGACAATAATCGGTAATTAAGAGTCGATCAATAGTTGTAAGATCAATAAAATCAGGTTTTAATATTCTTCAACTGCTTAATGTTTGCGATGATGCATTAAGGAATCCACTTAAAAGAAATAATCGATTATTTGAGAAAGAAATTGTGACGTTGACGAGAGTTAAGAATTCAGTATTGATCTTTTGCAATGAAAGACTTTTTAAAAACTATTCAAAATTAAAACCAATTAATTATTTTCACTCGTATAAAAAATATCTCTGAAAAAATAAAAATAATATAAACTATAGTAATATAATTTTTAATTATTAATATTTTACTAGCAGGACCAGAAAATATGCCACAGCATTATAATTTAATTATTACAACGTCGACTATCTTTACTTAAGAGCTATTGCAATTACTTCAATTTGTAAAAAGTATAATAATATTCATTTAACTCTTCTCAATTTTTTCTTCTTTCCTTCTTTTTATTATGTTCATTAAAACAGATTAGCACTAATAAACCCTCTCTCTATCTTTCTCCTACTTTCTTTCTTTCTTTCTTTCTTTCTTATTATATTTTTTCAGTGTAGCCCGTCCTTTTCTTTCCTTACTTTCTTTATGATAAAAACGGAATGGTCCATTATTTAGCTGAGGTGACGAAACTCATAAAAAAATAAGAATATTGTGAATAACGAACACCAGATATTCAGGATTAGATTTTTGCATTTCATCTTGGACGGTCTGATTTTTAACCAGTGGCTGTTCCAAGATGATAACAAGCGTATTAATATATACACAAGAAATAAAACTATAATAAGAAATTTGGAGGTGCGTGGTGTAATGGTTAGAGTCGTAGGAAATGGACACGTTAACCCGAGTTCAAATACTGGACGAGATTATTTGCATTTCAGCATAGCACTAAAAAGCCTTGGGTATGACAATCGGTTTAGAAGAAAATTTCCGAATTTAAACTTGTAAAGTTTGCTTTAAAATTTGTCACACTCAACCCATGTGGAAAAATTAATATCCTGGGTATGATGTTAAACTCTATCTGATGAAGAGGTTCCAGTTTGGAGCTCTGGGGAATGTGGAGTACCCATTAATCCAGGTCCACCCCGACCGGGAGTGGTAGTACCTTTAGAGTCCCATCTATGGGTTGAATAGAAATTTTTTAAATTAAGCATCCATCAAGAATGAATAAAACAAAACGTCTTCGTCATAAAATAACCCAACAAGAGTTGACACACCGTAAAATCCAACCAACCAACCAACCAACCAACCAAGATCAAGCAAATCCATGTATTTTGCAAGTTTTTCCTATTCCTTTTTTTTTTTGTAATCTGTTGGAATGACAAATTTCACTTCAATTTATTTTCGTCTTGTTGACTACATCTGCATAGGTTGGTTGGTAGGACTTTACGGCATGTCAACCGTTGTTGGGTTATTTTATGACGGATACGTATTTTTTCATTCTTTATGGAAACCATTTTTTAAAATTCAATTTATTAAAGATATTTTTTCTATCTAACCTATAGATTCTTCAGGAATAATTTTCATGGTTTTGTTTCGTTTCTTTGTTTAATGGCATATAAACCTTTTGTGGGCTATTTGATTCCAAAGCCACCGTTGTAGAAGTAAAGTAGTGGTATTATTTAACTCATAGCTGGAAGATTAAGGTTATTTCCCAAGGGTATTAGTCCGAAAGTAAACCAGATAGCGCGACTGGATTTCGAACTCGCTAACTACGATGCAGTAGTCCAGCACGTTAACCACAACGTAACGGGACTCCCACTCATTCATAAATGCCAAAACCTTTTTGTTTTTCTGTCCAGATGCTGACTTAATTATATGATGATATTTTTATGAAATTACCCTGATTTTGTCTTTAGATAACTCATAGAATAAATGGGATTTTACCACAAAACCCTGATAACATTTATCTCATCACGATCAGACATTATATACAAGTCGACGGTCTACAATCTATTTCCATTTCCGAATAACAACTTAGTTTGTTTTTTGTTTTGTTTTTCTTCTTTCTTTCAGAATTTGATTAATTAGCTCAGCTATTGCCTGTAGCAAAGGTCTCTATTTCCAGAGTCTAGCAATCCTATCACGTTTGGAATCGGACGGCCTTTCACTCCTACTGTATAGAATTGATAGTTTGTACTCAAAAATATGAGTAATTGAACAATAGTTCAAATCTATACATAAATACATATGATTTCTGCAAATATATCATTACGAATCCAAAACTTAGTTGGCATTAAATGACCCACTCAGGTTGATTTGCCGTAAAACCAAACTAATCAAACCAAATCATCGACTTGAGAATAAAACTTCTCGTTTTTTTTTTTTAGATTGGTGCAAAGAGAAGTTGCAAAATTAATAATAAAGTTAGTATTTTTGACAGCTGAAATGGGCGCCTCTTAGGCTATCTGACCGACAACAAGGGCAATCACGGGAACTCTAGTGGTAGGTGCAAGAAACGGTCACACACGAGAGCTGGAGGCCCAGTGAGTTAGTTTCTAACTGGCAGATCAACAAATAACAACACAATAATTTTGGGCTAGTGACCTTCTCAATTTGGGATTTGGCTAAGATTTCATAAGCAATATTGTTATAGGTGATACACCCTATAAGACTAATGGAATGCGCCGACAGGTTACTATAAGTAACAGGGATAATTGTGGCTTGGCAGTAAGCCAATGCGAGTAAGCCAATGCCTCTATTGTCGGACGTAATTTCCACTTATCTCTATTGTATTTGTCTACTTTCTGTTAATACATTTTTCTACCTTTGTTACCCGTCGTTTTGTTCTTATTTGACCCCTTAAACTCTCACAACAAATATGATCTTTCCTTTATCGATTTGAGAATAAAAATTTCATGTTTTTTATGCTGATGCAGTTGGATTTAACGGTATCTCAAGCCATTGAAGACGTATTTTATTCATTCTTGATGGATACTCATGTTTTTTAAACTCATTTCTATAAAGACATATTTTAGAACTCATTTTATTGTATTTAACCCATATATGGGACCCTAATAGGTACTAGAATATCGGTTCGGAGAAGACCTGGGAGTAATGGTGATGAAGGGAAGGGACACTCCACATTCCCCAGAGTTCCAGAACTTGAACTTCATCATCAGATAGAGTTTAACATTATACCTAGGATTCTAAAACCCTCAGTTACCCCCTCTATAGTGCTAGGGCTTGACGCAACCAGAAAACTTGATAAGAGGGGGCCTCTCCGACCACCTGTCTAGTCTAAGTAAGGGTTAAACTGTAGTGTTGCATGTTATGGACTGCTCATCCACTAGAGTAAGCATCCTTAAGCATCAGGGTACCACCCACGGCCAACAGGTGGCCCCATTGGGGGGGTCTCAGCCCTCTGCAGTGGTGCAGTTGGTGTATTCAAAAGCTCCAGTCGATGTATTTGCAGCATCAATAATAAAGTGAGTAGGATTTTATAGGTGACCACCTGTCTGACTTCCTTCCCTTTCATCTCTTCATGTCATCTTCGTCTTCGACAACTTTCTTACACCTTATAATGCCACAGAACATAAATCTCAATAAAATTCTTAACGAGTTTAAAGTTTAATCATCATCATCATGTCAAGCGAGTAGCATGGATATCCATGACAATGTCTCGCCAACCATCCCTATCATTCGTTGCTCTCGGGAGGTCCTCTGTCCAGCATCCATTATCGGTGCAGTGCTGGTCAATATAAGTCTTTGGCCCCACTGAAACCTCACCATCATATGGAGTTTAATGTCGTACCTAGGACAAAAAGAACCTCAATCACAGCCTTCTAGCACATATATGATAAAAAGGTAGTGGTTTTTCATAAGAGCGATACGGTTGGGACAATCAGATCGGAGGTGACCTCTCCGTCCGCCTGTCTAGCCTAAGTAAGGGCCAATATGGCGTGTTGCATGTTATGGACTGCTCACGCACATGGATTCCATCCTTAAGCACCAGGGGTCGATACTAGTAGCAATGAATTTATTCCTAACTTTAACATTATTCATCATTTTCTTATTATTATTTTAAACATTTTTTTGCAATATTTTGGTAACTTAAAAATTTGGCAGCTCCAGGTGATTTGTAGAGGTATTGAACGTAACTAACCACACTGGACTGTGTTGGTGTCAAGCTAGCCTGATACTCTACCAGTTGTCTCAATGGTTTGAAGTATGGTATAGGCATCCGCAGTTTTGCATCTTATCTATTTTTGCGCCATAACTTAATGCATTGATGTTTCCTGCTATTATAAGAGATACAGTTTATTAGTGTTGCTATAATTGTTCTTATTATTGTTGGATTTGTTGCTATTTTTGTTATTCTTCTACTTATGGTTGTTGTTTTTATCATTATTGTTCTAATTATTGTTATTATCATTATTATCATTATTATTATTATTATTATTATTATTATTATTATTATTGTTATTATTATATTTATTATTATCATTATCATCATTATTATTATTATCATTATCATTATCATTATTGTTATTATTATTGTTATTATTATTATTATCATTATTATTATTGTAATTATTATTCTTATTATCATTATTATTATTATCATTATTATTGTTCACTTCTTTTGAGTTTTCACACCAGTGTTAGCTGATGGTATTTCACTGGAGTCTGAGTGACAGCAAGTCTCCTCAGGTCTCCAGGACTCTTCTGAGTATTCTGGCAGATTGCAGCAGTGCAGTGTTCTGAATGGTTTCAATCCCTCCTTTGATATCCAAACTTTCCAAACCCTTTTCTAATCCTTTTGGGACTGTTCCAAGTGCGCCAACCACAATTGGTATCACTTTCACTTTCATGTTCCATAACTTTTTCAGTTCTCTGGCAGGTCCAGATATTTGTCCATTTTTAAAAAAATCATCATTATTATTATTATTATTATTATTATTTTTATTATTATTATTATTATTATTATTATTATTATTAACCTGATTACTTAAACCCAAAAAACGTATTCCGTCTTACTATAAATTTGCTTTAAACCAAAACTTTACTTTCCACTTGATTTTTCTGATTAAGTATTTTTGCCAATTCTTCCCATCCCTTCTGTTGTATTACATATAATAAGTGTATCCTTATGATTCAGTATAAATAATTATCTGCTAGGATATTTTAATTAACTCTCCAATTTAGATCACATTGTGCTATCTATTGGTCATAATTGTGTTGACTACGCACACAAAAAAACACCAACTTACTATACTTATAGTAAAGGATAAGGTATCTTTTTAATTGTGCTTAAGTTGATGTTTTAATAAATTTCTGGGTCAGATCTGAGAACCATAAAAAAAAGAAACCAAGAAAATTATGAACCGTCGGGAGTTGGCAATGAAAAACGTTTTGCCAGATTTTTTTCAATCTTCTTCTTCTTCTTCTTCTTCTTCTTCTTCTTCTTCTTCTTCTTCTTCTTCTTCTTAAGAGGGGAAACTCTTATAGTATCTTATTCCTCTGATATGGAGCAAGAACCTCATATTTTTACAATAAGCCTTGCTATTTAATGTTAAATACACCTACACTTATATATATACTTGTGTATAAGTCAACCGTTGATTTAAGGATATTAAATCATTAATGAATTTTTGAAGCTAAGTTTAGTTTTATTGTAGGATATCTGAGAAGAAAGGTTTTTAAAGAATAAAAAGTTTTTAATCAAAGAAACACTTGCAGAAATGTCAAAATATAATAGGAAAAACACAACAACAAAATAAATAAGTAAACAAATTCTACAGAACATAAAACTAAAAAGATCTCTTTTATTGTAAAGTTTTGCGAAAAGACATGCAAGCCAACCACACCTTGTAAGTATTCAGTTTGATATAAAAGGAATTTAAATCTTTAAATGCTACTGTTAATATATAAATGGAAAGCAAATGTTCCTCTCTGAGGCAGACATTGGAAATTGAATCGCCCTTCTTTGGAAAAAAAACCTAAAAGAACTGAATGCTCCAAAAATCTGTATTCTTCATATTCAGTGAAAAGGTCACTTTCTGACGTTTCCGGTTGGAATCGGTTAAAAGGCGGGGGAATGTTTTCGCGCTTAAAATTATATGGCATTCCCAGATTTTCAGGATAGAAAAAAGTTAAGAAGAAGAAGAAGAAGAAGAAGAAGAAGAAGAAGAAGAAGAAGAAGAAGAAGAAGAAGCCAAAAAGGTGATGAAGAAGAGAAAAGGGCGAAGGCGACGAAAAAGAAGGCGACGACGAAGAAGAAGAAGCTAGAAAGAAGAAAGAGAAAAAGCCGAGAGTGACGTGGAATTAAATGCAAATTCTTTTTTGGTATACCCCCTCCCCCTATTGATCACTCTTTTCTTTGGATGCAGCTGCCTGCAACTTTGAAATGCATTGAAAACGCACTGTGCAACAAAAGGACTATTCTGTGCGCCAGATAACCTGATCGAAAATCCATGATAAAAAAAAAGAAGTCATTGCTTTATGAATAATAGACTTTTTCATTTCGAGTAATCCTATGGTTTCAAGTAACGATTTGAAGAAAACGTAATATTGCTTCAAGTAACTATTGTTAATATTAATAATTAATCGGCTATTGTATGATTTCGATTATCTATTCTATTTAGTAATTATCAACATGTCTTTGTAAAGTTGTCTGGTGCATGATGGGAAGGGCGATTATGTTTGTGAATATATGTTACATAATTCATGTATAGCCAATGAATTGTGTACGTACTGTAGTTAAACATTTTGGATTAAAGTTTGTTTGATTTAAAATAACGAGAGTTAAGTGGAAAATTCTAATATAAGATAATATAAATATTAATAAACGTGTCCCTTAATCTTCCGACCGTTATCAACTTGCAACACCCTTTGGTTAAAAATAAGACCGTCCAAATCGTCTAAGATGAAAGTTTCACCACCTCAATTAAATAATGGACCGCTGCGTTTTTATTATAAAGAAAGTAAGCGAAGCAAAAGACATGCTACACAGAAAAATATAAGAAAGAACGAAAGAAAGAAAGGGTATGGGAAATATACAGGATTGGGTGAGAGCCCGGAAGCGATAATGCTAATCTGTTTCAATCGTACAAAATGATAAGATGAAAAAAGAAACGATGAAAGAGAGTTAAACTAAGATTATAATACTTTTTACATATCGAACTATTTAACAATAGCTCTCAAGTAAATATATCAAAGGGTGAAACAATTTTCATATTGTGGTATATCCACAGGTGTCGCTAGTACTAATAATTCTCGTATAGTTACTACGGCTTTGGTTCAGAGTGAATCTAGTGTAACCTAGGCATCAGTACCAAAACGATATGCGCAGTATCGTAGGCGTAGTCATGGTGATACATTGTTTAGTGTTCGAGTGGTCGATGGCGGTCGTGCCGGTGTCGCCGGTCGCAAATGAATAGATGTGCCGATGTCACCCAAACGATGATTTTTTTCAAAACTTTATCGCATTAGATGACCCACTGAGGTTGATAATCGATGATTTCTGGTATAGTTTCAGACCTTAAATCAATCAGGGATGTTTTAACGTCAGATACGGGACATGTATGCCGAAGAGGGGGTCCCCTTTGAGAAAAATTGTGATATTATAAAAAATATCCGGTACCTCTAAAGTGTGTGTGTGGGGGGTCATTCCTAAATGACGTAACCAAGCGAGTACCGGGTACTATTACTATTTTTTTTTAAATTAAAAAATTGTAGTTCTTCTGGACAGTAACAAATTAAATTAAATTATTCTAATTAATTATTATTCTGATAACTCCATTGCACTCTATTAGATTTCCAAATGCCACAGTTGAATAGGCTGACTATCTTTATTTGATTAAAAAATGACTTGACTAGTTGTTAAAAGTTAAAAGTTAATAAAAATACATTATAACGTGTATTTAAACAAAATTGAAATAATTTATTAAAGATATTTGTTATCAAGATATAAAAAATTAATTATTTATACTAGCAAAATAAAAATGAAATCACCGTCCGGGTTTTTCGATACTTAAAATTTATCTTTTAAAAGTTTGTAAAATCATTGAATGAATAATATGTTCTTAATTCATTTTCTTAGAGATTTAATAAATTTCATATTCATTAAAATAAGCGTTTATTTGTTGAAATAACCAATAATTAATTGAATAACTTTATTTAATTTTTAAAGAAGAAAAATCAAATTCATTAAAATTAAAATTGAAAAGCTATTTTAATAATCGAATAGGATTTATAAAGTTTGAAATAAGAATTAACTGTATTATTTATTAATTTGAAGCACTAAATGAAGGAAACTTTAATATAAAAAGCGAAAAAATGTGCAATTTACCATTTGTTTATTGTAACTCGCTCGCTTTTTTAAAACTAAATGACTTCCACATAAGAAACCCCACACCCCTAAACATTATAAAGAATTTCCACAGTTTCTGAACATTTTTAAGTTTTTACACAGTTTTAATATTTTACTAATATTTTTTTTTTAAATTTCAGTGCAATATATATATATATATATATATATATATATATATATATATATAATATATATATATATATATATATATTTTAGAATTTAGCTAACTTTTACGCAAAAATCCTTTTACCTAATGCTACATCCGTTTTTTTTGCACCTGCTCAAAACAACATCCGGTCTGCTGAATTAAAAAAATGTGTTTAAGTTTAGTCTAGTTCAAGATGATATGACGAATTTTTGTTTGTAGATAATATTTTCGTAAAATTCTAAAAGTTAGATAACTTTAAATATATATCAAAATAAAACAAACTATATATAAATCAATAATACCAAGCGTGTATTTATTGGAACCTGCTTTAAAAAGCGCCATGGACCATCTAAGGTCATGTCCTTCCTTTGTGAGTATATATATATATATATATATATATATATATATATATATATATATATATATAGCGTTGTATAATATTTAATAAAGTAATGATAAGGACTATAAATTAAAATAATCATTGATTAACTTATTTAATTCCCGAAACGACCGTGACGTAAACAGTGACGGAGTTTTGGTTACTGACAAATAGAGACTGAATCTCCATTATATATAGAATATTATATCTACATCTAGATGATAAATGATATGCTCTTTATCATATGTCAATTTTTCCTTAAGGAACCTTCCCTTTTCAGCATACATGTCCGGTACTTAAACTTTTACCCCCCTCCCTGAATGGATACCTAACGGATGGTCAGTTTCGGTCTGCTACATCGGCGACGGATGATCTGAGAGTGGAGAGTGGAGAGTGACACGTCAAAAACTTGACCAAAAATCTTTGAACTCTCCGATGTTTTCTTCAATCTGTTTGATTCAATAAACCCAGCTTTGCTTCTTTAAATCAAGGAGGCAGATGTTGCCTGGAGTGATGGCTCCCTTACCGGTCCAAAGGCCGAAGTTACTGGATACAGGGTTCCGAAAAAACCGTAAAAGGTACTTATACCCCAGATGCCTTAAAAACATCAGTAAACTGAAACTATAATTTATTTCTTCAGAAGTACCTTGGAGACTTTAGGTTCGAACCTATCAGAGGTAAATGAGTGCAGAAAACTAATTCTATTTAGAGATGTGAGAGTGTTATAAGATCGGCTTATCTTTGTTCTCGTATTTTAAACTTTAACACTGGTGAAATCTATCTACTAAATCTCGTTCGTTAAGCGTTGTGGTAAGGTGCGCTAATTAATTTTGGTTCGGTGAACAGAGAAATTAGATTCACGTGTCAAAATGAAAGTCAGCTGAGGTATTTACCAATATCAAGAGAAACAGTCTTTCACTTACTAAATTAAAAAAAGAAAAAAATATAATATCGAATCAAAGTAACCGTACAAATAATCAGATAACGACAAACGACTTCAACGTTTTCATTTGCAGTTAATCTTCATTGTCAGTGAGGTAAATCAAGTACAGTCACATTTCAAGGACAACGAAGACCTTTGAAGTTAGAATATACCAACAGAAAAGTGTAGTTATTGTAGCATAATTGGCGCGCCTTACCCGGGAACACCATATGTGTGGCCTTGTGCCAGACACAGAGAAACCTTAATGGGATGTAGCATGATTCTCAGACCTTACGGGAGTGGGCAAGCAAGAGGATAATGGAATTCTCATTATCACCTGTGACTGGGTTCGATAGCCAGGAAGTCTAGGATTTTGCTATTTTAATCGGTTTGTCAGAAGAAAGTATGGTTGAAATCTTAAGTGACACGTGCAATTTGGTAGAACAGTAGAACATTCGAAAAGTTCCAGAATAGTATAGAAAGCTCCACATCCATTTCTATATAATGAGGGAACCTTAGATTTTAAAAAAAAGTTGGTCTGGGGTAGTGCAGTTGGTCGGACAGTCGGGTTACGGAACTTGCCGAGAGTAGTCGGGGTTGGCAGTTTGGCCAAGTTAGTGAGAGGCGAGCGACTGAGGTCCTGGAATCGAGACTGGTGTCACTGTGTGTGAAGCCTGATAATTGGTGCTGACAGTAGGAAAATTACTAAAAACTTAAGGAAACCGACTCTCTCTCTCTTTCTCTTTCTCTTTCTCTCTCTCTCTCTCTCTCTCTCTCTCTCTCTCTCTCTCTCTCTCAAGAACAATATAAGAATAAATTAAATAAATGAGCCATTTAAAAAGCAAGAAGTACTGTCCTCATCTTTATTTCACTACGCCAAAGAAATCGTACGAGAAATCATGAATGAAAGCCATTAAACAAACAAACGTGAACAGATACTTGACTGATACTAACGATAGGGATAGTTGTAAACACAAGTCAAATTGTCCGGATCGAAAAAAGAGGCACGCGTCCTGGCCCTCCCTGAACATAAACAAGGAAGGGTGAAAGAATATTTTGGGGTTCGCTGTTACTAACGACGACTACTAGATCTGTGTACACTTGTAAACAAGTCAACGTACCGACTCCATATATACGACTTGTACAAGTGTGTTTTGAAGACGCGGTGGGCCCCACAACGTCACGTATAGTATACAATTTAGTGGCGTGAAAAAGAGGCCACGTTACATTATTTACCCAACCCGTTCGCTACAGGTAAGATATGATACAATCTCAAATATGGGGCATGCAGCAAGAATCGAACTTCAGTAGTAATAGATGGGCAAGACTCACTTGCTAACCATTACATCACGATGGGACGTCCTTGAAAGAATTCTCGCTTTATCTTATCAGAAATCAGATTTCCATATATATATATATATATATATATATATATATATATATATACCAAGCGTGTTGGTAGATCCTTGCGGAGAGAAAAAAAACCAGCAGAAAGTTTGATTGTAAAAATATACTACCAAACATCAACCAGGAAGAAAAAAATTTTTGAAAAAAAGAAAGGACCAAGATATTCGTACCAACAAAAAATAATCTATTGGTACAGTATTTGGCCAAAAGAAAAAAACAATTTATATGTATATATATGTATATAAGATATATATATATTCATATAACCGCTAGGAGAAATCTAATATGTAAAAAGTGCTCGATACCTGAGTAGAGCCAAATAATAAAGATAATCTAATGAGTCAGACGAACCTACTATTAGTTTCGCATAAAGCTCTTCAGGGCTAAAATCAGATTTTAGCCCTGAAGAGCTTTATGCAGAGTTTTGCGCTTGTGAGAGCCCGGATGTTTTTTTTTGGGAATACTTCTTTTTCCCTTCGGGACATGTTGATTTATTCTTACACTCAACCCGTCGTCCTTCCAATATAACTGGCATCACACCAGCACTGATACTTATAAATTAATAAACTTTGTTCAAAGATTGGCAGAACATCTTTTTGAGTTGAGTGAAATGCAGATGAAGATTGTTTTAACTTTAACTGCATTGAAACAGCGTATTACAGCCAATTTGATCTTATTAGCCAACGTCTGAACAACAAGTCCTATCCACGGCAATCGTAAATACACAGGGCATTTAGAGGGACCAAACTCTTTGTTACAACTGAATTCAGATATGGTTTTATTGATCACATCCATTGTTAAATCCTCCAGATACCCATTGTCAGCAAAGATGTTCGTAATTTTCTTGAGTTCATCTTTAATCTTGCAGTCAGAGCAAATAATCAATGCTCTGTATGTTAAGCATTTAATTAAGTTCACCTTTCTTGAATTGAGAGCAAACGAGTCCCAACTCAAGTAAAGCCCAGTAAATGTAGGCTTTCGGTAAATACTCGTCACAAAAGACCAGGAACGTTTTTCAACCAAAACATCCAGGAAGGGCAGACTGTTATTTTTCTCCTCTTCCATAGTTAACCTTAAAGAGGGATGTAAATCATTCAAGAATTCCGGTGGATGAGCAGTCCATGTATTGTGGGTAGAACTGCTATGGAGTCAATAGCAATGGCGACTGGATTTTAAGCAAATCTATTGGATTCGGAATCTGCATCTCCATCATTGACGGCCAATCGCTGTATCTAACAGCCACGTCCAGGATTTGAACTCGTGTCGCTGTATCTTTATGCTCTAAAGGAGTGTACAAATCAGAAGGAATAAAAACTGTACACGGGATTTTAAAGAATAATTCTAAGCAAGACTTAAAGCGTTTGTTGATCGTATTGTGTATGTAGTCTTTATTACTGACTTGACGACATTGTGTCTTCCATTTGATGCGTAGAACAGGGATAGACGCCATGTGGTAGGAGCTTCTTTGTGATGGCTCAATGGTTCAGTCAAAATGAAGAGCCGCAGACTTTGGCAAGGCCAAGAACGAGACAACTCTCCGTTAACAATAATAATCTATATGTTAATACTCTTGTTCCTTAATGTTCCGACCGTTATCATTTTGCAACACCTTCTGCTTAAAAATGAGTCCGCCTGAATCAACCAAGATGAAATGCAAAAATGTAAATACTGATTATCTGGTGTTGCTTATCAGCCAAATTCTTATTTCTTATGAGTGTCATAACCTCAGCTAAATAATGGACCATTTCGTTTTTATTATAAAGAAAGGAAGGGAAGAAAAATGACATGTGATACAGAAGATACATAAGAAAGAGAGAAAGAAAGAAAGATAGTAGGGGAAGGAGGGAAGGGGTGCACGTGTGGAAGCAATAACGTTAATCTTTTCAATTGAACCGGATAGAAAGATGAAAAGAATGAAAGAAAGGAGAGATAGTATATATATATATATATATATATATATATATATATATATATTAATAAATTGACTAAAATTATTATTATTAACTTCCTTTGTAATAAAATAATAGAAATAATGTTCATGATAGATTTATCATTAACCAAAAAGTATAGCAAATCACAAGTAGAAATATCTTCATGAACTTTCAAGCAGATCTATTTGACCCATAGATGGGTTGGTTGGATTTTACGGCATGCCGACCCTTGCTGGGTTATTTTATTCCAAAGACGTTTTGTTTTATTCATTCTTGTTTGCTATTGAATTTTTTTTAAAACACATTTTATTAACGGATCTTTTTCTATTTAACCTATAGACAGGTTAACAAGTTCTACCATAATGCCTGGGAGAGGACCAGGTTGCAATGGCAATGAAGGGTACTTTGCACTACCCAGACCTCTAGAATTTGAATCTCATTCTATATCTGTTTGTGTGTTTATTGTTTGAACGTTTTTTATCTTAGATCAGACATGTCTTCAGGAATAATAAATTGTTTTACAAAAATTATTCTTTGATGTTCTTCCCAGAAAACTTTTATTTTTCTGAGATTCGAAGAAAAGATTGAAAAGTGAATATATGGAGTCTGATAAGATTCATTAGATTTCCACTGATGTCAATAGGAGGAAAGACTTGTAATTTCTTGTGTCGTAGCCTAAAACCGATTTCTGTAGACAATGGAGACAAAAAAATGGCAGATATCTGATTAATAAGTTTTCAAGACATCAAATATTGACTTAATTTGATAAGATCAAGAGACAAATAATAAAATGTCAGTGAGATTATTTCCGGCTTGGAATATGAATAATATCTTGATTCACGTATTCATCGTTCGCATCCGATTGGAGAATAAAATTGATTCAACTAAGAATATGTATTGTATACAAATATTTAGTACTTAGTAATATCTAGCAGATCTTAAATGTTCACTCTTATATACACAATTATACATATATATATATATATGAGAAGTAAATACACAAGCGATGTGTTTATGATACGGCTTTTTTTTAGCCGACAATTTTTGGGAGAATATGTGCTTACTGAAGTCGTACATAATTTTGTAAGTTAATAAATTAATAATTAATTAATTAGGCGGGCATACCTATTTAAATTTAATGCTAAACAAATCGAGAAAAATCAATCTCTGTATGTACATTTCGGCCTATTATAGCTCTGCTGATGAGGCCTAATAGGCCGAAATGTACATACAGAGATTGATTTTTCTCGTTTGTTTAGCCTTACATTTAAATAGGTATGCCCGCCTAATTAATTAATTATTTATTAATTAACTTTCAAAATTAGGTACGACTTCAATTAAGCACATATTCTCCCAATATATATATATATATATAGTTAAGGATTAAAAAATAAGTCTTTATAATTTATGAGCAGACATAAATTATGAGCGTACCTGTAGTTAGAATTTTGAATATGGTCTGTTAGACTTTAAAATAACTGATTCCTTTGAGTTATTGGGGATGATGAGTGACAACAGAAATATTCCAACTGACCTTCCAGTATATAGGCGTGAGAATAAGTTTTAGTTAGATGCGAAAAGGCACCTTATCAGACAGGATATATTTTAATGGTTGGCAACTCCCCTGCGGCGGAATCAAATGGACTGGGTTGAAAATAAAAAGTTTGATCAAGAGACAACAACATTTTGTTGTGTTAATTAAATGTTAAAACAACCAATGTCCAGCCCAACACGAAAGAACCAACCCTTAAAAGAAGCCCAGCAGACCAACCAAAAAACATGGCGACCGACGTAGAACAAACAAATAGAAGTGTAACAAGAAAGGTCATTATGTCATCTAATCTATCTAATTGTCTGTCTGTTTCACTATTATTCCGATGGACGATACACTCGAGTGTTATAAATAACTGCATTTACAGCAGTCATTTAAAAAAAACAATCATTGTTTAATAAATGTTTTTCCATTACACACGACATATTAACAGAAGCGTTTAAACGTCGACTTCACATCAAAACGTGTTTCACTAATATATATATATATATATATATATATATATATATATATATATATATATATATATTTTGTTTGAGTACCAACTTTCTTGGAACAAGGTAATCTAGGCTGGTCCTATTCTCTACCAGTAGTTTGTTGTAGAGTTCAGGTTCCGTATGAGAGCTCAATGCTTAATTTATATAAACAGAGCAAAATTATTTGTGAATGAAAAGGCCTTAAATATGGACCATTTCCACTCGTAGGTATTTGAGGCCCATCGAGCTTCGTCAAACCACGTTTAAAAAAAAAAATTTAAATAATAAAAACTTGGACTGACGAAGCTCGGTGGGCCTCAGATACCCACGAGTGGAAATGGTCCATAATCACAATACCCCTGGTATTTAAGGCCTTTTTATATATATATATATATATATATATATATATATATAATATATATATATATATTCTTGGTAATGAGGATCATTCATGTGTAGTTTAACCGTTGTGATACAGGTAAACCGTAATGAGAGCTCGATGCTCCTAGCGTCAGTGAATGGTCGGACAGAGCAAATATTCAATAAATGAAGGAAAACACTTTAAATGTGCTTCATTGCAATAATTTATTTCAACTGCATTAGTGCAGTATCTTCAGGCATGAGCAAAATCATGATATTGTTGCATAGCTTGCAACGGACGATTCCTCTTCCGGTCAAAAGACAAAGAGAAAGATAAAAATATATATTTAAAAAAGGGAGAATGGAAGAGAGGTTTCGGTCAAGAAGCAGGGAGAAAATGCAGAAATAGATGAAAGAAAAAAAGGAAAACGGAAGCAGAGTCTTCCGGTGAGGAGGCGGAGAGAAAGATAAAGAAATATATATATGTTATCAGATCAAAACGATAAAGCGTGGGCATATTTTTGTATAAAAAGGCCTAGCGGATGAAGGGTCAAATCAGTCCCCAGTAGCAGCCGAGAAGGCAACCTCGTCTCCCATCAACCATCGGGCATTTCCACTGTGAACACCGTCGCCGCCTTTGCCAACACCCGGCATTTTCATTGTGAACACTTGTCGACCCTCACCACCACACACCGAAGAAAATAAAGACGGGTCCTATTTTCATATATACGTATCTGTGATTTTATTGAAGTCCAGTCAAGCGGCAATACAACAATATTACTGAGAAATTCCCAAGAAACAGTTGTTTAAATTTCTCAATTTTGGAGGGTACGTCTTATTTTAGGATGGTAGGAGGTGCGAGGCTAGGAAATTTGAATGAACCGAGGGGGATTGGAAGAGGATAGGGTATATTCTAGTTAAATAGGTAGTTAATTGCCTGGTTCTTTCATTGATCACTAATTAGGACTGAGTCTATTCTAGTAGTGACCACCCCCAGCAGATTTAACAGGTGTGAATTCAGAGTTTTCCTTCTCCTAGACTGGTTTGCTAACCAAGGTTAAAGAGCTCAGTCTGTCCTAGTATTTTACCCATAGCTGGCGGGGGAGTAATTGGATTCATACCTTTCCCAACGGTATTAGTGCTATGTGAACTGCAGCTTCGTCAAGGATTTGAACTCGGGTCAACGAGTCCATTTCCTACGACTATAACCACGCACCTTCTGTTATTTTTAATCGTTAGTAAGACATCTAAAAATATAATGTGTTGTTGGATATTCGTTCGTAACTGAAATGGGTAATTTAGTTTTATTTAGTCTATCCGTAATTTTTATTAAATCCCGTTCTTATGTATACGTGAACAAAATGTCAGTACAAAGAAAATTTCTGGGAATTATATATCTAACAAGGACTGTGTCGAAGAATCCAAGAAAAAGATATGCGAGAACGACACTATTAGGCGATTGCATTAGCAAGTCAAATTTTCTTTTATAAAACGTGTCATGGACTAACCATGTGTGGGTCATAAAAGACAACTTTGGTTTGGTTTGTTTTACGGCATATCAAACTCAGTGGGTCATTTAATGCCGATAAAGTTTTGAAATAAATCAATTCTTAATGGATAATACAATTTTTTTATAAATACATTTTTCTATTTAAACAATAGATGGGACCCTAACAGGTACTACCACTCCGGGTCAGAGTGGACCAGGGAACAATGGTGATAAAGGGGTGCTCCACATTCTCAGAACCTCCAAAACTGGAACCTCACCATCAGATAGAGTTTAACGTAATTCCCAGGACATGTAGCCCCTTAGTCACTGCCTTCTAGCACCCATATGATAAAAAGTTTTGGGGCTTGCTATAAGAGCAATAGGGTTAGGGTAATCATATAGGTGCTAGGGCTTGACGTTACCAGCCGATTGATCGGAGGGGGCCCCTCCGACCGCCCGTCTAGCCTAAGTAAGGTTCTAAGTGGAGTGTTGCAGGTCATGGACTGCTCATCCACCAAGACTGTTCTTAAGCATCCCGGGTCGCCACCCACTTGGGGGAATCGTACCACTCTGCAGATGCGCAGTCGGTGCATTCTAACGCTCCACCGACACGGTGGAAAAGATAACTAAGTAATTTAGAGACAGGTAGTGTATGAATAATAAGAAATAGAGTTATAGCCACACTGATGAAAGGTGATACCTTGAAACACGTGTCTGTGGATTACTTAATTATTATATATTATATATATATATAATATATATATAATATATAATAATATTCTACTCAAATAACAACACCAACATAAAAAGAGGAATATTTTTCTGTCAATAAATTCCATATTGTTCCTCAATATTTGTGGGGTGGGGGTGGGGGTGGAAATAACATATTTGGCAAAATCCAACAGCAAAATGGAATTCAAAAGTAGAGGAATAAAAGCAGATAAAACACAAAAACTTCATTCAATTGGTATTTCACCTCGGTGTATTAACGAGACTTCATCGGATTTTTTATTCTTATGAAGCCTTGTTGATACACCGAGGCGAAATACAAATTGTTTGTGTTTTCCCTGCTTTTATTCCTTAATTTTTAAATTACACAAACACACACATATGTGTAATTCATATATGTCTGTCCGTTCGTGTGTGTAGCATAACAATGGTCACGCTACCAGAACGGTATTTGTCGCATAGGCCAAACTCAAGTTGTAGTATTTGTCGTCGTTAGTAGTAGTAGTCATCGTTATTTCAGAAACAGCATACACGTAAGTTGTATAGTCCAAAGGGGGTTTGTATTAATTTCTAGGCTCGTGGGTTATTTTTCAGAGAGAGAGAGAGAGAGAGAGAGGAGAGAGAGAGAGAGAGAGAGAGAGAGAGAGAGAGAGAAGAGAGAGAGAGAGAGAGAGAGAGAGAGAGAGAGAGAGAGAGAGAGAGAGAGGGGGACACGGTCAAATTACCCGGTCGTAAATCATGTTTGCTACTACTGTATGAAACCCATAAGGGGGACCAGAAAGACCCAGTCTGCCTTCCACGAAGCCCGGCCGAAAAAAGAGGCAGATTTTTCTCCTCTCCTGTTTCTCGTTCCGGCGTCACATCCGTTTCCGGTCAAAACCCGGAATTTATTTTTAAATCGGGGTCATTCTTCGATCCAATTACTGTCACCCCGCTTAGTGTTTACTCTTCCAAATTTTAACTTTTGTTTGTTCTTATTTCTTCCTCCCCAAATTACGCTACAATGTGTGTGTGTGTGTGTGTGTGTGTGTAGTGTGTTGCAAATAATTTAGGTTTCATTGTTTCTGCTAATCTAGAATTTTGACGTTAGGAGGTCAAATATTGCCCGCACTGGTTGTGACTAAAACTTTCTTCACCGTAAAAGTCTTTATTAACTAGTGCACTGAAATGGAACATTGTACAGAAATTACTGCCCAATTCGGAAGTCGACTGAGGCCTTAGAATATACTGACGGCACTGCAGGGGTTGAGACCATGAGCGGTGATCAGTAATGCCTTAGGACAGGATTATGATGGGTGAGCAGTTTAAATATATCATTAATTTGAATAATCTAATCCAGCTTTCCTTTTTAAATTTAGCAGTAAATAACACAATAGCAGATAAGACGTAAAATATAGTATTGTTGATTATTGCAGATTCGTAAGGTATTTACGAATCTGCAATAATCAACAATAATATATTTTACGTCTTATCTGCTATTGTGTTATTTACTGCTAAATTTTAAAAGAAAAGCTGAGCGAACATTCTCTACGTGTGATAAGTACGTCATTTTGGGCAGGTGTATTTGTAGAAACTAAAAGACATGTGAATATACCACAGTATGATAATTTGATTATTACAACGTTTGATATATTTACTTAAGAGCTATTGCTAAATAGTTCAATATGTAAAAAGTATAATAATCTTGATTTAAATGTTTTCTTTTTTTTTTCAGTCTTTTCATTTTTTATTTATGTTCGATTGAAACATATTAGCGTCATCGTTCCGCATGCTAAACTCTGCTCTTTATCTTTCCCCTACCCCATTTCATTACTTATTATTGTATTTTTCTGTTTAGCATTCCTTTTTATTCGCCAGATTCCAGAATCGGAAATTCACTACTAGATTCAATTTAACGTTATACCCAGGATATGCAGTGCATTGTTGTTTTTGCACTTAATTCTTTTGATCCTCACTGTATCTGTTTGTGTTCAGTGTAATAAGAAAAATATTTAGAGGAATATAAAAAAACAAAAAAAAACAATAAACTGGTAACAATTTATTTATACGCTTGTTGTAGGTAATGTAATAAAGTTCGTATCAAGTTATAGATTTGATATGAATTATATTTCGAAAAAATTCCTCAGAGGTAGAATTTTTCTTGCTGAATCAGATTATCGTTTATTCGATTTTCTTTCAAACTCACAAGAAAAAGGTCGAAAGGAATTGGAGGTGATTTCTTCATTAAACTCAATATAATCAGCTGACTCATGCAACAGCGATACAGTACAAAAAATGTTTAAAAATAATCAATTCTGAAATAAAAAAATGAATAATGTACATGATGAAAACTGAACCATTTCGTACATGAGTTTTATTTCACTTGTATAAAAGTGCGTGCAAAAAGTTCCATCCTTCTTTTTATTATATATAATATATATATACATATATATATATATATATATATAAATATATAATATATATTATATATAAAGAATGAAGGAACAAACTTTAAATTTGCCTCATTACAATAATTTGTTGAATACTGAAAAAATTCCCAAGAAACAATAGTTTAAATCTATCAATTTGGGGACGGGTGTCTTATTTTGGAGGGTAGTGGGGCGTCGCTAGGAAATTTAAATGAAGTAGGAGGGGCTGGCGAGGATAGGAGATAAGTTAGGTGAACAAATATCTGGGCTGACTGACAAAATTAGGATGGGAGTTGAAATATAACAAATTAGTTACTGTCCGTCCACTGACTGGCACTAGGCATATTGAGGTCTCATTACGGTTTATCTGCATCATTTTTGGTTAGACCACACATGGAAAGATCCTACCAAAATATATATAATATATATATATATATAATATATATATATATATATATATATATATAATATAAGAAAACATACAAGGATATACAACATTAAATAATCAAAAATCTAAACATACACACATACGGTTTAACAAAACATTAAAATCATTTTGTAAGATTTCTAAGAAAGGAAAGGTTTGAGAGTACATTCGAAATGAGCAAAAATACGTTGGTTTGGTTGTTTCCTTGGTTGATAGATTTTAACAGTATATCAATCCGTTATTTCATGCTAAGAGGTTAGGAAACAATATATGTTTTATATCTATATGTATACTTTTGTAGTTAACAGTTTTAACGATATGTTAGCATTCTCGGGTATTGGGTTAAGGGGTTAATTTTCTATGGTATTGATCAGGTTTGTGTTGATAATTTTTGGTATAATTTCATTTCTCTCAAAAATCGATAGACTGTTATCTATTTCTCTGAATGTTTGAGATGAGGCTTGATGATTCGAATTATCTGTGTTATTCGGACTATTATCCGAATAAAGATGAGGACAATAGTCTGAATAACGCAGATAATACTAGAATGTTATTTATGTTGACTTTTTCAAATAGATCTTTCAAATTATTTGTATTAAAAAACAGTTACTGATGAGAGCAAAACTTGGTTGATTGGTAGGGTTTTACGGCATGTTGGGTTAATTTATGCTAAAGACGTTTTGAATACCCCCGTGGACTGAATAAAGGGTTGGGTTCAATGTTCCGTGATGGCTCCTATTCGACAAGAAGATTGCGAGTCCGAAAAGAAGGTTCCGAGTCCGAGAAGGTTCCCGAGTCCGACAAGAAATGTCTGGAGAAGACCGGAGGGTACATCGACCGAAACGTTGTACAGATTAACAATGAAGATGAGTCCAAATAATACAAATAGTACTAAAGACGTTTTGTTTTACTCATTTTTAATGCGTACACGTTTTAACATACATTTTTAAACTAATGTTTTTTCTATTTAACCCATAGATAAGACCATAACAGGTACTAACGCTTCGGATCCGAGTGGAGCTGGGAGTAATGGAGAGGAAGGGGTATTTTAACTTCTCAAGATGCAGTTTAATCCATACCCTCGACATTAAGACCGTCAGTCACCGCCTTCTAGCATATATACGATAAAAGAGTGATAGGTGATAGCGCTTGATCTAACCGGCCGATTGATCGGAGGGGCCTCTCCGACCGACCGTCTATACTAATTAAAGGACAAAGGGGGGTGTTGCATGTCATGGACTGCTCAGCCACCAGGGTTCCATCCTTAAGAATGATAGGTCGCCACCCACGGCCAACTGGTGGCCTTATTGGTGTGGGGGTCTTACCCCTCTGCAGAGGGGACGTCGGTGTATTGTAACGCCAAAGCCGAGAGAGCTGGAGAGCAAAATCTCCGCATTTCAATGAGGAAGTGTTTGACAGTGCAAGGTGTTTGTTGGTTGAAATGTAGATATAGCTATGGAATATAGAAAATAAAAGTAGATCTATTATAATAATCAGAGGTATATCTTTAAAAAGAAAGAAAGAAAAAACATTACATTTTGGAAATCTTTGAACATCTGACTGTTGACATTCTTGTGTTTGACCAGAAATGTTTTTTCCCCAAAAAGTTAGTCACTGGTTTGCCGCTCAAACATTTAACATTGTTTTTTATTTATTTCAACAATAAGAAAGTACCTAGAGAATCCGCTTCTTGAAATAAACTTCCATCTTAGAAACTTCCATGGTTGACATTAAAACAGGCTAGTTGTCTCATTTCAACATTTGTCTTGGTTTCTCTTTCCAAAGACAAAACCGCCCTGTCGGCTGGGGCGTTAGAATGCACCGACTGCACCTCTGCAGAGGGGTAAGACTCCCCCAATGGGGCCACCTGTTGGCCGTGGGTGGCGACCCGTGATGCTTAAGGATAGAGCCCAGGTGGATGACCAGTTCATGACATGCAATACTCCACTTTGGCCCTATCTTGGGCTAGACGGGCGGTCGGAGAGGCCCCATCCGATCAATCAGCTGGTCACGTCAAGCCCTAGCACCTATATGATTTCCCCAACCCTATTGCCTTTATGGCAAGCCCCAATCCCTTTTTATCATATGGGTGCTAGAAGGCGGTGGCTGCGGGTCTACATGTCCTGGGAATGACGTTAAACTCTATCTGATGGTGAGGTTCCAGTTTTGGAGGTTTGGGGAATGTGGAGCACCCCTTCATCACCATTGCTCCCTGGTCCACTCTGACCCGGAGTGGTAGTACCTGTTAGGGTCCCATCTATGGGTTAAATAGAAAAATGTATTTATAAAAAAATTGTATTATCCATTAAGAATTGATTTATTTCAAAACTTTATCGGCATTAAATGACCCACTGAGGTTGATATGCCGTAAAACAAAACAAACCAAACCAAACCAAAGACAAAAGAGAGACTCGCCGTGGAACAGTGGCTAACACGCTGGACTGCGACATCGTAGTAAACGAGTTAAAACTCCAGTCGCACTATTATGAGAAAAATCGATAATCTCAATCTGAAGTCAAAATAAACGTTTCTCGTGTAAGTCTCATCAACTTTTACAAATTAATCGAATTGGAATACAAAACTTTTGAACGAATTTTAATAGAATATAAATCTCGGGAAGAACTCACACTTAGCAGAGCCACATATTATTTTGCCGGGGCAATTGAACGGCGAAGGGGAAAATAAATTGAATTAATAAACAATAATTTACATGAAATAAAAATAAAACAAAAAATAAGTAAAATCCTTCGAGTATCGGCTGGGTTTCTTAAAAGAAGCAGGGAAATAGTTTAAGAATGTGAAGATATTTTTTTTTTACTACACCCACATATATACGTGTATATGCGTGCATATCACACGCACATTATATATATATATATATATTATATATATATATATATATATATATATATTGTCCAGGGAAACTGTTTAAAATATGTAATTTGCACATAAGTAGATTTTCTCTCTCAGGGTATTATTTATAGAAAACCGCTTGAAGCTTTTCATTGCAACTTACAGTTGACTCATAACTGAAAATTAAACACTCCACGACTAAATCTTCATCTATAGACTTTCTCTAGCAATATTTCGACCTGTGATTTTATCTCTACCAATTTGTAAGGATGTATTTCCAACCGTTTTTGCTAAATTTCCCAGTACTTATGACCTGAGATCTTCGAATAATTTTACGTAAAATACACAAACACGATCCACCTGTTTGTTTAGTTATTTATCTATTTATTTATTAATTCACTAGCAGGACCTGTGGATATACCAAAGTATAATTATTACTACGTTTGATATGTTTACTTAAGAGTTATTGCCAAAATAGTTCAATATACAAAAATGATAATCTAGATTTAACTCTTTCTCCCTATTTTTATTTTACTTTCTTTTCTTCTATTCATCTTTTCATAATGTTGATTGAAAAAGATTAGTGTTATAGTTTCCGTACGCTCACCCCCTCTATCTTTCCTCTAGTCTCTTTTTATTTTTTCTGTGCAGCATGTCCCCTTTCTTCCCTTTCTTACTTTATAATCAAAATGGATTGGTCCATTATTTAGCTGAGGTGAAGACATTCCCACACAAAAAAAAAAAAATCGGTGGATAAGGAACACAAGATAACCAGGATTTATATTTCTACGTTTCATCTTGTGTGTTTTGGACGGTGTGATTTTTAACCAGAGGGTGTTGCAAGATGATAACGATCGTGCAAATAAGGAATACGACTATTAATATATAGATGTTTTAATGTTGAATGATCTACCCTAATAATTAATTAAAAAGAAAACAACCCGGCATAAAAAAAAATACACTCAATTACAGAAGAATTGATAACTTTTAAATGAAATATCTTTTTTTTTTGGTCTAAACATACAGAAAAAAAAAGATTAAAAAATTCTTGTGAATTTGTTTACAAAAAAGAAATGAACTGAAAAAATGTCACGTGACCTATCTTAGTATTGAAGGTTATTGTTGATGAAAACAATTTCAACAATCTGTGAATTATCTGATTTTAATAAAATGTCCAACAATCTGTGAATTATCTGATTTTATAAAATGTCCAACAATCTGTGAATTATCTGATTTTAAATAAAATGTCCAACATCTGTGAATTATCTGATTTTAATAAAATGTCCAACAATCTGTGAATTATCTGATTTTAATAAAATGTAATCTGTGAATTATCTGATTTTAATAAAATGTCCAACAATCTGTGAATTATCTGATTTTAATAAAATGTCCAACAATCTGTGAATTAATCTGTGTGAATTATCTGATTTTAATAAAATGTCCAACAATCTGTGAATTATCTGATTTTAATAAAATGTCCAACAATCTGTGAATTATCTGATTTTAATAAAATGTCCAACAATCTGTGAATTATCTGATTTTTAAAAAATGTCCAACAATCTGTGAATTATCTGATTTTAATAAAATGTCCAACAATCTGTGAATTATCTGATTTTAATAAAATGTCCAACAATCTGTGAATTATCTGATTTTAATAAATGTCCAACAATCTGTGAATTATCTGATTTTAATAAAATGTCCAACAATCTGTGAATTATCTGATTTTAATAAAATGTCCAACAATCTGTGAATTATCTGATTTTAATAAAATGTCCAACAATCTGTGAATTATCTGATTTTAATAAAATGTCCAACAATCTGTGAATTATCTGATTTTAATATCTGACAATCTGTGAATTATCTGATAAAATGTCCCAACAACATCTGTGAATTATCTGATTTTAATAAAATGTCCAACAATCAATCAATGAATCTGTGAATTATCTGATTTTAATAAAATGTCCAAACAATCTGTGAATTATCTGATTTTAAATAAAATGTCCAACAATCTGTGAATTATCTGATTTTAATAAAATGTCAACAATCTGTGAATTATCTGATTTTAATAAAATGTCCAACAATCTGTGAATTATCTGATTTTAATAAAATGTCCAACAATCTGTGAATTATCTGATTTTAATAAAATGTCCCACAATCCTGATAAAATGTCCACAATCTGTGAATTATCTGATTTTAATAAAAATGTCCAACAATCTGTGAATTATCTGATTTTAATAAAATGTCCAACAATCTGTGGAATTATCTGATTTTAATAAAATGTCCAACAATCTTGAATTATCTGATTTTAATAAAATGTCCAACAATCTGTGAATTATCTGATTTTAATAAAATGTCCAACAATCTGTGAATTATCTGATTTTAATAAAAATGTCCAACAATCTGTGAATTATCTGATTTTAATAAATGTCCAACAATCTGTGAATTATCTGATTTTAATAAAATGTCCAACAATCTGTGATTATCTGATTTTATAAAATGTCCAACAATCTGTGAATTATCTGATTTTAATAAAATGTCCAACAATCTGTGAATTATCTGATTTTAATAAAATGTCCAACAATCTGTGAATTATCTGATTTAATAAAATGTCCAACAATCTGTGAATTATCTGATTTTAATAAAATGTCCAACAATCTGTGAATTATCTGATTTTAAATAAAATGTCCAACAATCTGTGAATTATCTGATTTTAATAAAATGTCCAACAATCTGTGAATTATCTGATTTTAATAAAATGTCCAACAATCTGTGAATTATCTGATTTTAATAAAATGTAATCTGTGAATTATCCTGATTTTAATAAAATGTCCAACAATCTGTGAATTATCTGATTTAATAAAATGTCCAACAATCTGTGAATTATCTGATTTTAAAAAATGTCCAACAATCTGTGAATTATCTGATTTTAATAAAATGTCCAACAATCTGTGAATTATCTGATTTTAATAAAATGTCCAACAATCTGTGAATTATCTGAAATAAAATGTCCAACAATCTGTGAATTATCTGATTTTAATAAAATGTCCAACAATCTGTGTGATTTTTAATAAAATGTCCAACAATCTGTGAATTATCTGATTTTAATAAAATGTCCAACAATCTGTGAATTAATCTGATTTTAATAAAATGTCCAACAATCTGTGAATTATCTGATTTAATAAAATGTCCAACAATCTGTGAATTATCTGATTTTAATAAAATGTCCGATCCGTTAACCTATAGGCCCATTGCAAGCTGCTGTTTAAGGAGCGGTGTTTTAACTGTTTTAAATACATACATCTGTGTATATACTTTACGATCGCCAGATAGATCAAGTCTGTAAAAAGATGATCTTTGCGTTATGTTGGCGGTGAAAGTTTATTAAAGTCACTCCTAAAGAGCTCTACCGGGTTACGGGAGCATATAATAAGACACGTGTTTCGGCGTTTCACGTTTCGCCTCTTCAGTGTGGCTAGAGGCAACAATATATATATATATATATATATATATATATATATATATATATATAAATATATATATGTGTGTGTGTGTATGTGTGTTTGTTGAATTAAACAAAAGACACATTCTCCTGTTAAACAATTTCATTTGTGATTTTTTTTTGTGAATTTTTCAAGTTTTCTGGCCAACTATTTAATATTTGGGTGGAATTCGTGGATTAGTCTACCATATCCTGATTACTTTCGGCACTTCGAAGTGCCATCATCAGGGTGATATGTTCCAGTTTTTCAAATTATATTAATGGATGTGGAGGCTGGAAGGAGGAAGAATTGATGGGAAAGGTGCTATAGGCATTTTAAAATGTGTGTAGTTGCCTTGGAAATTAATTTTGTTTAAGGGTGGTTTGTATTGTTTTATGTATAAAGCTTCTAGTATTTGGAGTTTTCGTTTATTTTTTTTTCTTTGTGCGCAGAATGTGTGTGTTTTCCGTTTGGATATTTCGGTAATTAGAGTGGGGGCATGAATGTAATTTTAGGTGTTGTGATGATGGCACTTCGAAGTGCCGAAAGTACTCGGGACATGAACTTTGGTGGACTAATCCACGAATGCGACCTAAATATTAAAAAGTTGACCAGAAAAAATTGAAAAAATCACAAATAAAATTGTTAAACAGATGTGTCTTTTGTTTAATTCAACATGCATAAATCAAAGAATGCTTCCAAAATACACACACACACACACACACACACATATATATACATAAATATATTAAAAAAAAATGGACACTCCCGTCGATTTTCGACGTATGAGGGTTCATACACACAATGAACTCCCATACAGGGATTTGTCTATAGTGGTGAAGGTTTGTGTTGGACCATCCACACTTTTTGGCACAGTCAATAGGAGAGAATTGGTGCATCAAGGGTTGCCACAAACCCAATGAACGACCGACCTCAGGAATTTTGAATTCAAATTTACCCCTCTCCTAGACTGGTTACCTACCCAAGGCTGAAGGGCACAGTCTGCCCTACTATTTAACCCATAGCTGGAGGGAGAATATATGGATTCATACCTTTCCCAAGAGTATTAGCGCTATGTGAAATGCCAACAGCTTCGTCTAAGAATTGAACTCGAATCGACGAGTCCATTTTCCACGACCACATATATATATATATATATATATATATATATATATATATATATATATATATATATTATATATATATATATAACAACTTTTAGCTATTTTCAGCCGACAGTATATTTGGGAGGATATGTGCTTTTTCATTTTAGTCAGACCTCATTTTTTTGAAAGTTAATTCATTTATGTATAATCCCGCCTAATTATACATAAATGAACTAACTTTCAAAAAAATTAGGTCTGACTAAAATGAAAAAGCACATATCTCCCAAATATATATATATATATATATATATATATATATATATATATATATATATGTATGAAATCAAATAGGTAACACGCCTACGCACACATACACAAATTTAGTATTTCTCAACCCGTACAAATATTTCTCCATCACTAACACCACCAGCAAGGCGTAAGCCACTGGGGGCGATAAAGACTGACAGCGATGACACCCAAAGACAAATCTGTTAATCATGCCAACACATAAAAACACATACAAGGACCCGCACAAAACAAACACACGAGTAGAGAAAACAAAGAAGAAAGCAGGTCACTAAGAACAACCGCCCCCCACACCATCCAACGAGGTCACAAGAGATGATATAACAGCAATAAGTAGCATGTATCGACGCCATATAGACCGGATCAGCCAGTCTACCAGTTCCGAGGGAAGTGTTTAAACATCACCGAAAATTTAAAGAAATAATACGAAACTTAACATTCAAAAATTGAGTTACTTATATTTCGCACCTAATGCTTCATACTAAATCCAAAAAAATATATATGAAAGACATATATAATATATATACATATATACATATATGTACATACATACATACATATAATATATATATATGTACATATATATATACATATATATTTTACATATATAGTATACATATATATATATACACATATATATACATATATACACACATATATATGCGTATATATTATACATATATACATATATATAACATATATATATATACATATACATATATATAATATATACATATAATTATATATACATATATATATTACATTAATATATATATATATATATATATATATATATATATATATATATTAAACAAATGGTTCATACTAAATCCAAAAAAAATATATATTAAAGACAGATATATATATATACATATATACATATATGTACATACATACATACATACATACATATATATATATATATACATATATATATACATATATATTTACATATATATATATATACATATATATTTACATATATATATACATATATATATACATATATACACACATATATATGCGTTATATATATACATATATACATATATATACATATATATATATGCATATACATATATATATACATATACATATATATACATATATATATATACATTATATATATATATATATATATATATATATATATATATATATTAAACAAATGGTTACAATAGAAACCCAGTCGAGTTTCACCATAAGGATCTTCAGGGTTAAATCCACTGAATTAATCGAGGTACCGATTCTCCCAAAAATTGTCGGCTAAAAAAAGCAATATCATAAACACACCGCGTTTGTATTTACTTCTCATACTGTCGTGTACAAGAAGTCACTAAACAAAACGAAAAATCTAAGAAAGTCCGGTTAGTGCAGAGGTTACGATACTCGCCTGTCAGCTTGACAGTCGGGTTTCGAATCACGCACAAGGCGGTTTTTCAATCTATAATTTTGCTGATGAGGCCTATTAGGCCGAAATGTACATACAGAGATTGATTTTTCTCGATTTGTTTAGCCTTACATTTAAATAGGTATGCCCGCCTAATTAATTAATTATTCATTAATTAACTTTCAAAATTAGTTACGACTTCAATTAAGCACATATTCACCCAAAAATTGTCGGCTAAAAAAAGCTATATCATAAACACGCCGCGTGTGTATTTACTTCTCATACTGTCGTGTACAAGAAGTCACTATAAGTGGAATAGGAACCTACTTCTAAACAAAACGAAAAATCTGAGAAAGTCCGGTTAGTTTAGAGGTTAAGATACTCGCCTGTCAGCTTGACAGTCTGGTTTCGAATCATGCACAAGGCGGTCTTTCTTGATGTTGATTTTGAAGGCTATCACAATGCAGATGTAAAGAAAAAATAATAAGGTAACAATGGTATTGTTTGTTAACAAATAACATCATTGTTACCTTATTATTTTTTCTTTACACCTGCATTGTGATAGCCCTCAAAATCAACTTCCCAAACCAATATATACACAATACTTCAAGCAATTATAAAACCCTTATATATATATATATATATATATATATATATATATATATATATATATATATATATATACCAATTCTTTCCGGCACCCCTCATCTGCAAGTCGCTGGCTGGACTGAAATCTCACAATCGCCATAAACATTCGAGCTGATTTTGCTTTTAGACACTCATACCTCGAAATCGACGGGAGAGTCCATCATATATATATATATATATACATATATATATATATATATATATATATAGGTATTTTGTTTTCAAGAAATTCAAATAAAAGGACCTATTAGAGGTGTAAGAGCTATAATCATGTATCTATAAAATAATACGCAAATAGATATGCGTTCGTTACCATTGATTTTAAGGCAACTGAACTATGCGTCTATCATTAGGTTGCTTGCTTTATTGATTGATTGATTTTAACGGCATATCAACCCTTCTTGGGTTATGCCATGCCTAACGGTTAGAAAGTAATATATGCTGTGTATTTATACTTATGCTTTTTTTAGTAATTGGTTTTAATAATGTTTTAGCACTATTGAGGATCATTTTTTACGGTATTGATTAAGTTCATGTCTATATTCTTAATCATCTGGATAAAGTGTAAATCATCAGGATAAACGGTCGAATGTAAGCAGCGAATGATTTAGAACTTATATAGCGAGAGATGAACCGTCTTCGTCTTACCTAAATACGCACGCACAGAAATTATATATATATATATATATATATATATATATATATATATATATATATATATATACTCTACTGACAATTCTTTTCGGACGAGTTTTTGTTCGATCCTTTCTAACTGTGTAGCCATCTTTTTAATATCTGGATGGAATTGGTGTAGCAATCCACTATATCCTTATATTCTTACAAACTTGTGAGCCCCCCTCTCTCCTACAAAATTTTACTGCCACTGTTCGTTTAAATGGAACTTGTGGACCCCTCTTCCTACTAATTCCTACTGCTACTGCTCGTTTTAAAAGCGAGACAACGGAAACATTCCACCAGTTTCACACCTGATGATGACACAAAAAACGTGCAGAAAGCGCTCGTTAAAGAACCTTTGGTGGATTGCTACACCAATTCTATCCAAATATTTAAAAGATGGACAGACAGTTAGAAAGGATCGAACAAAAATTCGTCCGACAAGAATTATCAGTAGAGTTTAACAAAACTTGTTTAAAAGAAAAAAATCTGCCAAAATATACAGCGATCTATGTATTTATCAGTTAAAACACCGCTCCTTAATGGTAGCTGTCGACGGCCGACAGAGTAAGGAACCGGGCTGATGAAAAGTCTGAAGTCACCATAGCACAACACCATGAAGTCAAGAGGTCCAGGAGAAAGCGATGGCATCAAACCACCGGCAAAAGAACGGGTATAACAACATCTTCGGGGAAAACCTTCACACGTGACATCTGTTTTCGGGGCTGTTTTTCGAACATTGGCCTTCGCACTTACAGAAAGTGCTATAACTTCAAGTGTACGAGAAATATATAGTCTCCTGAGATTGCAATACCGATAATATATATATATATATATATATATATATATATATATATATATATATTATTTTGCTGAGGTATAGATTTTAAAGTTTGAAAGGATTTTTTTATTAATAGAAAATTCAACACTGGATTCTACCGCTTGTTGGAAAATAATCTGAAAACACCTGTTGACCTTGGGTCCATCACTGATGACTGCGGGCCTAGTATTTCACCCATCGGTGTGTTTATGAATTATAATATATATATATATATATATATATATATATATATATATTATATAATTAATATATATATATATATATATATATATATATATATATATATATATATATATATATATAATTTAAATTTATAGGAAAGGTAAGGGGCCAATGCAGTTTGGCAACGGTAGTGTCGCAGAAGTTGATGGGTAGCACTGGATTTCAGCATCACACCACCTTAGGGACTCCAGCTCCTGATTTATTTTCGGGGTCTACTCTCCTAGCCTTTGAATGCAACAGAGGTTCGGTGTCGGACTTCTCCTTGAGTTGATGGGTTGCCGACCAAGGTTAAATAGCCCATTCTAACCCATTTGCGGATTTATGCGAGTAGTAAGAACCCCAATCTTGCCACTATCAGTTCCTGAAAAAGAATTGAGGCTGGGGATATGGTATATTTTGCATTTGTGTATCAGATAAGCAAAAGTACCTTCAGGTCAGTTTTTTTGGGGTGGAGGGCAGGATAGTTCTGATGTCACTTTGTTTATACACATGTATACGTGAAACCCGCTCGTTCTTGTACACGTGTGGTTATACCAACGCAGTTGGATTATATAATTTACGACTTAGTATAAGTCAACATGCCGTTTAAGACTTTCAAAAATCCTGTTTTGGGTGTCTAGAGTCTAGGCTTTGTACATATCTCTTAGTAGTTTTGGCAAAAAGAAAAAAAAAATGGGTGGAGGAGAACGCTGGTTAGCACTTTAAACATGGCAGTGGGATAAGGCAAAATTAACTAAAAGCAAAGGTAGGAATTAGTGAGAGAAATTGATAACGATAAAATAAAATCATTCATTAACTGAAATGTGACTTGTTATGTTGTTACAACTTTACTGTGGTATTTTCCAACAAGCGGTAGATTCCAGTGTTGAATTTTCTATTAAAAAAATAAAAACTTCCTTTCAAACTTTAAAGTCTATACCTCAGCAAAATAATTAATGATAATCCTTGTAAATATTATAAAAAGGAATTATTTTATGTTAAAAAACTTCAGTGATTTTATCGCTTTACGTTTGTTTTTATTTATCCGAATGAGAAATGTGTAAAAAATAATCAGATCTAAATGCGCAAATAGATAGAAAACTATGAGGACCTGATAACAGTTGATACTGTTAAGCAGACTGTTCGAAGAGAGTGCTATCGGCGACTGGAAAACTGGAAGAGATTTCGTGTTTTTTTTCTTTGAACAGATTTCTGATCGATAAAGCGTGGGAGTGAACGTAGGTGTTTTAAATCGTGACCTTTTGCCTCGATCAAATTTTGTTCACCATAAAACTTCTAATTTCGTCGTATGGATGATAAATAGAGTGTATGCCAACCGACTTTGGAAAAAAAGAAAAAAAGAAAAAAACAAAAAGAAAGAAAGAAAAAAAAATGTAATTTTTCTTACTTTTGTTTATCTTCGTAAGATGGAGCCAAAGAGATTTTCCTAAGAGAGACATAGAATATTTTTTTTTTTTACTTGTGAGCAAATTTACATTGGATCTGAATTTAATTTGAAAATATTACTATTTTTTTTTTATTGTTCTCAGGTGAGACATGAGAAATAAATCAGGCTTCCTCGGAATAGACTAAAGTTGAATTTTATAACCATTTACAACGGAGACAGCAAAATTATTTACTCTTTTCGTAACATTAAAAAATAAATAACTACCTCGTTTCGTTTTTAGAGTGATTCATGGAGTGTTCTTTCCAGGATTTGTTTAATATCACATGCGGTATTCTCATGCAGCTCCTATCTAGCTTATTCCCTTGGCGCTTCGTTAGGACCAAAGCGGTGCAGCCATACAGCAACACTGACACAACTACACCTTGGATGAATTGTCCCATTAACTTGGCAGTGAGATCGTATTTTCACACGACGCATAAACTGTTTATAGAAGACCATGCCTGTCCTATGTGTGTATTAACATAGCTTTCAGTGGATGAGATATTACTACCTAGATACGTGAATTGTTCTACTGGCTTTAGAGGTTTACCGTTGAGTGTGGAGATGCCTTCTTTCTTTTTAAAACACGTGAACTCGGTCTTTTTCGGAGTTCACAGTTCAAGCTGAGAACTGGGAAAATAACTACATCACGTATTGTATATAATGATACTGGTGTTGTTAATAATACGACCGTTATCATGATGAAAAACTCTCATCAAAAATGAGATCGTCCAAATCGTCGAAGATGAAAGTGTCGTCACTTCAACTAGATAATGAATCATTCCGTGTTTATCCAAGAAATGGAAGAAAAAAAAACCTAAACAGAAAGAATATAAGAAAGAAAGAAAGAAAGAAAGTAGATGAAAGATAGAAAGAGGGGGTGAGCGCGCTGAAAGGATAATGCTAATCTGTTTCAATCGAACATAATGAAAGGATGAAGAGAGAGAGAGAGAGAGAGAGAGAGAGAGAGAGAGAGAAGAGAGAGAGAGAGAGAGAGAGAGAGGGGGGAGTTATATCAAGATTATTATACTTGTCATATATTGAACAAGTTTCAATAGTTCATAAGTAAACATATCAATAGTTGTAATAATTGAATTATCATACTATTTCACAAAGAGGGGACGCTAACAGGTTCCACCACTACGGAACAATACTGGTGATTTTTTAAAAATTTTGTTTTATCATTTGAGATAGATTTTTGATTACTCTACAAAAGTCTTATTTCTCGTCTGCACTGAATATTAAGAGATTTTTTATTATATCAATTTAGTAAAATATTTAAAAAAATAAAGATAATAAAAATAATTTAATCAATAGATGGGACCATAAAAGGTACTACCAATTCGGGTCATATTAAAACTAGGAGTAATGGTGATGAAGGGGTAATTCACAATACCCAGGGCTCCAATATTTGGACCACAATACTAAATCCAGTTTAACGTCATATCCAGGACATCGCCTTCGAGCAGATATATGATAAAAAGGGCAAGTGTTTGCCATAAGAGCAATACGGCCGAGAAAATCATGAAGGTGTTAGGGTTTGGCGTGACCAGCCGATTGATTGGAGGGGGCCTTTCCGACCGCCCGTCTTGCCCAAGTAAAGGTCAAAGTGGAGTGTTGCATGTCATGGACTGCTCAGTCATTTGGGTTCGATCCTTAAGCATCATAGATCACCACTCATGGATAACAGGTGCTCCCATTGTTTTTGATATTGTTTTATTATTCAAGACGTAAACAATCTAGTATCTTGCGCTAAAAAAAATATCTAATAAAGATCCGTTTGTGATTACTCTTCAAAAATCTTGTCTGCACAAAACATTAAGTAGGGAGAGTTTTATTTGATCAATTGAATAAAATATTTCAAAAAATGTTTTTGAATTAGTAAAAATAGCAGTCTGGAAGCCAGCGTAAAAAAAAGGCATTTTGGAACCATTTCTGTGTTCTTTTCACTTGATAAACAGCTTCCCATGGGACAAATGTCGCCTCATACACTTAAAAAAATGTTTATTCAAGAAGTAAACAATTTTTTTTACTGAAGAAAAAACAAATCAAAACTCTTGGATATTATTGATCTAAATTTTTACTTATGACCTGAGATCTTCGAATAATTTTACGTAAAATACACAAAACACGATCCACCTGTTTGTTTAGTTATTTATCTATTTATTTTTAATGCACACTAGCAGGACCTGTGTAATACCAAAGTATAATTATTACTACGTTTGATATGTTTACTTAAGAGTTATTGCCAAAATAGTTCAATATACAAAAATGATAATCTAATTTAACTCTTTCTCCCTATTTTTATTTTACTTTTTTTCTTCTATTCATCTTTTCAAATGTTGATTGAAAAGATTAGTGTTATTAGTTTCCGGTACGCTCACCCCCTCTATCTTTCCTCTAGTAGTCTCTTTTTATTTTTTCTGTGCAGCATGTCCCCTTTCTTCCCTTTCTTACTTTATAATCAAAATGGATGGTCCATTATTTAGCTGAGTGAAGACATTCCCACACAAAAAAAAAAAAAAAAATCGGGTGGATAAGGAACACAAGATAACCAGGATTATATTTCTACGTTCATCTTGTGTGTTTTGGACGGTGTGATTTTAACCAGAGGGTGTTGCAAGATGATAACGATCGTGCAAATAAGGAATACGACTATTAATATATAGATTGTTTTAATGTTGAATGATCTACCCTAATAATTAATTAAAGAAAAACAACCCGGCATAAAAAAAAAAAATACACTCAATTACAGTAAGAATTGATAACTTTTAAATAAAATATCTTTTTTTTTGGTTCTAAACATACAGAAAAAAAAAAGATTAAAAAATTCTTGTTGAAATTTGTTTACAAAAAAGAAATGAACTGAAAAAAATGTCACGTGACCTATCTTAGTATTGAAGGGTATTGTTGATGAAAAGAAAATTTTCAAACATCTGTGAATTATCTGATTTTAATAAAATGTCCAACATCTGGTGAATTATGATTTAATAAAAATGTCCAACAATCTGTGAATTATCTTGATTTAATAAAATGTTCCAACAAATCTGTGAATTATCTGATTTTTAATAAAATGTCCGATCCGGTTAACCTATAGGCCATTGCAAGCTACTGTTTAAGGAGCGGTGTTTTAACTGTTTTAAATACATACAGCTGTGTATATTACTTTACCGATCACCAGAGAGATCAAGTCTGTAAAAAGATGATCTTTTGCGTTATGTTGGCCGGTGAAAGTTTATTAAAGTCACTCCTAAAGAGCTCTACCGGGTTTACGGGAGCATATAATAAGACACGTGTTTCGGCGTTTCACGTTCTCGCCTCTTCAGTGTGGCTAGAGGCAACAATATAATAAGTATAGTATATATATAATATATATATATATATATATGTGTGTGTTGTGTGTGTGTGTGTGGTGTGTGTGAGTGGTTGAATTAAACAAAAAGACACATCTCCTGTTAAACAATTTATTTGTGATTTTTTTTTTTGTGAATTTTCAATTTTCTGGCCAACTATTTAATATTTGGGTGGAATTCGTGGATTAGTCTACCATATCCTGATTACTTTCGGCACTTCGAAGTGCCATCATCAGGGGTGATATGTTCCAATTTTTCAAATTATATTAATGGATGTGGAGGCTGGAAGGAGAGAGAATTGATGGGAAAGGTGCTATAGGCATTTTTTAAAATGTTGTGTACTGCATTGGAAATTATTTTGTTTAAGGATGGTTTGTATTGTTTTATGTATAAAGCTTCTAGCATTTGGAGTTTTTGTTTATTTTTTCTTTGTGCAGAATGTGTGTATTTTCCATTAGGATATTTCGGTTATTAGAGTGGGGGCATGAATTTAATTTTAGGTGTTGTGATGATGGCACTTCGAAGTGCCGAAAGTACTCGGGACATGAACTTTGGTGGGACTAATCCACGCAATGCCACTAAAATTAAAAAGTTGACCTGAAAAATTAGAAAAATCACAAATAAAATTGTTAAACAGATGTGTCTTTTGTGTAATCAACATGCATAAATGAAAGAATGCTGCCAAAATACACACACTACACAACATATATATACATATATATATAAAATAAAAAAAAAATGGGACTCTCCCGTCGATTTTCGACGTATGAGGGTTAATGCACACAATGAAACTCGCACACAGGGATTTGTTTATAGTGGTGAAGGTTATATGTGTTGGACCAATGCCACACTTTTTGGCACAGTCGATAGAGAAGAATTGGAGGTTCAAGGGTTGCCACAAACCCAATCAACGATCAAGGAGCACCAGGAATTTTGGAATCAATAGTTATCTATCTCCTAGACTGGTTACCTACCCAAGGCTGAAGAACCAGTCTATCTGCCCACTATATTAACCCATTAGCTGGAGGGAGAATATATGGATTGCATACGCGTCTTCCCAAGGGTATTAGCGCTATTGGATGGAAATGCCTGATAGCTCGGTCTGAGGAATGAACCGAATCGACGAGTTCATTTTAAACGGACCACATATATATGATATATATATATATATTATATATATTATAAACAACTTTAGGGCTTATTGTTCAGCCGACAGTATATTTGGGAGGATATGTGCTTTTTCATTTTAGTCAGACCTCATTTTTTGGAAAGGTTAATTCTATTACCTGTAGTAATCACCGCCTAATTATACATAAATGAAACTAACTTTCAAAAAATTAGGTCTGAACTAAAATGAAAAAGCACATAATCCCTCCTATATATATATATAATATATATATATGGCATATATATGATATTATATATATATATATATGTATGAAATCAAAAGGACCTACGCCTACGCACTTACATACACAAATTTAGTAGTTATTTCTCAACCCGTACAAATATTGTCTCCATCACTAACACCACCCAGCAAAGCGGAAGCCACTAGGGGCCGATAAAGAGCGGACAGCGATGAACACCAAAGACAATACGGTTAAATCATGCCAACACATAAAAAAACACATACAAGGACCCGACAAAACAAACACACGAGTAGAGAAAACAAAGAAGAAAGCAGGTCACTAAGAAACACCGCCCCCCCAACCATCTCAACGAGGGTCTCAGCAAGAGATGATTAACAGCAATAAGTAGGGATGTAATCGACGCCATATAGACCGGATCAGCCCAGTCTACAGTTCCGAAGAAGTGGTTTAAACATCACCAGAAAATTTAAAGAGAATAAAACGAAACTTAACATTCAAAAATTGAGTTACTTATATTTCGCAACTAATGCTTCATGACTAAATCCCAAAAAATATATATTAAAGATATATATATATAATATATATTACATATATACATATATGTACATACATATATATATATATTATATATATATATATATAGATATATATATATTTACATATATATATATATATACATTTATAATTTACATATTATATATACATATATATACACATATATATATATATACACATATATATACAATATATAACACACATATATATGCGTTATATATATACATATATAACATTATATATACATATATATATAATACAATATACAATATATAATATATTACATATATATATATTACAATATATATCATATACATATTATGTATACATAATATATAACATTATATATATATATATAATATATATATATATAATACATTTATTAATATATATATATATATATTAAACAAAATGGTACAATAAGAAACCCAGTCGTAGTTTCCACCATAATGGATTCTTCAAGGGTTAAATCCACTGAATTAATCGAGGTACCGAGTTCTCCCAAAATTTGTCGGCTAAAAAAAAACCATATCATAAACACACCGCGTTTTGTTTTACTGTCTAACTGTCGTGCACAGAAGTCACTAAACAAAACGAAAAATCTAAGAAAGTACCGGTTAGTGCAGAGGTTTAGATACTCGCCTGTCCCAGCCTTGACAGTCGGTTTCGAATCACGAAAGGCGTTTTTTCGATCTATAATTTTGCTGATTGAGCCCTATTAGGCCGAAATGTACATACAGAGATTTGATTTTTCTCGATTTGTTTAGCCTTACATTTAAAATAGGTATACCGCCTAATTAATTAATTTTCATTAATAACTTTCAAATGCAGTTACGACTTCAATTAAGCAAATATTCTCCCAAAAATTGTCGGCTAAAAAAACCTTATCATAAACACGCCGCGTGTGTATTTACTTTCTCAATACTGTCGGTGTACAGAAGTCACTATAAATGAATAGAAACCTAATTTCTAAACAAAACGAAAAATCTGAAAGTCCGGTTAGTTTAGAGGTTACGATACTCGCCTGTTCAGCTTGACAGTTCGGGTTTCGAATCACAACATCAGTCGGGGTCTTTCTTGATGTTGATTTTGAGGCTATCACAAGCGGATGTAAAGAAAAAATAATAGTTAACAGATGGTATTTGTTTGTTAACAAATAAGACCATTGTTACTTATTATTTTTTTTCTTTACACCTGCATTGTTATCAGCCCTCAAAAATCAACTTTCCAAAACCAATATATACACAAGTACTTCAAGCAAATTTATAAAACCTTATATATTAATATATATAATATATAATATATATTATATATATTATATATATAATATATTCAAAATTCTTTCCGGCCACCCTCACTCTTGCTCCACTTATGGCCTCATCTGCAAGTCGCGCTGGACTGAGAACTCGCAATCGCCATAAACATTTCAGCTGATTTTGCTTTTAAGACACTTCATACCTCGAAATCGACGGGAGAGTCCATCATATATATATATATAATATAATATATATTATAATATATATATTATATATTATATATATATATATATAATTATATATAATAGTATATTTATATATTATATATAGTTATTTTACACATTTGTGTCTCATGAAAAAAACAAAATATACGCGATTTTTACACCTCCGAAAGATATTCACGAACACTACAAAAAAATTTACGCTACACCCACAAACTTTTTTGAAACTTAACTCTCTTTCAATTGTGCTGTGGACATGTAAACAACGTTAATAGCTGCGATTATATTTTGATACATTTTTTGTAATCTCTTACACTTTTTTATATATTTACACCAAACTCTTTTGAGTTTATTTTCGGATTAAAAAATGCTTCTTACTTCTGTTTTAAAAATAATAAATTTATTTTTATTTTTGAAAGCAGTATGCGCATTTTAAAAATTCAAGGCATTCAGCGTTGTGTTTGTACCCCCTATTTCTCTTCCAACGGTTTTTTATCCCTCCTTCTTTCATATATTTTTTGCTCGTTGATGATGACCCTTCTACTAAGGCGTCCGAAACAGATTCTGTCAGCAGATAATAATTACTAAATTGTTTTTTTCAAAATGCGTTAAATTCATATACGGATTTTTACACCTCCGAAGATATTCTATGAACAGCTACTCAATATATATAAATACCTAATATTATATATATAGGGTATATATATTATACTATATATATATATATATATATATATATATATATATAGGTATTTTGTTTTCAAGAATTCAAATAAAAGGACCTATTAGAGCGTGTAAGAGCTATATAATCATGTATCTATAAAATTATACGCAAATAGATATGCGTTTCGTTACCATTGATTTAAGCAACTGAACTATGCGTCTATCATTAGGTTGCTTGCTTTATTGATTGATTGATTTTAACGGCATATCAACCCTTCTTGGGTTATGCCGATGACTAACGGTTAGAAAGTAATAATTGCTGTGTATTTATACTTATACTTTTTTTAGTAATTGGTTTTAATAATGTTTTAGCACTATTGAGGGTCATTTTTACCGGTTATTGATTAAGTTCATGTCTATATTCTTAATCATCTGGATACAGGTAAATCATCAGGATAAACGTTCGAATGTAAGCAGCGAATTGATTTAGAACTTATAATTAGCGAGAGGATGAACCGTCTTCGTCTTACCCAAATACGCACGCACAGAAATTATATAATATATATATATATAATATATATATTATATATATATAATATTATATAATATATACTCTACTCGACAATTCTTTTCGGACGAAGTTTTTGTTCGATCCTTTCTAACTGTGTAGCCATCTTTAATATCTGGGTGGAATTGGTGTGCAAATCCACTATATCCTTATATTCTACAAACTTGTAAGCCCCCCTCGCCTCTACAAAATTTTACTGCCACTGTTCGTTTAAATGGAACTTGTGGACCCCTCTTCCTACTAATCGCCTACTGCTACTGCTCGTTTTAAAAGCGAGACCAACGCGAAAACATTCCACCAGTTTCACACTCTGATGATGACACAAAAACGTGCAGAAAGCGCTCGTGAAAGAACTTTGGCGGATTGCTACACCAATTCTATCCAAATATTAAAAGATGGACAGACCAGTTTAGAAAGGATCGAACAAAAAACTCCTCCGACAAGAATTGTCAGTAGAGTTTAACAAAATTGTGTTTAAAAGAAAAAAATCTGCCAAAATATACAGCGATCTATGTATTTATCAGTTTAAAACACCGCTCCTTAATGGTAGCTGTCGACGGCCGACAGAGTAAGGAACCGGGCTGATGAAAAGTCTGAAGTCACCCATAGACAACACCATTAAGTCAAGGGTCCAGGAGGAAAGCGGATGGACATCAAACCACCGGCAAAAGAAACGGGTATAAACAACATCTTCGGGGAAAGCCTTCACACGTGACATCTGTTTTCGGGGCTGTTTTCGACATTGGCCTTCGCACTTACAAGAAAGTGCTATAACTTCAAGTGTACGAGAAATATATAGTCTCCCTGAGATTGCAATACCGATAGTATATATATATATATATATATATATATATATATATATATATATATATATATTATATAATTATTTGCTGAGGTATAGATTTTAAAGTTTGAAAGGATTTTTTATTAATAGAAAATTCAACACTGGATTCTACCGCTTGTTGGAAAAATGAATCTGAAACACCTGTTTGACCTTGGGTTGCATCACTTGATGACTGCGGGCCTAGTATTTCACCCATCGGTGTGTATTATGAATATAATATTAATATATATATATATATATATATATATATATATAATTTAAATTTATAGGAAAGGTAAGGGCCAATGCAGTTTGGCAACTGTAGTGTCGCAGAAGTTGATTGGTAGCCACTGGATTTCAGCATCACACCACCCTTAAGGACTCCAGCTCCTGATTTATTTTCGGGGGTCTACTCCCCTAGCCTTTGAATGCCACAGAGGTTCGGTGTCGGACTTCTCCTTGAGTTGATGGGTTGCGCACCAAGGCTAAAGAGCCCATTCTAACCCATTTTGCGATTTATGCGAGTAGTTAAGAACCCCAATCTTACCACTATCGGTGTTCCTGAAAAAAAGAATTGAGGCTGGGATATGGTATATTTTGCATTTGTGTATCAAGATAAACAACAGTACCTTTCAGGTCAGTTTTTTGGGGTGGAGGGCAGGATAGTTCTGATGTCACTTTGTTTATACACATGTATACGTGAACCCGCTCGTTCTTGTACCATCGTGTGGTTATACCAAAGCAGTGATTGATATAAGTTACGACTTAGTATAAGTCAACATGCCGTTTAAGACTTTCAAAAATCCTGTTGTTGGTGTCTAGAGTCTAGGCTTTGTAATATATCTTAGTAGTTTTGGCAAAAAGAAAAAAAAAAGGGGGTGGAGGAGAACGCTGGTGAGCACTTTAACATGGCAGTGTGGATAAGGCAAAATTAACTAAAAGCAAAGTAGGAATTAGTGAGAGAAATTGATAACGATAAAATAAAATCATTCCTTAACTGAAACTAGCAAATATATGCACCCCTCCGGCGTGCAAGTATTTAGGTTTTAAGCGTTAATGAAATATCGTATGAATTAGAAGAGTCTAATAAGAAGGCAGATAACAAAGATATGCTAACAGAGTGGGGTTATAATAAGAAACTTACTGTCCATCCCCACTCCTGTCTTTCATTGCGGGAATTACGTATTTAAACAATATAGTTAAATTAGGAAATAAAAAAAAAAAAAAAAAAAAAAAAATGAATAAAATGACAGTGTATTTTTCTTGTAATGGAATTTCATTTAAATTCAATTGAAGAGCATTTTTGCTTAATCTTAAAAAAAACCATAAACAAGTTGGAGAGGGAATGAACTAAGTACTAAGCCACACATTTAAATTAAATCACATTTTTAATACAATATGCAAATTAGGCCTTCCCATTCACAGCTGCAAAACCGCTATTTTTTGTATATATAAATACAATTGCATGTATTCTGTATGTAGATATGGACAACACTAATAAAAAGGTTGACATCAATTTTATTAATCAATTGAAGTTTAGATATAAAATAAAATCATGGGAAATGTGATGTAAAATAACTATGTTAATTGTTGACTCAATTAGTAATATAGTTTCGGTTACAGACATTAAAAACACACATACTCTCATTATAATAAGATGTGACTTGTTTGTTGTTACAACTTTATCTGTGGTATTTTCCAACAAGCGGTAGATTCCAGTGTTGAATTTCTATTAAAAAAGATATAAAACTTCGCTTTTCAAACTTTAAAGTCTATACCTCAGAAAATAATTTAATGATAAATCCTTGTAAATATTATAAAAAAGGAATTATTTTAGTTAAAAACTTCAGCTGATTTTATCGTTTACGTGACGTTTTGAATACCCCCGTGGACTGAATAAAGGTTGGGTTTCAATGTTCCGTGATGGCTCCTATTTCGACAAGAAGATTTGCGAGTCCGAAAAGAAGTTCCCGAGTCCGAGAAGGTTCCCGAGTCCGACAAGAAAATGTCTGGAGAAGACCGGAGGGTACATCGACCGAAACGTTGTACAGATTAACAATGAAGATGAGTCCAAATAATACAAATAGTACTAAAACGTTTTGTTTACTCATTTTTAATGCGTACACGTTTTAACATACATTTTTAAACTAATGTTTTTTCTATTTAACCCATAGATAAGACCATAACAGGTACTAACGCTTCGGATCCGAGTGGAGCTGGGAGTAATGGAGAGGAAGGGGTATTTAACTTCTCAAGATGCAGTTAAATCCATACCCTCGACATTAAGACCGTCAGTCACCGCCTTCTAGCATATATACGATAAAAGAGTGATAGGTGATAGCGCTTGATCTAACCGGCCGATTGATCGGAGGGCCTCCTCCTCCGACCGACCGTCTATAACTAATTAAAGGACAAAGGGGGGTGTTGCATGTCATGGACTGCTCAGCCACCAGGGTTCCATCCTTAAGAATGATAGGTCGCCACCCACGGCCAACTGGTGGCCTTATTGGTGTGGGGGTCTTACCCCTCTGCAGAGGGGACGTCGGTTGTATTGTAACGCCAAAGCCGAGAGAGCTGGGAGAGCAAAATCTCCGCATTTCAATGAGGAAGTGTTTGACAGTGCAAGGTGTTTGTTGGTTGAAATGTAGATATAGCTATGGAATATAGAAAATAAAAGTAGATCTATTATAATAATCAGAGGTATATCTTTAAAAAGAAAGAAAGAAAAACATTACATTTTGGAAATCTTTGAACATCTGACTGTTGACATTCTTGTGTGTTTGACCAGAAATGTTTTTTCCCCAAAAAAAGTTAGTCACTGGTTTGCCGCTCAAACATTTAACATTGTTTTTTATTTATTTCAACAATAAGAAACCTAGAGAATCCGCTTCTTGAAATAAACTTCCATCTTAGAAACTTCCATGGTTGACATTAAAACAGGCTAGTTGTCTCATTTCAACATTTGTCTTGGTTTCTCTTTCCAAAGACAAAACCGCCCTGTCGGCTGGGGCGTTAGAATGCACCGACTGCACCTCTGCAGAGGGGTAAGACTCCCCCAATGGGGCCACCTGTTGGCCGTGGGTGGCGACCCGTGATGCTTAAGGATAGAGCCCAGGTGGATGACCAGTTCATGACATGCAATACTCCACTTTGGCCCTATCTTGGGCTAGACGGGCGGTCGGAGAGGCCCCATCCGATCAATCAGCTGGTCACGTCAAGCCCTAGCACCTATATGATTTCCCCAACCCTATTGCCTTTATATGGCAAGCCCCAATCCCTTTTATCATATGGGTGCTAGAAGGCGGTGGCTGCGGGTCACATGTCCTGGGAATGACGTTAAACTCTATCTGATGGTGAGGTTCCAGTTTTGGAGGTTTGGGAATGTGGAGCACCCCTTCATCACCATTGCTCCCTGGTCCACTCTGACCCGGAGTGGTAGTACCTGTTAGGGTCCCATCTATGGGTTAAATAGAAAAATGTATTATAAAAAAAATTGTATTATCCATTAAGAATTGATTATTTCAAAACTTTATCGGCATTAAATGACCCACTGAGGTTGATATGCCGTAAAACAAAACAAACCAAACCAAACCAAAGAAAAGAGAGACTCGCCGTGGAACAGTGGCTAACACGCTGGACTGCGACATCGTAGTAAACGAGTTAAAACTCCAGTCGCACTATTATGAGAAAAATCGATAATCTCAATCTGAAGTCAAAATAAACGTTTCTCGTGTAAGTCTCATCAACTTTTACAAATTAATCGAATTGGAATACAAAACTTTTGAACGAATTTTAATAGAATATAAATCTCGGGAAAGAACTCACACTTAGCAGAGCCACATATTATTTTGCCGGGGGCAATTGAACGGCGAAGGGGGAAAATAAATTGAATTAATAAACAATAATTTACATGAAATAAAAATAAAAACAAAAAATAAGTAAAATCCTTCGAGTATCGGCTGGGTTTCTTAAAAGAAGCAGGGAAATAGTTTAAGAATGTGAAGATATTTTTTTTTTACTACACCCACATATATACGTGTATATGCGTGCATATCACACGCACATTATATATATATATATATATATATATATATATATATATATATATATATATATATATATATTGTCCAGGGAAACTGTTTTAAAATATGTAATTTGCACATAAGTAGATTTTCTCTCTCAGGGTATTATTTATAGAAAACCGCTTGAAGCTTTTCATTGCAACTTACAGTTGACTCATAACTGAAAATTAAACACTCCACGACTAAATCTTCATCTATAGACTTTCTCTAGCAATATTTCGACCTGTGATTTTATCTCTACCAATTTGTAAGGATGTATTTCCAACCGTTTTTGCTAAATTTCCCAGTACTTATGACCTGAGATCTTCGAATAATTTTACGTAAAATACACAAACACGATCCACCTGTTTGTTTAGTTATTTATCTATTTATTTATTAATTCACTAGCAGGACCTGTGGATATACCAAAGTATAATTATTACTACGTTTGATATGTTTACTTAAGAGTTATTGCCAAAATAGTTCAATATACAAAAATGATAATCTAGATTTAACTCTTTCTCCCTATTTTTATTTTACTTTCTTTTCTTCTATTCATCTTTTCATAATGTTGATTGAAAAAGATTAGTGTTATAGTTTCCGTACGCTCACCCCCTCTATCTTTCCTCTAGTCTCTTTTTATTTTTTCTGTGCAGCATGTCCCCTTTCTTCCCTTTCTTACTTTATAATCAAAATGGATTGGTCCATTATTTAGCTGAGGTGAAGACATTCCCACACAAAAAAAAAAAAAAATCGGTGGATAAGGAACACAAGATAACCAGGATTTATATTTCTACGTTTCATCTTGTGTGTTTTGGACGGTGTGATTTTTAACCAGAGGGTGTTGCAAGATGATAACGATCGTGCAAATAAGGAATACGACTATTAATATATAGATGTTTTAATGTTGAATGATCTACCCTAATAATTAATTAAAAAGAAAACAACCCGGCATAAAAAAAAAATACACTCAATTACAGAAGAATTGATAACTTTTAAATGAAATATCTTTTTTTTTGGTCTAAACATACAGAAAAAAAAAGATTAAAAAATTCTTGTGAATTTGTTTACAAAAAAGAAATGAACTGAAAAAATGTCACGTGACCTATCTTAGTATTGAAGGTTATTGTTGATGAAAAACAAATTTCAACAATCTGTGAATTATCTGATTTTAATAAAATGTCCAACAATCTGTGAATTATCTGATTTTAATAAAATGTCCAACAATCTGTGAATTATCTGATTTTAATAAAATGTCCAACAATCTGTGAATTATCTGATTTTAATAAAATGTCCGATCCGTTAACCTATAGGCCATTGCAAGCTACTGTTTAAGGAGCGGTGTTTTAACTGTTTTAAATACATACATCTGTGTATATACTTTACGATCACCAGAGAGATCAAGTCTGTAAAAAGATGATCTTTGCGTTATGTTGGCGGTGAAAGTTTATTAAAGTCACTCCTAAAGAGCTCTACCGGGTTACGGGAGCATATAATAAGACACGTGTTTCGGCGTTTCACGTTTCGCCTCTTCAGTGTGGCTAGAGGCAACAATATATATATATATATATATATATATATATATATATATATATGTGTGTGTGTGTGTGTGTGTGTGTGTGTGTGTGTGTTGAATTAAACAAAAGACACATCTCCTGTTAAACAATTTCATTTGTGATTTTTTTTTTGTGAATTTTTCAAGTTTTCTGGCCAACTATTTAATATTTGGGTGGAATTCGTGGATTAGTCTACCATATCCTGATTACTTTCGGCACTTCGAAGTGCCATCATCAGGGGTGATATGTTCCAATTTTTCAAATTATATTAATGGATGTGGAGGCTGGAAGGAGGAGAATTGATGGGAAAGGTGCTATAGGCATTTTAAAATGTGTGTACTGCATTGGAAATTAATTTTGTTTAAGGATGGTTTGTATTGTTTTATGTATAAAGCTTCTAGCATTTGGAGTTTTTGTTTATTTTTTTCTTTGTGCAGAATGTGTGTATTTTCCATTAGGATATTTCGGTAATTAGAGTGGGGGCATGAATGTAATTTTAGGTGTTGTGATGATGGCACTTCGAAGTGCCGAAAGTACTCGGGACATGAACTTTGGTGGACTAATCCACGAATGCCACCTAAATATTAAAAAGTTGACCTGAAAAATTGAAAAAATCACAAATAAAATTGTTAAACAGATGTGTCTTTTGTTTAATTCAACATGCATAAATGAAA
>CM042138.1:91481775-91489275 GCA_023376005.1 Doryteuthis pealeii
ACACCACCTTAAGGACTCCAGCTCCTGATTTATTTTCGGGGTCTACTCCCCTAGCCTTTGAATGCAACAGAGGTTCGGTGTCGGACTTCTCCTTGAGTTGATGGGTTGCCGACCAAGGCTAAAGAGCCCATTCTAACCCATTTGCGGATTTATGCGAGTAGTAAGAACCCCAATCTTACCACTATCGGTGTTCCTGAAAAAGAATTGAGGCTGGGGATATGGTATATTTTGCATTTGTGTATCAGATAAACAACAGTACCTTCAGGTCAGTTTTTTGGGGTGGAGGGCAGGATAGTTCTGATGTCACTTTGTTTATACACATGTATACGTGAAACCCGCTCGTTCTTGTACACGTGTGGTTATACCAAAGCAGTTGGATTATATAAGTTATGACTTAGTATAAGTCAACATGCCGTTTAAGACTTTCAAAAATCCTGTTTTGGGTGTCTAGAGTCTAGGCTTTGTACATATCTCTTAGTAGTTTTGGCAAAAAGAAAAAAAAAAGGGGGTGGAGGAGAACGCTGGTTAGCACTTTAAACATGGCAGTGGGATAAGGCAAAATTAACTAAAAGCAAAGGTAGGAATTAGTGAGAGAAATTGATAACGATAAAATAAAATCATTCCTTAACTGAAACTAGCAAATATATGCACCCTCCGGGTGCAAGTATTTAGGTTTTAAGGTAATGAAATATCTTATTAAATTAGAAAGTCTAATAAGAAGGCAGATAAAAAGATATGTAACAGAGTGGGGGTATAATAGAAAGAAACTTACTGTTCCATCACTCCTGTCTTTCATTGCGGAATTTTACGTATTTAACAATTTAGTTAAATTAGGAAATAAAGAATAAAATGACAGTTATTTTTTCTTGTTAATGGATTTCATTTAAGATTCATTGAAGAGATTTTTGCTTATATTCATTAAAATAAACCAAACAATTAGAAATCAATAATACTAAGCACACACATTTAATAAAATCACATTTTTAATATCAATATGCAAATTAGCCTTCCCATTCACACTGCAAACCGCTATTTTTTGTATATATAAATACAATTGCATGTTATTTGTATGTAGATATGGACAACACTAATAAAAAGGTGAATCAATTTTATTAATAATTGAAGTTTAGATATAAATAAAATCATGGAGAATGTGATGTAAATAACTATGTTAATTGTGACTCAATTAGTAATATAGTTTCGGTTACAGACATAAAAACACACAATCTCCATTATAATAAGATGTGACTTGTTATGTTGTTACAACTTTACTGTGGTATTTTCCAACAAGCGGTAGATTCCAGTGTTGAATTTTCTATTAAAAAGATAAAAACTTCCTTTCAAACTTTAAAGTCTATACCTCAGCAAAATAATTAATGATAATCCTTGTAAATATTATAAAAAGGAATTATTTTATGTTAAAAAACTTCAGTGATTTTATCGTTTTACGTTTGTTTTTATTTATCCGAATGAAAAAATGTGTAAAAAATAATCAGATCTAAATGCGCAAATAGATAGAAAACTATGAGGACCTGATAACAGTTGATACTGTTAAGCAGACTGTTCGAAGAGAGTGCTATCGGCGACTGGAAAACTGGAAGAGATTTCGTGTTTTTTTCTTTGAACAGATTTCTGATCGATAAAGCGTGGGAGTGAACGTAGGTGTTTTAAATCGTGACCTTTTGCCTCGATCAAATTTTGTTCACCATAAAACTTCTAATTTCGTCGTATGGATGATAAATAGAGTGTATGCCAACCGACTTTGGAAAAAAAAAAAAAAAAAGAAAAAAAAAAGAAAGAAAGAAAAAAAATGTAATTTTCTTACATTTTGTTTATCTTCGTAAGATGGAGCCAAAGAGATTTTCCTAAGAGAGACATAGAATATTTTTTTTTTACTTGTGAGCAAATTTACATTGGATCTGAATTTAATTTGAAAATATTACTATTTTTTTTTGTTCTCAGGTGAGACATGAGAAATAAATCAGGCTTCCTCGGAATAGACTAAAGTTGAATTTTATAACCATTTACAACGGAGACAGCAAAATTATTTACTCTTTTCGTAACATTAAAAAATAAATAACTACCTCGTTTCGATTTTAGAGTGATTCATGGAGTGTTCTTTCCATTATTTGTTTAATATCACATGCGGTATTCTCATGCAGCTCCTATCTAGCTTATTCCCTTGGCGCTTCGTTAGGACCAAAGCGGTGCAGCCATACAGCAACACTGACACAACTACACCTTGGATGAATTGTCCCATTAACTTGGCAGTGAGATCGTATTTTCACACGACTCATAAACTGTTTATAGAAGACCATGCCTGTCCTATGTGTGTATTAACATAGCTTTCAGTGGATGAGATATTACTACCTAGATACGTGAATTGTTCTACTGGCTTTAGAGGTTTACCGTTGAGTGTGGAGATGCCTTCTTTCTTTTTAAAACACGTGAACTCGGTCTTTTTCGGAGTTCACAGTTCAAGCTGAGAACCGGGAAAATAACTACATCACGTATTGTATATAATGATACTGGTGTTGTTAATAATACGACCGTTATCATGTTGAAAAACTCTTATCAAAAATGAGATCGTCCAAATCGTCGAAGATGAAAGTGTCGTCACTTCAACTAGATAATGAATCATTCCGTGTTTATCCAAGAAACGGAAGAAGAAAAAAACCTAAACAGAAAGAATATAAGAAAGAAAGAAAGAAAGAAAGAAAGAAAGAGAGAAAGAGAGTAGATGAAAGATAGAAAGAGGGGGTGAGCGCGCTGAAAGGATAACGCTAATCTGTTTCAATCGATCATAATGAAAGGATGAAGAGAGAGAGAGAGAGAGAGAGAGAGAGAGAGAGAGAGAGAGAGAGAGAGAGAGAGAGAGAGTTATATCAAGATTATTATACTTGTCATATATTGAACAATTTTCAATAGCTCATAAGTAAACATAACAATAGTTGTAATAATTGAATTATCATACTATTTCACAATGAGGGGACGCTAACAAGTTCCACCACTACGGAACAATACTGGTGATTTTTTTTACTGTTTTATCATTTAAGAAATAACTAATAGAAATATATTTTTGATTACTCTACAGAAGTCTTATTTCTTGTCTGCACTGAATATTAAGAGGGTTTTTTTATTATATCAATTTAGTAAAATATTTAGTAAGATAATAAAAATAATTTAATCAATAGATGGGACCATAAAAGGTACTACCAATTCGGGTAATATTGAAACTAGGAGTAATGGCGATAAAGGAGTTATTCACAATACCCAGGGCTCCAATATTGGGACCACAATACTAAATCCAGTTTAACGTCATATCCAGGACATCGCCTTCGAGCAGATATATGATAAAATATATATATATGATATGATATATATGATAAAAAGGGCAAGTGTTTGCCATAAAAGCAATACGGTCGAGAAAATCATGAAGGTGTTAGGGTTTGGCGTGACCAGCCGATTGATTGGAGGGGGCCTCTCTGACCGCCCATCTTGCCTAAGTAAGGGTCAAAGTGGAGTGTTGCAGGTCATGGACTGCTCTGTCATTTGGGTTCGATCCTTAAGCATCATGGATCACCACTCATGGATAACAGGTGCTCCCATTGTTTTTGATATTGTTTTATTATTCAAGACGTAAACAAGCTAGTGTCTTGCGCTAAAAAAAATATCTAATAAAGATCCGTTTGTGATTACTCTTCAAAAATCTTGTCTGCACAGAACATTAAGTAGGGAGAGTTTTATTTGATCAATTGAATAAAATATTTCAAAAAATGTTTTTGAATTAGTAAAAATAGCAGTCTGGAAGCCAGCGTAAAAAAAAGGCATTTTGGAACCATTTCTGTGTTCTTTTCACTTGATAAACAGCTTCCCATGGGACAAATGTCGCCTCATACACTTAAAAAAATGTTTATTCAAGAAGTAAACAATTTTTTTTACTGAAGAAAAAACAAATCAAAACTCTTGGATATTATTGATCTAAATTTTTTCAAACGAGCCTTCCTTTTCGTCCATATTTTTGTTTCTTTATTTTTTTAATCCCGTGTTACTGACAGTGAATTGAATTATTGCCGCCATTTTGTGGAACATCTCTCATACAATATCTCGTAAAAAACCTAACGCTCTCCTTTATGGTTTAAGACAAAATTTGTTAAAAGCGATCGGTTCTTTTTATATTTGCCCGACTTTTCCCAAGGCAAAAAGGAAAGAGAACAACTCAAACCAAAATATCACGCGCAGTTCTTTTCGACTTCTAAAATAACAAAACACTATAAAAAACATCGTTCACCGCAAAACAAAAATAACAAAAAAATGTCGACGTAATTTTAAACGAAACCATTTTTAATTTCAAAGACATAATTATTGCATGTTTTATGTTGGTTGGTTGGGTTTTATGACACAGTCAACCAATCGGGTTATTTTATGCCGATGAAATTTTTTTTTGTTCATCCTTGATGGATACTCATTTTTTAAACTTAATTTAAAATAAAATATTTTAAAAACTCATTTGTTTCTATTTAACCCATAGATGGAACCCTGACAGGTACTACCACTACGGGTCAGAGTGGACCTGGGAGCAATGGTGATGAAGGTATACTGCCCATTCTTCAGAGTTCCAGAATTCGAACTTCGCCATCAGATAAAGTGTAACGTCATACTCAGGGCATTAAGACCCTCAACCACCGCCTTCGAGCACATATGATAAGGATAGAGGCTTGCCATAAGAGCAAAAGGGTTCGAACAATTATGTAGGTACTAGTGCTTGGCCTGACCAGCCGAGTGGTCGGAGGGGGCATCGCCTACCGCTTGTCTAGCCTAAGTAAAGACCCAAGTGAAGTGTTGCATTTCATAGTCTGCTCAGCCACCAGGGTTTCATCCTTAAGCATCATGGGTCGCCACACACGGCCAACAAGTTGTCCAATTAGGGGGGTATTATACTTTTGCAGAGGTGCAGTCGCCGTATTCTACAGCCCCAAATTACAGGGTGGTCTTTTATGTTGGAACCAGTGAATAATGTAATTTCATAATTTTCTAAGTCATTATTTTTTAGATTATTCTCAACAAATCAATTTATTCAAATTCCGATCTAATTTCAAAGCCAAATGTTTCTAAAAAGCATTTTTTATTTTACTCCGACGAGTCAAGGTCATTTTATAATTTTGCACTTAAAGATCATAATAACCAATAAATACACATCAAAATATTAAAAAGAAGAATGAACTGATTCATCTTATTAAAACTATAACCTTTTTTTTCTACTCATAACTCTTACATTTGCATATAAATTACTAGCTTGACCCATGTAAATTATACGGTATTGCCCAATATTGAAAATTTCCTCCAAACAATATTTCTGTTCTCTTGATCTCTATTTTTTCTAAATTTTTCTGTTGCAACTGGGATTCACCTGCTCACCATTTCCACCTAAGTAAAATAAAGTCGTCGGGGTGGCCTAAAGTCGGTATCAGCCAATCAGCGAGGGAGTCTATCCCCTTTTCACTAGCGCTAGACCAAGGAGATTGTTTTTGCGTCTGCGGTGGAGCACCACACCTACCATCAGCTCCATACTTTACCGCACATATTCCTGTGCTACCCATACGCTGAGTTGGCGAGGGCCAGTATCGAACTAGGAACCTTGTGGTTTCTAGCCAAACGCTCTACCGACTGAGCTAACACGGTCCCTCCACCTAAATTCCACAACATAATATTTTCAACGTCATCATTTTATAAAGATATGTATACAATTAAAAAAAAAGAATGTCTCTACATTGGAAAAAAGGAGAAAAAAGAAAGAAAATATATCCCCCTCATACTGATTCACGTTCTTTTTTCTTCTTTTTTAATGCACTTTTTGGAAATCTGAGTTTATGCGTTCCTCCCACAAACCGAAAACGATTTAATCATTAACCTCTACCTGTCAATCACATCTTCTATAGCCGTTAAAGGGTTATCGCTTTTAACAGAAACTTGAATTGCTGAATACATCCGATGTCATCCGGTGCTTAGCAACCATTTCTGGATTATAGAGTCACCTATCCGTTCCTATTACTCACAAGTTAACTTTGACCCTTTTTAAAAAGACCTATGGGGGTATATGGTGTAAGTGTTAGAGTCGTAGGGAAATGGACACGTCGATCCGAGTGCAATTCCTGGACGAGGCTATTTGCATTTCACATGGCGCTAATACCCTTTGGAAAGGTATGAATCCAATTCTCCCTCTAGCTATAGGTGAATAGCAGGGCAAACTGGGCTATTTAATCTTGGCTAGGTAACCAGTCTAAGAGAAGGAAAACTGAATTCAAACCTGGTAAAGTCCGCTTAAAAATTGACCTTGTGTCACATCCTGTTTGTGCAGAGGGGTTGGTAAATTTATATTAAAAGTACCTATTAAGATAGGTTAAACTAGCAGGACCTGTGGATATACCACATTATGATAATTTAATTATTACAACGTTTGACATGTTTACTTAAGAGCTATTGTTAAATATTTCAATGTGTAAAAATTATAACAATCTTGATTTAACCGTCTCTCACTCTTTTTTCTTTCTTTCCATCTTTTCATTATGTTTGATTGAAATAGATTAGAGTTATCGCTGCTTCGCGCTCACCCACTCTCTATCTTTCCCCTAAACTCTTTCTTATTATATTTTCTGTGTAGAATGCCCTTTTCTCCCCTTTCTTTCTTTATAATAAACACGAAATGGTCCATTCTTTAGCTGAGATGACGACATTCCTAAAAAATAAGAATTCGGTGGATAAGCAACACCAGGTTATGGACGATTTAGACGGTCTCATTTTTAAGCCAGAAGATATTTCAAGATGATAACTGTCATACAATTAAGGAACACGAGTATTAATATATAGACAGATTTATTTGAGATACTGTACAACAATTTTAAACTTTATTAAGAGATTGGCTCTTTAAATATAGATATTGTACTACATATAAAGTGTTTTTCTGTTTGATTTTCTCAAAACAGCCCATATTATTAGTGCATTTAAAACCCTGCAATGTGTCTTATATATCACTAAGAAATAAATGGTTGCATAATATATGGTGCGGTTAATTTACATAGTGGTTTTAACAAAACTGGGGTTAATAAATAATTACTTGGTGTTATTGATCTGTAATATAATTGTTTTATTCTCCAATCTATTAAAATCAATCCTATGAATGATTTTATATATAAACTAATAAAAATACAATTAAAGTAAGTATAATATTTGTATATGCGTTCTTGTTCAATTTCGTTACTTCCTCTAATTTAATACATTTCATTACATTAAACCTTAAATACTTACGCCCGGAGACGTATATACTTACTAGTATATATTAATTAGATGTGGATCTAATTTAGGATTGCGTAGAAACAGAATCAACGGCTGTTGCTATATATATATATATATATATATAATATATATATATATTTGCTTGAAGGCAATTATAAATGCATGTATCGCATAAAATTCGATAATTATAGAAAATAATCTTGACAA
>CM042138.1:91494275-91524275 GCA_023376005.1 Doryteuthis pealeii
CACCTTATTTATTAACAAGGTCTCCATTAAGATCTTATAGAGATACGTTACCCCAAAAACAGACCATGTTATTGTGTTTAAAATCCCGTAATGTATAAAAGTAATTGGTAATTTGCTTGAAGCATTGTTAAGTATGTTATAATATATTAATAATTCGAAGGCAATTACAATGCATATAAAATTTTTTTAAAAAAGATGTTGTTTTTTTATCTTATCGATTTCAAAGAAAACTTTATCTTCAGAGACGAAAATCAGAAATGAACGTGCTTAAGATTTTTTTTTACATGGTGATACTTTTTTGTTCTTTTTTTTCCTCTTCTTCTTTTTTTCCCTTCTCCTCCCTTCCCCCATCTTTATGTTATGAATGAAATGGGCGAATAACTGTAATTTCTTCTTTTTTTTGAGAACGAATGTTTAAAATCCTACCTTATATATCCAATATTGTCTGTTTATCATCCGGTGAATATTGCAACAATGTAGCCATTCAATTCAAAATAAAAAGATGGTTACGTAGAAAAATTATTATGCTTGTTATCATTAAGAAATAAATTATTACATAGTATAAAGTAAAAATAAGTGATATTTTTGTGTTCGTATTTAATTTCATTAGTCATTGTAATTCAATATAATATTTAATTATATTAGAACTTAAATACTGCCCAGAGGGCACATATTTTTGCTACTATATATAAGAGATTCTGTATGTCTGTCTTTTATATATTTACCAAACCCCTCCGCACAAGCAGGATGTGACACACGGTCAATTTCTTAAGCGAAGTTCAACAGGTTTGAATTCAGAGTTTTCCTTCTCCTAGACCGATGGCCTAACCAAGGTTAAAGAGCCCAGTCTGCCCTACTATTTTACCCATAGCTGGAGGGAGAGTAGGATTCATACCTTTTCCAAGGGTATTAGCGCTTAGTGAAGTGCAATTACCACGTCCAGGATTTGAACCCGAGGCGATGAGTCAGTTTCCCATGACTTAAACCATTACACCAAGCACTTCCCGCTGTCCGTCTCTATGTTAGTACAACGACCGAACATACAGCGTTTCATCAAATGATCCTCAACTTATTTTTGTCCGAGAGGGGGGTAAAAACTTTTACCACTCATTTTCCGGGAAAATTGAATAAAAATAAAATATATGTATAAATCAGTGATATATTTAATTTGTTTTAAAACTGATTACAGAAAAATAAAACAACTAAATAAAAATAAAACAATAAAAAGCGAATAATGGAAATATACTATTTTTCTGAATTTTTAAGATGAGGCTTGATAATTTGTATTATGTATATTATTCGAATTATTGTCCCCATTTTCCATGGATTGAATAAAAGGTTCGGTTCGAAGTTCCGTAAAGGTTACCGATTACGACGTGAAGATACCAGAGTTCGACAAAGGACATCTGAAGAAAGTCGGTGTGTGTGTGTGTGTGGGGGGGTTACATAGGCCAAAACATGTGTATATAACATTAGAGATGGCGACAATCGTCCGAAACACCCCACAAAAAAGGAAAAATAAATGAAGAAAATACAAACAAGAAGAATGATAAAAATAACCAACTTAATAACAAGAATGTATAAATATAAAAGATATTAAAACAAATATATAAAAATAATGTTATTAATATATATATATATATATATATAATATATATATATATATATACACACCAACCCTCTGCACGAGCAGGATGTGACACAAGATCAATTTCTTAAGAGGAGTTTTTAACAGGTTTGAATTCAGAGTTTTCCTTCTCCTAGACATGGTTAAAGAGCCATGGAATATATAGTTTCATACCTTTCCCAAAGTTATTAGCACTATGTGAAATGCAAACAGCCTTGTCCAGGATTTGAACTCGGCTCGACGAGTCCATTTCCTACGACTCTAACCATTACACCTTGCGCTACCATATTAATCTCTATTTATTATTCTATATATGAAAATTGACAAGACATTTATTTCTATGATTTTTTTTTAGATGAGGCTTGAGAATTTGTATCATTTGGATTATTCGGTCTAGTACTCATCTTTATTGCTATCTAAACAACGTCTCGTGAAGGTTTCCGAATACATGAAGTCTCCTACTTTCGAAGAGAAGGTTGCCGAGTTCGAAGAGAAATAACCGAAAAAGAGGGAGGACACATCTGCCGAAACGTTGTGTAGATAATAATAAATATGAGGAAAATAGTCCGAATAATCCAAATAATAGACAGAAGATTTATTTTAAATTTTTAAAATACAGGCCAACGCCGGGTAGGTCTACTAGTTGTAGAAATCTGTTTAATGCACAAGATCTTGTTGAAGTTAACCTACTGCTCCCTAGTGCACTAGTTTATTACGTCATTAAAATCAGTTATCTTTGCCTTAAAGCTACTTTCTTTAACTCGGTTGCACGTTCTTGTTGATTTTCCGATTTTCCTAGGAATAGTGCCTAAAACACCTCAACCGCCGTGATCAAAATAAATCATAGTGTTTGTTCTAATCATCACAAATAATATGAATGGTACTCCTAACTCACTTCAGGCAATAGAAAAGATTGGAAAAAATAATTCTTCACTTTCTCTTTTATTCTCTCTTGTTTAATTTTTTTTTTTTTTACTATTGACTATATGTGGATTTGTATTAAAGCCAGTTATTCGATGAACAATATACAAAGTGTGTGCAAAAGTATTATATGGATTATTCAGACTATTGTCCTCATCTTTATTGTTATCTCTTCAACGTTTCGGCTGATGTGCCCTCCGGCCTTATTCAGTTATTTCTTGTCGGACTCGGGAGCCTTCTCGAACTCGGGAACTTTCTTTTTAAACTCGGGAACTTTCTTGTCGTAATCGGGAGCCATCACGGAACTTTGAAGCCAACCCTTTATTCAATCCACTGGGGTATCATGTTCTCATTCCGCTAACCATAGCTGGGGTACAGGTGTTAAGCCGTGTTTATTATTCTATGTTACTGTCGCCCTTGGCCAGGATTGAACTTGCAGCCTAGAGATAACCATCGCTTAGAACTGTCTTAAACCAACACCTTTATCCACTATGCTATGTGTCCAATTTAAATACCTGGAGAGGCCGGAGGGCACATCGGCTGAAACGTTGTACAGATAATAATAAAGATGAGGACAATACTCGGAATAATCCAAATAATACTAATTATCAAGCCTCATGTTAAACATTCAGGGAAATATTTTTCTTTTCACATTTTAGAACGTCTTGATATCGAGTAACCGATTCAGCAACAATTGTTGATGTTTTTGATCCTGTTACAATATGATATAGAAATGTTACATAATGGGTGTGACGTGGAACCGTAATGTGTGGATTAGAACGGAAAAGTTTAAATGATTATGTGGGGATTAGAACGGGAAAGTTTAAGTGATGGGATGGCGTGTTTTGGTTGGACGAGCAAATGGTACGTGATGAAGGGGAAAAAGGAGGGATAAGAGATCAGAGGGAAAATTGAATCTAGCAGAATGCGGGATTGGAGAAAGACATGAAATATCTTTCTCTCGGCAGTTGTAATCTGGGGAAAATATACTCATGAGTCGAATGAAGCGGCCTTGTGTCATTACTAAGAACTACTAATGGTCCAAGGCAAGATGTCCCTCAGCCCCAAGTTGGTTCCAGAATTCATAACATCAAAGAACTGCCAACACCTGCACAGCTGTAACAACTATTATTCCACTCTCTTCGGTAAATAAGTGTATTGAATATTTCTCTATACACACATATATTTCTCTAATTAGAAAGTAAGTGCGTACCGTAATAACGTCGACACATCATCTCTCCAAGTCGGAGATGAGCACAAGACGCAACGCAGCGTTGAAACATCATCAGTTCAGCCATTCCGATTAGGAGAGGGTAAAGTGACAATTGTCCTCATCTTTATTGTTATCTCTTCAACGTTTCGGCCGATGTGCCCTCCGGTCTTATTCAGGTATTTCTTGTCGGACTCGGGAGCCTTCTCGAACACGGGAACCTTCTTTTTAAACTCAGGAACCTTCTTGTCGTAATCGGGAGCCATCACGGAATTTTGAACCCAACCTTTATTCAATCCACTGGGGTATCATGTTCTCATTCCGCTAACCATAGCAGGGGTACAAGTGTTAAGCCGTGTTTATTATTCTATGTTACTGTCGCCCTTGACCAGGATTGAACTTGCAGCCTAGAGATAACCATCACTTAGAACTGTCTTAAACCAACGCTTTATCCACTACGCTATGTGTCCAATTTAAATACATGGAGAGGCCGTACAGATAATAATAAAGATGAGGACAATAGTCCGAATAATCCAAATAATACTAATTATCAAGCCTCATCTCAAACATTTAGGGAAATATTTGTAAAAGGTTTGAAAGAAAATTAAAGATTTTCTTTTCCAGTCCGAAAGGGGAGAGCATACTGTTAAAATGTATTTTTTTAGAAACTTTTCAAAATAGTTGCAAACTATTTGATATTCCATTAGAGAAGCGAAAAAAGAACTGGTAACGTAGCAAATTCATTCATTGACTGATAATTATTTCATGACATCCAAGTGTCTTCAACTGACGTTATATATCTGCTGCCAGGACACGAGACACTCCATTTGGGGAATATACGCAAAGTATTCGCAGAGTGTGATTCAATATTGACGGGGCTGCTATGATAGTTTATTTTGAGATTGATGTGCTTCCACCACATCTACATCTATTTCAAAACGGTGTCTTGGAGTTGCAGTGTGATGTTAGAACCATTTGTACTAGTGTTCTGGGTATGACATAAAACTGAATCTAGTTGCGAGGTTTCAATTCTGCAGCTCTGGTGAGAGTGCAGTACCCGTTTATCACCATTACTCGTCGGTCTATTCTGACTCGGAGTGCTAGTATCTGTTAGGGTCCCATCTATAGGTTAAATGAATTAGAAATAAGTTTTAAAAATGTGTTTAAAATGGATTTAAACAAATTGAATACCCAACAAGAATGAATACAACTAAAAAGTGTTCGACATAAAATAACATATGGGCTGACATGTAAATTCTAACCAACCAACCAACCAGACAATCAACCAACCCTCTGTGTTAGATGTTTGGATATAATGTATAACTAAATCTTTACAGCATCAAAACTCGTATTCACATGACTGGTAAGTGATAATTGCTGTCGCTTTTACGTTATCTCTTATTATAATGGAGATTATGTGTTTGTTTGTCTGTAATCGAAACTATATCACTACTTAAGTCACTATCCATTTAGTTATTATACATCACTTTCTCCATAAATCATTTTTATTTAAGCCTCAATTATTAATAAAATTGTTTTTCATTATTAATACTGCTGGTCATATCTACGTACTAATGCAATTGTATTTATATGTACAACAAAAAGGGTTTACTGTGTGAACGGGAAGGCTAATTTGCATATTGATATTTAAAATTTGATTTTAATAAATATGTGCTTGGTATTGTTGATTTCTAATTATTTGATTTTATCTTAATGAATATGAGCAAAATCTCGGAGATAAATCTTAAAAGAAATCAATTAACAAAAGAAATAACTGTAATTTATTCTTTACTTTCTTATTTAACTGAATAGTTAAATTAGAAAAGTTTAGCAAGGAAAGACGGGAGTTGTGGAAGAGGAAGCTACAGCTGTTTTATTTTTCGATTATACCCTCTCTATTTCAAACCATTTTATCTGCATTCTTATTTAGTTTATTTAGACTTTCTAATTTAATATGATATTTTATGACATTAATACTTGCACCCGGAGGGTGCATATATTTGCTAGTAGATATAAAGTCAATAGTTTCATACATTACCAGAACTATTTAGCATGAACCTCATAGTCATGTAACTAGTAGGTTAGTTGGTAGTTTTTTACGGCATATCAACGCTTGTTGGGTTATTTTATGCCGAAGAAGCTTTGTTTTATTCATTCTTAATGGGTATTCAACGTTTTGTTCAAATTCAAGTTTTTTCAAACTCATTTTTAAACACAATTTTTCAGACAACATTTTTATTTAACTCATTGATGGAACTACTATTCCGAGTGAGAGTGGATCTGGGAGTAATGGTGATGACGGGGTACTCCACATTCCCCAGATCTCTAGAACTGGAACTTCACATCTGATAGAGTTAAACGTCATTCCGAGGATGATAAGACCCCCAGCCACCGGTTTCTAGCACATATATGATAAAGAGGGTTGGGGCTTGCCATAAGGGAATAGAACTGGGGACAATCATATAGCTGCTAGGGCTTGAAATGACCACCTGATTGATCATAGGGTACTTCGACCGCCCGTCCAGCCTAAGTAAGAACCAAAGTGTTGCATGTCATGGACTGCTCATACAACAGGTTTCCATACTTAAGAATCAGGGGTCGGCACTTACGGCCAAAAGGTGGCCCCATTGGTGGGCGTTGTCTTACCCCTCTGCAGAGGCGCAGTCGGTGTATTCTAAAGACCCAACCGACAGGGCTCTAACTGGAAAGTGTTAATCGTTTTCACTTTGACGTTATAGATTTTAAGTTACAAGTTTCATGCCGTATTAGAACTCTTCAACGTAAAACTTATAGTCACGTAACTATAATTACCTTCACATTTACATATTGTTCATAGTTTCCTACATTACATCACCTCTTCAGCGTGAAACTCATAGTCCCGTGACTAGTAGGGTATAATTACTTTCACGGTTACATAATAGATATTGTCCATAGTGTCATGAATTACATCACCTCTTCAACGTGAAACTCATAGTCACGTAACTAGAAAGGGATAATTACTTTCACATTTACATAATAGATATTGTCCATACTTTCCTACTTTACATCACCTCTTCAGCGTGAAACTCATAGTCACGTGACTAGTAGGGTATAATTACTTTCACGGTTACATAATAGATATCGTCCATAGTTTTATGAATTACATCACCTCTTCAGCGTGAAACTCATAGTCACGTAACTAGTAGTAGATAATTTCTTTCACGTTTACATAATAGATATTGTCCATAGTTTCCTGCCTTACAACACCTCTTCAGCGTGAAACTCATAGTCACGTAACTAGTAGGGGATAATTACTTTCACGTTTACATAATAGATATTGTTCATAGTTTCATGAATTACATCACCTCTTCTGCGTGAAACTCATAGTCACGTAACTAGTAGGGATAATTACTTTCACGTTTACATAATAGATATTGTTTCACGCTTTACCAGAACCCTTTAACGTGAAACTGGTAGTCACGTAACTGTTAGGTAATAACTGCTTTCATTTTGATGCTATATATATGAATCTTCCACAAACCAAATAAGCTACTCATACGTCATGGATAATAAACAAAAAATGATTGCTTTCTTTTCATATGAATTTTGACTACGCGATTTTTTTCTATTTGAATTCTCTTACACTTTCTGCCATCCAATATAGGAACCAAAATTAATTTCTGCTCTCAATCACCCAAAAAATATTCCATTCAATCGCTAAAGCTTTGAAAATGAGATAACCCATTATCGATTTGATCGTGCGCCAATTGCTGCTAGCCGATATCTATGGATTTTGTTTTTTTTTAATTCACGAGAGTGTTGGTCGCTTTGTTGAAATAACGCCGTTACTTTGACGTTCATGCACAAAAGGAAATGCCAAACTTCATGAATTATTCAAGTTCTTCGGCAATTTATTGCTGTTCAGAATCTTCTGATCCCTGTGGAAGATTCAGTTAATGCTGCAATAAATATTCCGCTTGAATGCTTCTGTTAAATAACATACTTGAATGAATCTTTCTTTGTTTGGGTGACGAGTGGGAAAAAGATCTAAGCTTAGAAGATTTTGAGCTGTTTTATATAATTTTAAAATCATTCCCAATGTAATATAGTTCAAACTGAACCTAAAAAATTGTGTAAATTAAAAAACCCTTTCAAGTCCTCGATGCATCAGAAGGGTTCCCTGTGGCTTATTGGCTAACGTGCTATACTGCCATAACATATTCAGGGAAATTAATTTCAAAACCTTGTAATATTGACAAACATGATTCACTTTTTCTCGGAGAGTTATTACCTGTTAGAGTCGCCAAACCCCAACCTTTTTTTAAAATCATAAATGTACAAGAAGCGGTAAATGAGGGTCTTAGTGTCCTGGGTAGAACGTTAAAATATATCCTGTGATTAAGTTCCAGTTTTGGAGCTCTGGGAAGTGTGATATACCCCTTCATCAGCATTACTACCGGTACCACTCTGACCCGGATTGATATTACAAATTAGGGTTCCTATCTATGAGTCAAATAGAACCGTTTGAAAATGATTTCTTTAGATAGGAATAATTGATATTATATCACTGTGTACCAGAAAATTAAGAAACTACACAAAAAGTATATATAAACATATGTTACATAATTAATTGTTAGCCTATCAATTATATACGGTAAATGTTGCTTAGATTCAAAACTAACGGTTTAGTAAAAAACACAGGAGAAATGATTGACACTTTTTAACTGTGTTGACATTCTCTCCTGGTTCGCCAGCTCGAACACGAGAAAGAGTTTAGAAAAATCAGATTTGTTCAGATCTTAGAATAAATTTCCACACGCGTGTTTGATTTGATCTTATAAGATAATAAAAAGTTCTTATTAAAATAATGTCTTATCATCGTTAGATTAAAACAAACAACACAAGACATCCTAGTATCAAATTACAAAGATCCAGCCCAGATAAAGAACATCTACCAGCCCAGAGTAACCCAGAGAAGATAGTAGAATCCAGAAAGCAAAATAGAAGATAACAGATAGACGAAGCCATGTACCCAGAGCTATAAAAGAAGATGAGATAACAGCTATCAAGATCTAAGAAGGAGCTAAGTACCCCAGGTAAGTATATCTGTATACAGCTACTGGTATGCTGGTATACTCTGCTATACTACACTATAAGTAAAATACGACTCAAAATAAGTATGGTATGTAACACATACACTATGTATATTTACCAACGCTACGTACGAGTAGGATGTGACACAAAGTCAAATTCTTAAGCGGGGTTTAACAGGTTTGAATTCAGAGTTGTCCTTCTCCTAGACAGGTTACCTAACCAAGGTTGAAGAGCACAGTCTGCCCTACTATTTAACCATAGCTGGATAGAGAATAGTTTTGTTGGGTTCAAAGTTATGATAAGGTTAATTATTGTTGAACAAACAACTCCGACCAAGAGTGTTAGATATGACAATGGACTTTAATACAAGAACAGCACGTGGAGAAGCATTTAAGACATGGAATACATATACATGAGACAAGATACATAGTAGATAATATACGTACATAGAAAAGGGATAAGATACAAAGGTTATGGAGAGTCCATGAGCTACAGTCACTTACTACATTGCTGTGTGGGGTGAAGACAAACTGTCCTAACCCATTAGTTGTCAAGTCCCGGAGAAGAAAGAGAGTTCAAATCAGGCGCTTGCCTGCTTAAATAGGCAAGACGCCTCGTGAGGAAAAAACAAAAACACGAGGGAAGACAACTCTTCCAGCCAATTTAGGGCAGATAATCCCACAGTTTGATTCATACCTTTCCCAAGTGTATGAGCGTTCTGTAAAATTCAAACAGCCTCGCCCAGTATTTGAACTCATCGTGTTCATTTCCTACAACGGTAACCATTACACCACCATGCGCACCACATACAATATACGAAGTTCCCTAACATCTATGCATAAAATAACTCGAGTCGGGTTAACATGCCATTACTAAGTCTCGTTAGATATATAGGGTAATGAATAATACTAATTACATGTATCTTATTATAATGCAGATTGTGTGTCTTTCTATAACCGAAACTATATTTCTCCTCAGGTCACAATTCCTTTAATTATTTACGCCATATTTTCCATGATTTTATCTTATCTAAACCTCAATTACTAATAAAATTTTCAATTTATTAATACTGTTGATCATATCTACACTCTAATGACATGCAATTGTATTTATATATACGAGAAAATAGTGGTTTACAGTGTGAACGGAAAGGCTAATTTGCATATTGATATAAAAAATTTGATTTTAATAAATATGTGCTTAGTATTATTGATTTCTAATTGTGGTTTATCTTAATGAATATGAGCAAAAATCTCGAGGATAAATCTTAAAAGAAATTCAATAACAAGAAGAAATAACTGTAATTTTATTCTTTACCTAGCTAAATAGTTAAATTAACAAGATTTATCAATGAAAGACGGGAGTGATGGAAGAGTAAGTTTCAGTTGTTCAATCTTTCGATTATACCCCTGTTTCAAATCTTTTTATTTGCATTCTTTTTCGTTTCATTGGCCTTTCTAATTTAATTAATTTTATTATATTAAATTTAAATACTTGCACCCTCCGTAGGGTGCAAGTATTTAAATTTTGCTAGTCTAAATTATATATATATATAGGGTCATCCACAGACACGTGTTTCGACTTATCAAGTCTCCTCAGTGTGGCTAAACATTTTGTAAGCTACCTACAGCCGGAATTGAAATCCGATCGGTTGGGTGTCAGTCCGGCACCGTAACCATTAGGCTGTCTTCACTTACAGAATGGGAAGGGGATTTTAACTGTTTTAATACACACATCGCTTTGCGTGTAGAGGCCGTCACAAAGTGCTCCATTCCTTAGAAGAGCGTTATATATATATTTGCTAGTCTAAATAAATAATCCAGAATTTTCCCAAACTCTATTTGAACTCTAAACGCTAATTCTAAGAAACATCGCTTTACCTATCTCTAAACTTTTACAAAGTTTCCTTTGTAATTGTTCACAATTATTTTAGGCTTCACAAAAAATAATAAAATATAAATAAGCTTTATCGCCATAATTCCGGAAAGAAAGTTTTTTTGTAAACATTTCTCAAGACAATGATATCACAAAAGAAGAGAAAAAGAGAGAAGACAATAAACTATTTTTAATAATTAATTCAAGTTTAATCCGTTTATCAGTTTGTGGGTTTTAGTTCGATTGTCCTGTGACGAATGATTTGTTGGTATTTAAATGTCACGTACAAATCTGTGATCAAGCGAAACTAAAACGAACTTTAATGTCAACTCTATGAATACGTTGGAATTCTTTATTATGTTTAATGCACTGCTAAATGTTGAGTTTAATTCTATGATGCCTAGGCACATCTGTCCATCATTCAAATTATTATCTTCTATACTATTCAGGAAGCCTTATTAATTTTTTTTCTGGTTGAAAGAAATTCTTAGACACCCAACGAACACACACACACACACACACACACACACACACACACACATATATATATATATATATATATATATTATATTATATATATTAGTAAAATGACGAAATCAATCCGACAGTATGAGGAAAAATGTAGAAAAAACACAAATGTTTCATCAAGAATAAATATTAATTCTTTGGAACATTGTTTTTCTACATTTTTACACACTCACACACACACACACACACACACACACACACAACACACACACACACCACATATATATATATATATATATATATATATATATATATATATATATATATATATATATACCAACCCTACGCATGAGCAAGGTGTAACACAAGGTCAGTTTCTTAAATTTGAATTCAGAGTTTTCCTTCTCCTAGACTGGTTACCTACCCAAGGTTCAAGAGCCCAGTCTGCCCTACTATGTACTCATAGCTGGGGGGGGGGGAGATTTATTTAATTCATCCCTTTACCAAGTGTATTTCCGCTATATGAAATGCAAACACCCCCGTCCAGAATTTGAACTCGGGTCGCGAAACCATTCCCTACGATTAACCATTACACATACGCGTCTCCATTATATATATATATATATATATATATATATATATATATATATGTGTGTGTGTGTGTGTGTGTGTTGTAAAATATAAACGAAAAGATAGATCACCCAATGCAAGCAATTAATTAGTGTGTAAAACTTAAATCTTACACATGAATTTACTGAGTTGGTTTCCCTTTTTCTTAATGCATTTTTTTCCTACGGATTAAACTTAAGTTAATTATTAAAAATAGATTATTTTTCACATTTTGTGAAAACTTTTTAAAACTGCTGTTTCATCAATATATATATATATATATATATATATATATATATATATGTGTGTGTGCTGTGTTGTGTGTGTGTGTGTGTGTGTGCTCCCATAAATTTGGTATGAGCTCTCTGGAAATTTAAATTAACTCTCACTACTAAGCATATAAGCAATGATCGTTTCCCCGGAAATCTGATCTCTCTATAACCGTAAAATACACAAAAAACCTATGTACTTAATAGTTTAAAAACACCAGTCCCGCTACAGCTGTCAGTGGCCGAGGGGATAAGATATCAGGCTGCCAAACGATCAGTTTGAGTTCGACCCTAGCCAAGGATAGCTGTGTCTAGCCACACTGAAGAGGCGTGAAAGGCCGAAACACGTGTCTGTAGATGACTTATTAATTTATATATATATATATATATATATATATATATATATATATATATATATACTCATCGATTCGAGTTCAATTCCTAGACGAAGCTGTTGGCATTTCACATAACGCTAATACCCTTTGGAAAGGTATGAATCCATATATTCTCCCTCCAGCTATGGGTTAAATAGTAGGACGGACTGGGCCCTTCAGCTTTGGGTAGGTAACCAGTCTAGGAGGGGGATAACTCTGAATTCAAAATTCCTGTGGTCGGTCGTTGATTGGGTTTGTGGCAACCCTTGATGCACCAATTCTTTCCTATCCACTATGCCAAAATAGTGTTGATGGTCCAACACAAGCCTTCACCACTATAAACAAATCACTGTATGGGTTTCCATTGTATGAGTGAACCCTCATGCGTCTAAAATCGACGAGAGGGTCCATAATATATACTAGCAAATATATGCACCCTCCGGGTGCAAGTATTTAAGTTTTAATGTAATAAAATATTGTATTAAATTAGAAAGGCTAATGAAACTAAATAAGAATACAGATAAGAAGATTTGAAACAGAGGGAGTATAATAAAAGATTTGAAACAGAGGGAGTATAATAAAAAATGGAACAACTGAAACTTACTCTTCCATCACTCTCGTCTTTCATTGTTATTTTTTCTAATTTAAGTATTTAGTTAAAAGAGAAAGTAAAGAATAAAATGACAGTTATTTTATCTTGTTAATGGATTTCATTTAAGATTCATTGAAGAGATTTTTACTTATATTCATTAAAGTAAAACCAAACAGTTAGAAATCAATAATACTAAGCACATATTTATTAAATTCGATTTTTTAATATTAATATGCAAATTAGCCTTCCCGTTTACACTGTAAACCGCTATTTTGTTGTATATATAAATATAATTGCATGTTGTTAGTATGTAGACATAGTTAACAGTATTAATAATGTAAGACAATTTTATTAATAATTGAGGTTAAATAAAAATAAAATCAAGGAGAATGTGATGTCAATAACTAAGAGAATTGTGACTTGAGTAGGAATATAGTTTCGGTTACAGACAGAAAAACACACAATCTCCATTATAATAAGATATAAGTATTCATTAGACAGGTAAGATGGGGATGATTCTATGTTAGATCATCTTTATCCTCCGTATATCTATAATGCATGCCATTGCAGACGCACATTTATAGATTTATAAAAGGATTAGTTCAAGTCCCTAAGCGAGTTCAATGTAAGATAATTAATTAATTATATACAGAGTAATGTTTCCACTTTCAATAAGAAAGAAAAACTCAGACCATCATATACATACACACACACACACACATATATATATATATATATATATATATATATATGAGGAGTGAAGGATTGAGTAAATCCGACAAAATGTGCTTGAAAATCCCTCCCATCTTTTTTTTCTCCTCTTCCCCCACTAAATTATCATTTTATTATAAAAGTAGACTGTAATATGCACTTTGTCTTCTGAATACCGAGGCGAAATATCAATTGAATTTAGTTGTTGTGTTGTTCTCCTCACTTTTTCATCTATTACCACAGTTGATTTTAACAAACACAGATGGAAACTTTTCAACTCTCTGAAGATGGACTTTGCTCCGAAAATATTAAGAGAAAAAAAATGAAAAAAAAATTTAATAAATATGTTTTTCAACATAAATTGCATTATTTTGCCTTCAAAAAAATATCTTATTACATTTTATGATTAATGGTTCAAACACACTATAAAACCAAAAAAAAATCTTTATTTCAAGATTTCGGAGCGGGCCTTATTGTTTTTATAGTATTAAAAAAAATATATCTCAAATGATTTCAAAATTTCCCGCAAAACACAACAGCTACACGGGATTTAACGGAATTTGACGATCTTTGCCGAACTTTTAAATCTCCATCAGATTCAACGGAATTTTGCCTTCAAAAAATATATTATATATATATATATATATATATATATATATATATATATATATATATATATATATATATATATATATATATATATATATATATATATATATATATATATATATATATATATATATATATATATATATATATATATATATATGAAGTGCTACCTAATAATTTCTAATCAATTATTTTTCATAACTTGTGTTAAGTCCGTATTCCCTCTGTTAGAAGTGTGATTAACTAAAGTTCTCAGCCACCTATACACACGCGCACACATACAGCATACATACATGCATCCAGGTTAGCAATTATTACTGTACGTAATTTGAATAGCATCGATTAAATACACATTGACGCAATTTCCAAAGAAGTACGTGTGAGTAATTGGAGAAAGCGGCTTCTAACTTATACGAAATTACAACCTCTTGTAAATCGCTAAAAACAAAAGGAACCTATAATTATATTCTCATTCATCTGGAGAATAATCAGTGTGAAAGTCAATGTGTAAAATTAGGTGGGTTGGTGTGGGCTGGTTAGAATTTGTGGCATGTCAATCCATTGGGTTATTTTATGTCGAAGAAGGGGCAGGTTTAGCTCAGTCGGTAGAACGTCCGACTAGGAATCACAAGGTTCCTGGTGGGATACCGTCCCTCACCAACTCAGCGCATATATATATATATTTACCAACCCCTCCGCACGAGCAGGATCAGATACAAGGTCAATTTCTTAAACGGAGTTTAACAGGTTTGAAATCAGAGTTTTCCTTCTCCTAGACTGGTTAACTAGTCATGGTTAAAGCATCCAGTCTGCCCTGCTATTTCCCCATAGCTGGAGGGAGAATTGGATTCATACCTTTCTTAAGAGTATTAGCGCTATGTGAAATGCAAACAGCTTCGTCCAGGAATTGAACTCGGGTCGACGACTCCATTTCCTACGACTCTAACCATTAGACCACGCGCCAACTGGGTGGTAAAGCAATGAGCTACTGGTAGGTATGGCACTCCTCCTCAGACGTTAAAATACTCTTCCTGGCCTAGCGCTAGTGGAAAGGGGGTAGGCTACTTCTCTGTGTGGCTCATACCAACATTAGACCGCCCCGACGACGACTATGCCGAAGACGTTTTTGTTTTATTCTTTATTAATGAATACTCAGTTCTTTTACATTCATTTTTCTATTGAACCCATAGATTGGACCCTAACACGTACTACCACTCCGGGTCACGGTGGGCTAGGGAGTAATGGTGATGAAGGGGAGCTCTATATTCCCCAGAGCTTCAGTAGAACTTCACCATCAGATAAAGATTAACGTCATATCCAGGACATTCGCCGCCTTCTAGTACATATTCCTCTATATTTTTCTTATATACTATTCTAATATATATAATATTATAATATATATATATATATATATATATATATATATATATATAAGTCATCCACATACACGTGTTTCGAAGTTTACTTCTTATCAGTTTGGCTTTACTTTTAACAGCTACCTCTAGCCGGGATCGAAACCTGATTGAATTTTCGTCTGCCAAGTCTTTTACCCATGCGTCTATTAGCGGTTGTCAGTTTTTGAGTGAACAATTATCTGATACATCCCTACACGGAATGTTTTTATTAACACCAGAGGACTCTAGACTGTAAACATTCGAGTTATATATATATATATATATATATATATATATATATATATATATATATATATATATATATATATATATATATGGTAGAAATGTGAGGAGGTTAATCCGACAGTATGTGGAGAAAAGTAGACAAACACGGGATGTTGTGGAAACTTGATGTTTATTGTCGACAGTGCAACGTTTCGGTCTCTTATTAGACCATCTTCAGGACTTGAATATAGTTCTTACTCCAATGATGGAAATTCTCAAAATGCTGAAAGCGGAAGGTCGTCAGTAGGGGGAAGTGTAGTTGGGGGTGGTTAGTGGATTCTTCTTCTATCTGGAATGGGGAGTGCCGAAATGGTGAATGGTGGTACCACATTTCGGCACTCCCCATTCCAGATAGAAGAAGAATCCACTAACTCCCCATTCCAGATAGAAGAAGAATCCACTAACCACCCCCAACTACACTTCCCCCTACTGACGACCTTCCGCTTTCAGCATTTTGAGAATTTCCATCATTGGAGTAAATGATGGAAATTCTCACGTAAATAACGGTAAATAAACTTTTATCACACATTCAACATACACTGAAGATCTTTCATCTTTTACTCATACAAATTTTCAATGTCCTGAAGAAGTTTTTATTAAAAAAAAAACGAAATACTTAAGTATTGACATAAAGAGTCTCCATCGTTCATGACATCCTGTGTTTGTTTTCTTAAAAAAAATTCTCCACAGACTGTCGGATTAATTTCCTCATCTTACTTCCTATCTATCTATGTATATCTATTAATAATGGAGATTCGCTTCCTTTTTTGTCTGTAACAAAAATTACGTCACTGCTTACGTCACATTACCCAAAATCGTCATAACATAGAATAAATACACTCAAAATTTGAACATGCAACATTAGACAGTCCTCATTGTTTTTTTTAAACAAGTTTTAATAAATACATGACTGGTATTATATATCTATATATAGTTTGTTTTATTTTAATACATATTTAAAGTTTACATTTCAAATTGTTTTATTTTTTAATCCTTTAATGAATTTGAGGATTTTACTTACTTAGGGTACAAACTCGCTGACATTGAATTTTTTACTCCAACCCCTCAGGCAATATGTTTCAAAAATCTATTTTTACATCGCCCGGAGCGTGTTTTTATTTTATTTTGCACTAGTCTTTATAAGATACATAAATTGAATGCATGCGTAATTATGTTGTGAAAGTACGTACGAAAGTTTCGGAAAGTAGAATTCATAAACTTAAAGTTTAAGAGCAGGTGCAATAGTTGAAATGTCCTCGGGGGTCGCACAGAACTCCTGCTAAGCCACTGGATTGCATTTATTAACAAGCGCTCTGCTCCTAAATAAAAACTAACAACACTATATTTGGCATGGATGGCCAATTCTCCCGAAGACCAGAATATCTGTGCGCTTTGCTGAGTTTCAAACTATCACTTTGTCTAGGATTAGTTTTATATGATTGATTGATTGATTTTGACGGCATATCAACCTGTCTAGGGGTTGTAATGCGTATAGATAAGCTAATCATGTTCCTTGTACCTATAAAAACAACAATTCTTCAAAGCTGTGGTTGTATCAGTGCTGCTGTATGGCTGCACTACTTGGATCCTAACGAGGCACCTGGAGAATAAGCTCAAGAATGCTGCGTGCGATCTTGAACAAGACGTTGAAACAACACCCGGCCAGGAAGCAGCTGTACGGCCACTTGCCCCCTATCTCACAAATTATCCGAGTGAGACAAACAAGACACACTGGAGACTGCTGGAGAAGCAGAGACGAATTTATAAGCGACGTTCTCTGGTGGAAACCAGCACATGGACATGCCAATGTGGGCTGTCCATCAAGGACCTACATTGACCAGCTCTGCGCGGATACTGGGCGCTGCACAGAGGATCTCCCTGAGATAATGAGTGATAGAGAAGATTGGCGAGAGCTTGTCATGGATATCCGTGCTAATTGCGCAACATGATGAATAATCTATTTAACCAGGTTTTGTTAAAACCAGTATGCAAATTAACCACATTCATATAATTTGTAAAGCTTTATTTCTTATGGATATTTAAGACACATTGCAGGATTTTAAACACTCAAATAACTTGGGATGTTTTCAGGCAAACTTACTCATATTTTCATAGACATTGTTAATGAATAAGATTTATTCTGTGCATTAATAATTATGACTATAAATTAAATACTCATCAATAAACTTACGCAATTCCTGAGGCTACGATGTAAGCAATGACTTAGTTTCGGTTACAGAGAGACACCGAATCTCCATTATATATATTTACCAACCCTTCCGCACGAACAGGATACGACACAAGGTCAATTCCTCTAGCGGAATTTAACAGAGTTCAGAGTTTTCCTTCTCCTAGACTGGTTACCTAGCCATGGTTAAAGAGTCCAAGTTGCCCTGCTATTTACTCATAGCTGGAGGGAGAATTGGATTCACACCTTTCTCAACGATATTAGTGCCTTGTGAAATACAAACAGCTTCGTTTGAACTCGGGTCGACGAGTCCCTTTCCTACGACTCTAACCATTACACCACTCGCCTCCATTATAGGATGTTATGATCAGTTGCATATTTTTGATATTTCATTTTTTTGGTTTTCTCAAAGTTCCGAAGATATTTCTCAGTTGTCGTTTATTTTCATTTTTTTAAAAAAATCTTTACATTTCGAGAACGCCATTTCGATAATTTCTCGTAGATAAAGCAGCAGACAAAAACGCCACCTAGAAGCCGCCATCTTCGAGGAGTGATTTGCGTCATGGTGAGAAGTGCTTGGAGAGCAATCACGCTAGACTTCTGAATTACGTCATGCTGACACGAGAACGATAGGCTTTTTAGTTTTGACGTTCATTCTTCATTGACCGAGTGATTTTCATAGTAACCGTAGTCGTTAACGCCACCTGGTGTGAAAACATCGTGTCAAGGACAGATAACTGAATATGCATAAAACAATTCTTTTGTAAAATTCTTTTCTGAATCGTAATCAGATGCTGGTTTCTTGATTAAGCAAAGAACTACTTTGTTGAGGGGGTCACCAAAGTGGCCTCTAACGATAGCAGGTGGTCGATGGAATTATTCTAGGGGTCGATATTAGTCTGGTGAACAGAAAGGATGCAATGTACGTGGTGGGGGGGGGTGTCAAAAATGACATTAATATTAAAGAATAGAAATTGATCGATTACACAGGCTATGTGAAATAACAGCAACCAGATTCTCTACTCACAATATCAATTCAAAAACGTTTGGACGTATAAATGGAATTTTAACAGATACTACCACTCCGGGTCAGAGTAGACCGAGCAGCAATGACAATTAAAGAGTACTCCACACTCCCCAGAGCTCCGACACGAGAGTCTCGCAATCAGATGCAGTTTACTGTGATATTCAGGACACTTTTGTTGGGAAGAGAGCCGTATACCTCTACAGGGTTGGTTAAATTCTTAAAACATGTCAACCCTTGTAAGGTTATTCTATGTCAAAGACGTTTTGTTTTATTCATTCTTGATGGGTACTTAACTTTTTTTAAAACTCAACTTTTAAAACTCATTTTTTAAAACGAATTTTCTTTTTAACCCATAAATGGGACCCTAACAGGTATTACCACTCTGGATCAGCGCAGACTTGCGAGTAATGGTGATGAAGGGGTATTACACATTCCACAGAGATCCAGAACTGGATCTTCAGCATCATATAGAGTAAAATATCATACCCCGGACATTTAGTCCCTCAGACATCGCCTTCTACCACACATGATACAAATGGTTAAGGCTTGCTATAAAGACAATAGGGTCGGAACAATCATATGGGTGCTAGGGCTTGACATAACCTGCTGATTGTTCGGGTGTGGGGGATCTCTGGCTGCCCGTATTGTCTAAGTAATTAATCATAAAGAAAGAAAAAGAAAAAGGACATGCTACACAGAAATATATAATAAGAAAGAAATAAAGTAGGAAAAGATAGAGAGAGAGGGTTAGTACGGGGAAATGATAACGCTAATGTGTTTCAATTGAACATAATGAAAAGATGGAAAGGAAAGAAAAAATAGTGAGATGTAGTAAAATCGAGATTATTATACTTTTTACATATTGAAGTAATAGCAATAGCTCTTAAGTAAAACATAGCAAACATTGAAATAGTTAAATTGTCGTTCTGTGGTATATCCACAGGCCCTGCTAGTTATATTATCTCTAGCAACTTGTATTACTGTCGGTTTCTCCGCCGTGGAAGAATAGATCTATTTAAATATCGGATATTAAAAAGCAACAGGCAATATATTGAAGGCTAATCAAAATTATTGTAATATTGAAAAAAATATTTATTTTCATTGTAGATATTTTTAATTCATTTATCGAAGAGAAAAGAAATCGGCAAAAATGTTTGTGATAAAAATCGAGAGTAATTTCAGAATTCTGCGTTCCAAAAATGTAAAACTTACGTAAGAAATAAAGGTTCCCATTATATATGGTGTTGTTAATTTGCATACTGGTTTTAACAAAAACGGGTTTCATAAACAAATACATAGGGTCATTGATCTCTAATATTATTGTTTTATTCTCCAACTTATAAAAATCAATCCTATGAATGATTTTATTCACGAACCAATTGAAATATAATTAAAATAAGTATTTCGCTAATCTTCCTAATTACTATATTTCATTAGATTAAAACATAAATACTTACGCCTGGTTTGGTTTGGTTTGTTTTACGGCATATCAACCTCAGTGGGTCATTTAATGCCGATAAAGTTTTGAAATAAATTAATTCTTAATGGATACACAATTTTTTTTATAAATACATTTTTCTATTTAACCTATAGATGTGACCCTAACAGGTACTACCACTCCAGGTCAGAGTTGACCAGGGAGCAATAGTGATAAAGGGGTGCTTCGCATTCCCCAAACCTCCAAAACTGGAACCTCACCATCAGATAGAGTTTAACGTCATTTCCAGGACATGTAGACCCTCAGCCACCGCCTTCAAGCACCTATATGATAGTCCACAACCCTTTTTACCATAAGGGCAATAGGGTTGGGGCAATCATATAGGTGCTAGTGTTTGACGTAACCAGCCGATTGATCGGAGGGGGCCTCTCCGACCGCCCAATAAAGGGCCAAAATCATGGACAGCTCAACCACCTGGGTTCTATCCTTGAGCATAACTGGTCGCCACCCTCGGCTAACAGATAGCCCCATTGGGGGAGTCTTACTCGTCTGCAGAATTGCAGTCGATATATTCTAACACCCCAGCCGACAGAGCGGGCTTACGCCTGGAGAGCGCATATTCATGATACTTATTATAATGGAGATTATGTAACTGTCTGTAACCAAAACTACGTTATCACTGATTGTAGAATTTCTTTAGTAAAGATTTACATTATATATGATGGGGATAATTTGCATAATGATTTTAACAAAACTGAGTTTAATAAATAATTATTTGTCGTTACTGATTTCTAATACCATCATGTTATTCTAAAACGTATTAAAAGCAATTCTATATATAATTTTATGTAGAAATCAATTAAGATATCATTACAATAAGTGTAGCATTTTTATATTCGTTCTTATTTAGTTTCGCTAATCATTAATTTGATATTTTATCACATTAAACCTTAAATAGTTGCGCCCATGAGGGGGATACTTTTGCTAATTTACTTAATCAAAATAGGATTAACTTTTGCGTTTGTCTTCTTTTTTTTACTGAATGCAATACTAAGTGAAATATTGGACATAGACCTGACTACGCGCTCGCATTAAACTCGAATTGAATGAAAATCAAAGGCATTTAATCCATAATAACACCTTTTTATATTTGAATAAGTTGCGTAGCACAACAAAGCTGCGTTTAAGTGTTGACGTAAAGAAACTGTCTCATATTTTCAATTTGCGAGGGAATTAAGTGTTCTTTTCATAAGATTCGATTTGATATCTATTGAAAAAGTTTCGTGCGATTCAAGTTTAGCCTGGCTATAATAATTGCGATGGGAGATTTTCATTGAGTTCGTCTATAAATTCGCTTTTCTTTTGATACAATTCATTTGATCATGAAATTCTTGGGTCAATCCATTTCACAGTAGCGAATTCCTCGTAATGCTACAAAGAGGGGGGGGGATCCTCGGTAACAAGGAAGTAGAAAGTAAATCAATCCCAAATCGAACAACGGCAACTGAGACAGCAATACAATTAGAGAAAACATCATGCCATGTATTTAAAGTAGGCAGGATTAGTCTTGCAAAATATTGTCGATGTTGCGACGTTGGTTCGGTATTGTTACGTCATCGGTCTTTTGTCTTCTCATGTGTGGGCTCATTTATTTCTGCGCCAAACGTCCCTTCAACTCTTTCCGTGGCAATCCGTCGATTAACAACAAGCCTGCTCTTTTTGTCAACAAATGTTTATTTTTGGCTGTGATAAATTCTAGCAGTCATCAATGGAGAGAGAGAGAGAGAGAGAGAGAGAGAGAGAGAGAGAGAGAGAGAGAGAGGAGAGAGAGAATAACATAGTTGCTTAAATTAGATACACTAAGCTTGTCAGCTGGCGGCTTGGAGAAGATGACAGACAGAAAGAAAGGACGTTCTATTTTCGATAGGCTAATGCTGCATCGTGGCGTCAGCCTGAATAGACCCTTCGTGGTCCCGAGTTTGCTCGGTGGCCATCCGTTGATTAACAACAAGCCTGCTCTTTCTGTCAACAAATGTTTATTTTTGACTGTGATAAATAAGGAAAAACATTATTCTTCTAGGTACATTTTTTATAATTTTAAAAATCTTTTTCATTTTTAGAGGTGAGTGTTTTCTCTCTTGTGAGCTTAAATTTTTATGGATGTAGTCAGCAAACAAGAAAAAACGTAGGTTAATACTTTTAGAGAGATTTTTAACAACTGCCAAATTTGAGCGACCTGAACGTTCAGCATCATTTGTGTCTGTACGACTGCGTTTAAAGTCAGCATTAAAATATTGGCTATCGATCCATTCGCTGCAGGTTCTCTTTTTGTTCTGTAGCGAATTCCTCGGAAGGTAATACTACGGGGGGGGGGGGTAGGGATCCTCAGTAACAAGTAAGTAGAAGATAAATCAATTCCAAACAAAACAACGGCAACTGACAGCAAGAAAATAAAAGAAAACATCTTACCTCGTATTTGGAGTAGGCAGAATTAGTCTTGAAACAAATTACCGATATTGTGACCTGTGTTCGATATCTGGTACCACGGCCTACTAGTCTAGGATCACAACAGTTCTATAAGCACGCGTTGAAGATAGAATGGTAATAAAAGCAACGTGATTTGTGTCAATATTATATCCCAAGGTGTAACACGTTACCTCTGCGGCCGATATGTGGCCTTTAATTCTAATAAATTTGTAATAAATGTGATCTATACAAGGTAGGCGCTTTCTCACCCTTACAGTTGTGCCCAAATTCTGGAGGCGCGTGGTCTAATGGTTAGAGTCGTAGGAAATGGACTCGTCAACGCGAGTTCAATTCCTGGACGAAGCTGTTGGAATTTCACATGGCGCTAATAACCTTGGGAAAGGTATGAATCCAATTCTCCCTCCAGCTATGGACTCTTTAACCATGGCTAGGTAACCAGTCTAGGAGAAGGAAAACTCTGAATTCAAACCTGTTAAATTCTGCTTAAGAAATTGACCTTGTGCCGCATCCTGCTCGAGCGGAGGGGTTGGTAAATACATACAGTTCTGCCCAATGCCATTGGCAGGGAAGTACCCCTACTTTATTTTTCTGGAAACACTCTGAAATGGACGGCAGCAAAGCCCCGTCCTAATATACATTCCACTGTATTTATAAAGCAGATTTACCTAGGCTAAAATTTAATAATTTCTTAAACGTGTGATACTGGCTTGTGTCTGGTTTAAAATGTAAGGAAATGAGCGCCTTACTTACATCAAAACACACGGAATGCAGCAGCCGCAGCAGCAGCAGTATTTAATTGTCAAAATGAAGCTAAAATAATCTGGGCTTCATTTTTAAAGGAAACCAAGTGCGTTGATCAGTCAGCCGTAGTTTGCTGTAATAAAAGACTGGGGGAAATTTTGAGGATAAACGGTTATTTTCACACTTCACATTGGTCGAGCGTGCACAAATATGTGAAACGGTTTATTTGGAAGTGATTTCGGTGTTGGCCGAGACTTTGTTCCCAGTGGACCGGTGTTCCGGACATTCGGTGTTGGACTAGTTGGCACAGACTCCTTTCATTATAGTATTACTATTAATGTATTTAGTAATTTTCTCCTTGTCAATTTAATATTAGCTTAATTAATTCTGGACGGATGATCTTTTATTATTGTTATTATTCCAAGTTTTTTTCTCCATTTATATAAACTAAGTTTATCCCAAGTCTCGAAATACGAGACAGACAATGCGAATTGAACTCATTAACAATGGTTAGTGGATTTTACGGCATGTCAACCCTTGTTGGAATATTCTATGTCGAATACAGTTTTATTCATTCTTGGTGGGTATTAAACATTATTTTTTAAACTATTTAAAAAAAACCCTCTTAAAATTAATTTTTTCTGTCTAACCCATACATATGACCATAACAGGTACTACCACTACGGGTCAGGGTGGATCTGGGAGTAATTGTGATATAAGGGTACTCTACAGAGCTCTAGAACGAGAAATTAACCATCAAAAATAGTCGTTAATCATCGTTTGTTAACCGGGGGGTGCAACTGAATTTGCGATTTCTAGGAGTCTTATGAATAAAAAAATGATCCTCATAAAACCACAGAAATATTCTGATGAGCCATACCAATTTAAATACTGGCCGTTAAAATCTATGAAATTAAATATCCTCCTGTTAGTGTTATTCTTTTTCCTACAAAAATGTGTGTAGTATTAGAAAACTGTAGAAAAATAAATGATATTGAAATGACGTAAATGATAAACTTATTCGTTTTCTTAATTTAATTGAAAACTGTCATTTATATAAGCTGACAGATATATTTATATTTAACATGCATTGATTGTGTATATGTGAAAATATTACAAGGGCATATGAATTTCAAATATCATCTATACATGTATAAAATGCAGTTGGTATGTATGTATGACCGGATGAAACTATAAAAATAAAACAATTAACGACTAACAGAATATATATACATATTCACTAACACCAGGCCAGTTTAATACAAGGTCTTTATGTGAAGAATTTTATGGGGCATCCAGCGAGGATCCAACTGGCGATTAAGAAATAATAGATCTGCAAGACTAACTTAAAAAAAACACTCTACATAGGCAACGCCTGGTAGCCGCTTCTAGCGTGATTTGTCAAAAATAAACCAATTTAAAAGAAACGAATCGGTTAATCAAAACGAAAAACCACTTCCCCACTGCCTGCACCACACAATCAGAATGGAGCCGAACGTTTACTTCTTAAAGAAAAAAGTTTTGCATCATATGTCGTAAAATATCGATCCGTTGACCAAGGTAGAACTGGTTGCTATAATATATATTTTTAGCGACCCACTTCTGCCTTTGGTAAGATAACTAAGGTGTAACCTTCTAGAAACAGGTAAGTCGTTTCTGTGGTAGATGATAGAATAACACACCTGAAAGGGCGGGGGGCAGCCTATTTATAGGTGTCGATTAACTAACTCACCCCCTCCAACTTCCGTCAGGAGATTATAAATTCTGTCCCGTCCGGCCTCGCGTTCTCACTAGCCATATGCCATCAGGAACTTCCTCGACCCAATCAGCCGCTCTTCGGTAAGTCACCAGTCGATTCACCCATTTTCCCCTCCACTTATCTATTAGTAGTTTATTTACATATAAATAAGAATGAAAAAAAAAAAAACTAAGTGAACATTCTCTATATGTGTTAACTCTATATTTTTACCAGAAGCTGTACGATAGATGTTGTATGATTAAAATTTCTAATATACAAGACTGATCTATCAAATAACGAGACTGAATGCAAGTAAAAAAAAATTCACCTGCCGGGAAATTAAATCTTCATCTGTTACTGTCCTTGCAGCTGTAACAAAATGAATCTATGGTCTCACCGAACACCAAATTATTTATTTTGTATAATTATACAAAAATGTGGCACAAGGCCTAAAAGGGGGGGGGTAATTTGTAACCAAAAATTTTAATTTAACTAATTCCATTCATGACCCAATTCATACTGCAATTTTCCATAAAACCGATTCGTACTACAAACACCAAAACTTACCAGTCTCTCTATGACAAACCTACATCGAATCCCGTATTTACATGGTCTTGAGGGAGGGGATGATTTGATTATATAAATAAAACGAAAAGAAACCCCCAGAGAAAAACAATGTAAATGAGAAAAAAAAATGAAATGATAATTATTAGAAATATGGCTGTCTCGCCGAAAACCATTGCCCAAACCACATGACCAGGAACTTTTATACACTGCTACCCTGTCATCTTCCTGTGCGCATGCTCATCCCCAATTTCCGCCTACGTCTTCCGGTGCATGTGTGCGATCCAGACTTCAGTCTTTTCGTCTGGTGGTTGTTGGCATAAACCACGGGAGGTTCGGGAGCGCCCTCTTTTTTGCTTCAGCCGCCACGCACGGGCAGACACGGACCCCCCTATTTTTCTTCGTTGTGAGTTGTAAACTATTTCACTACAATCCAACATCTAAAATTGTATAAATTAGGTTGTATCTTTGCTACGGTGAAACTTGTCGCCCTCAACTAAACATAGTAATAATTTAAACAGGAGTCAAAATAAACAAAGAGCAGCGAGTGTCCTTTGTTTTAAAAGAACTAACATTTGACATTGGGTAATTCATACATACACCGTGTGTTACATAATCTATGCGGTTGCATAAGATTATTGTCAATCCCCTGTAATTCTAAAGGGATAACCCTTTTCATATCACGGGTGGGACTTTCCATGGAATAGTACAGAAAGCCCGCGAAATAGTCACCTGGTTGGGTCCTCAGTTTTCAGTTGGACGTCGGGCAGAAAAGATGTTTCTGCCTTAACTGGAACTCACACTGCATACGTGCGCTATGTTAGTCAGATAGTTAGTTACACGAAATGTATAGTTAAGTAAATAAAAGTTTAAGAAAAATAACACGGTCTTGTGATTAATGAATGTCTTGGTAACAAGACTGATTTAAGAGAAGAAATGAGCTAAGTGCGACCGACCAAGACGAGAAAACCAAGACGAAGTCACCAAGAAGAAGAACCTAAGATAGAAGATGAATAGAAGAAAGAAGTAAGTAATGAGAAGGGTATGCAACACGTGTTTCTCCGAAAAGAAGACAGTATTTATATTAATTTTCACTCCGATATATAGGGCTTATTTTCGGGGGATGTCGAGTATTTGCTTCGCAATATTTGATTGTGAAGAATGCTAATTTCTATCGACTGTCTACCGCTTTCAACTATGGATTATTCTGAGGGAACGGCTTATATCAAAATCATCCTGAAAAATCGCGATAGGTCTTATTTTGCAGGCAGGTCTTATTTTCGGGGAAATATGGTAGTAAATTTACATAAAATAGACTCAACATTACAAATATACAACGCATTCACCACGGGTAGGATTTATCACAAGGTCACACGTATGGGGCATTCAGCAATAATACAATATTGTTTGAAATTTCAAGCTGAGTCGATGTATTTCCTGGTCCAGGGACTAGTTTGACTTCCAGTCAAAGCACATTTGTGAAGCTAGTCTATTTTGCACATTTTAAATTAAAACTTTGTGATTAAGGCAAGTCTTGGGGCCCTCACAAGATGTGTAAGGAGTGTGTTCAGGATTTACGGATGTGGACCAAGGAAACATGTGATAAGTTGGCATTTGGTATACCTATAATTGGCGAGAGCCACAATATCATTGCACAGACTTTTAGTTTTGTTTAATGAAAACCTCACCATATAACAAGGAAAACAAAAGTAAACGGTACCATTATAGTATATGGCCTACGAAGTCATGTCTCTCTTATAGTCTGCTGCCTACCGTAAAAAGCATATACGGTTATAATAATAACTGCTAACCTTAACCCTATTTCAGAATTTAGAATATTTTAGAATTAAATAGATCTCTATTTTATGTACATCATGGATAAAAAATTTTTAAAAAATCATTCTTAATTACTATATACAGTTAATGACTGAATTGCATTTCTTGAAATTGAATATATGTGAAAAATAATTAGTTTCAATAAATTGCCTACTACCTATATCTATAAATATACTCTTACTGCGGTAGGACATATTTAAACCAGGTAGGCCACATATTATAACAGAATAAAAAAGGTAGGCCACCTGCTATAACGGCACCAAGTAAACTTTAGTATCCTAGTCTATCATCAGCTATACGTCCAATGCCTCATTTATTTTTGTGTGAATGTAAATACAATTAGTCACAAGGGATGTATCAAGTAAAAGGTTTGTGAAGGCCTGTTTAAGGGATTTATGAAAACTATCAGGACCTGTGGATATGCCACATTATGATGATAATTTAATTATTAAAACTTTTGATATGTTTACTTAAGAGCTATTGTTAATAGTTCAATATCTAAAGGGTATAATAATCTTGATTTAACTTCCTTTTTTTCTTTCCTTCTTTTCCCTTCTTTGTTCCGTTGAAACAGATTGGCATTATCGCTTCCGTACGCTCACACCCTCTCGCTATATTTCCCTTACTCTTTCTTTCTTATCGTATTATTTCTGTATAGCATTTCCATGTTCTTCAGAAACAAAGAAAAAAAAAACAGAAATAAAGAAGGAAGAAGGGAGATATAGATAAAGAAAGCAGAAAAAAATAGAAAGGAAAAGCAAAATGAATGAAAGGAAGAACAAAGAGTGCCGTTATAGTATGTAGCCTAACTTTCTAATCCTGTTATAGTATATGGCCTACCTTTTTAATTCTGTTATAGTATGTGCCCTACCCGGTTTGAATGTGTCCTACCACAGTAAGAGTATATTTATAGATATAAGTAGTAGGCAAGTTATTGAAACTAATTATTTTTCACATATATTCAATTTCAAGAAATGCAATTCAGTCATAAGCTGTATATAGTAAATAAGAATAATGAAAAAAGAATTTATTCAAAATTTTCATGAATCAGAGATCTATTTAATTCTAAAATATTAAAAAATTCGGAAATAGAGTTTGCAGTTATTATTATAACCTTCTAATATACTTTTTATGGTAGACGACATACTATAAGAGAGACATGATTTTGTAGGCCACATACAAAAGGAAGGCCACGTACTAGAATGGTACCAAATAAAAAGCTGTACTGATCTTAGAAGCAACAAAACATCCGTTGATCTAAACGCCCCAAACTGCTGGTGTAGTTTCGACTGTTGGTCGAGTGATCGTGTTAAACAATGCCCGGGTGCCTCGTAGAAAAACAGAACGAGAACAATTTCGCCATTCCTGTCTCCTTTGTTAATGTGCAAAAACACATCTAGAAATAAAATGCCAGGCCCTCCCCCGGAGGGGTAAATAGCATTATACATTTTTGTCATGTTGGTAGAGGTGGGCGGAGTGCTATCTACTGCGATCGCTATGGAAAATTGCCCGTGTCTACGTGCAAGCTGTTCACTTTATTTTCTCGTAAAATATCATTCTGGTATATTCTTTTTAACTCTTTTAAAGGTATTGTTTCACTAGCAGGACCTGTGTATATATATTTACCAACCCCTCCGCACGAGCAGGATGCGATACATGGTCAATTTCTTAAGCGGAGTTTAACAGGTTTGAATTCAGAGTTTCCTTCTCCTAGACCGGTTGCCTAACCAAAGTTAAAGAGCCCAGTCTGTCCTACTATTTAACCATAGCTGGAAGGAGAGTAGGATTTATACTTTTCCCAAGGATATTAGTGCTAAGCGAAATGCAATTGCCACGTCCAGGATTTGAACTCGGGGCGACGTGTCCATTTCCCATGACTTTAACCATTACATCACGCGTTTCCTACTGTGGTATATACCATAGTATGATAATTTAATTATTACAACATTTGATATGTTTAATTA
>CM042138.1:91529275-91544275 GCA_023376005.1 Doryteuthis pealeii
AGAGAGAGAGAGAGAGAGAGAGAGAGAGAGAGAGAGTCCATTTCTGTAACACACGCCTTTCAGTCACCCGCTCATGACTAACTCGCCCAAACTGCCAACCCCGACTGTCCTCGGCAGATTCTGTAGCGCAACTTACTCCCTCGGTCCCCGGAATTCAACTCAAAAATCTAAAGTTCCCTCATTATATAGAAACAGCTAATGAATCTTCTAGAATGTACTCGAATCTATCGAAGGTTCTAATTGTTCTACCAAATTGCGCGTGTCAATTAAGAGGTCAACGGGTCAACCATCCTTTCTTCTGACAAACCGATTAAACTAAATTTTAATAGCAAAATCCCAGACTCGCTGGCTACGAATAGATTCAATGTAATAACAAGTTTTACGTGCTTGCCCACTCCCGTAAGGTCTGAGAATCGTGCTACATCCTATTAAGGTTTCTCCGTGTCTGGCACAAGGCCACAAATATTGTGTTCCTGGGTCCATTATGCTACACAAGTCGATAACAGTGGTACTCTTAAGGAACCCGAGTATTAATATATAGATTTGAACGAGTTTAGATGAAAATATTAAGTTAGACATTAATGCCAATATAATCAAGCAACTGTTTTAAAGTTATTAAGTCAGTAAATAAACTAATGTTTTCAGCTTGATAATATAAAAAATATAATTTACTGATTTCTTGATAAAAAAAATATAAATTAATCTAATCATTCAATAAGCTATGATTAGTTTTTAGATACTAATATTGATATAAAACAATTACTTTTTTGTTTTCATTTTTCATTTTTGAGTGGATAGGTAAGAAGCCAATTTTTAAAAACTGACTTGTGAGTTCTGTACTTATTTATTCCGAGCTGAGAAAAAGAAAAAAAAATCCGTCAATGTTTAATCATAAGTTTTGAAGAAAACGATTTGTGTTTTTTGTTTTTGTTTCATCAATGATTCAAGTAATGAATTAAAGTGTCAAAAGTTAATTTTCTTGTGGGAGAAATGATGTGACTAAGTTATTCAATAAATGAACAAAAAACTTATTCCCGATTGTATTTGTGTACCAAAAAAAAAAGAAAAAAAAAGAATAGACAACACATTTTTTTAGGTGTCTAATTTGAACAGATAATTCAATTAAAAAGAACACTATCACTAATATTTGATCTTTTATAAGATCAGTGGGTTTATCGATGATATTAAAAAAAAACAAAGGAAAAGAAAACTGACTAAATCCCCCGAAATTAGATGACAAGAAATGTGGAAAAACCTTTGAATGAATATTTGATGACGATTCCAATGATCTTAGAATTACATTTATTAAAGTTAACTCTGCTTTTACGATAGTCATACTGATCAGAATCTTAATAAATATTGATAATACATGTGATTATAATAATGGAAGCGAATTTAATATCAATCAAGTACCAATTTCAAAAGGATTCTTATATATATATATATATATATAATATATATATATATAATATATATATAACTTGTCTGGTAGGTCAAAACCAAATTAGTTGATATAATATAACATCAGAGGGGAGAAAAAATTTTTTGACCAAGATAATCGTACCAACAACAAATAATCTATTGGCACAATATTTGGACAGAAGAAAAGAAAGTTTATATGTATATATATATAAGATATATATATTCGTACAAAACCGCCAGGAAACTAAAGCTAATAAGTAAAAAGTGCTCAATACCTAAGTTGAGCGAATCTTAGCCCTGAAGAGCACTTAACGAAACTTTTAGTAGGTTTATCTGACTCATTAGATTTATATATATATATATATATATATATATATATATATATATATATATATATGTGTGTGTGTGTGTTTTGTGTGTGTTTGGTGGTTGGTTTTGAAGTTTTTCACAAAAATGCATTTTTTTCTTTAAACTTGCATTGTCATAGCCATCAAAACCAAACACCTAACCAATATAAACACAATTCTTCATGCAATTATAAAACACTATTACACACACACACACACACACACACACACACACACACACACACACACACACACACACACACATATATATATATATATATATATATATATATATAATATATATATATATATATATATATATATATCGTTCTAGCGTGTAGCTAACCCTCGCTTTGTTTATAAAGTTTGAGGACTCTAGTGAATTCATTTCCGCTTAGAAATGTATCAATTAAATATTCTATATTTGACAGCTGCTTCTGGCCGCACGGGAGAGAGACTTGGCGAACGAAAGTTCATTTGGGTCTCAAACCCGGCTAGGGGTAGCTGTTAAGGTATAACCACATTGATGAGAGGTGAAACATCGAAACACGTGTCTGTGGATTACTCATTTATTATATATACTCCCACTTTGGTTGAGTTCTCTGAATATGGATTTAATTGTAAAATTCACCGTTCTGGCGTGTAGCTAACCCTCGCTTGTTTACAAAGTTTGAGGATACACACACACACACACACACACACACACACATATATATATATATATATATATATATATATATATATATATATATATATATATCCCAAACAATATATATAAATACACATAGACACACACACACACACACACACATATATATATATATATATATATATATATATATATATATATATATATATATATATAATAAAAAAATATATTAAGGTTTTACATATCTATTTATTTGGTGACAAAGGAACATTCACGACCATTTTGGTTTCTATATTGTGTGTGTGTGTGTGTGTGTGTGCCTACGTGCATGCATGTATGAGTGAAACTACGACCGTGTGTACGGATTCACGTACACATTTGTAGCAATTAGCCAGCTCCAATATTCTCTAACCCCACACCCCATCCATAGTATACAACATTTGAAATCTTAAAGTTAAAATTATTCAACCTCCTTCATTGAATCGCCCCGACAGTATCTATTTCCCTCACTACCCCCACCAATACCCCAACACACGCCGCTTGCTGACATCCGCTTATGCCAAAAAATACACACGCCCACACTCACATATGCACGCGAATACAAACGCTCACACGTCCGCATTGATCAAACCTTACACATTCATAGAACAATGTATTATGTGTGTGATCAGTTATCCCGTATACATAACCTTTATACTGCCCATAGACACTCACATACATTCATAATACCGCCACATACGTACCCATAACATTTCATCCAATCATACACATCCTATGTCTATTGAATTTTCTGAATTTTTTTTTTTGCAATTTTTCGATTTTCCTTGCATTCGTAACATCTTCACCTGACGATTGCTGTTGCATGAAACCAAAATGGTCGTGAATGCTCCTTTGTCACCAAATAAATAGATATGTAAAACATTTATATATTTATTTTATTATATTATATAACAGCTCTATTTTATATTGAGCACTCTACCAATAATAATGCGTTTGGCACACCGTTCCAGTAAAAGCTGAAACAGTGACAATCCCACACTATAATATATATATATATATATATATATATATATATATATATATGTATATATATATAGTGTGTGTGTGTTTGTGTATGAGGATTTCTAAGGTAAAACAACTGATATATATATATATATATATAACTATACTCATAAATATAGACGGACTTAAAACTTTTATCTTCTAACCGACAGTAAAAAATAATGAATTCTCCCATAAAACTGATTAGATTGTTAACCTTTGACCTTTCAATGTGAAGAGCCCTTCATTTTATTGGGCGTGAAATCAATTCGCTTTCATGTTTCAAACGAGACTTTCTCATTAATTATTAACCGAGCTTTCCAAGAAGTTTATACATAATTATTTTGGCTTCTATCTCATTTCAACGGCTTCAGGCACAAGCTAACTTTTCGTAGATTACATAAAACCGTTTGACTCACTAACAAATTAAACGTAAACACAGCAGGAATAATTAGTATTTCATTAATTTATTTCGCAGCTGGGTATTCCCAACGCACGCCTATCCTGTTTTTTTTGTGAAGCAAATTAAAGAATAGAATTAAACAAAACATTGTTTACAAATTAAACACAAAAGAAAAATACAAAATATTAAGAAAACACATGTGACTTATAATAATCGCTTTTATGTGTTTGATTTTTCTTTTTTGATTTGATTTGGTTTGTTTTGTTTTACGGCATATCAACCCCAGTGGGTCATTTCATGTTAACAAAGTTTTTAATTAAATTCAATCTTGATGGGTACTCAGTTTTTTATAAGTACACTTTTCTATTTAACCCACAGATGGGACCCTAACAGGTACTGCCACCCCGGATCAGAGTGAACCAGGGATCAATGGTGATGAATTGGTGCTCTACATTACCCAATCCTCCAAAACTGGAAGCTCACCATCAGATAGTTTAACGTCATTCCAGGAAATGAAGACCGTCAGCTACCGCCTTCTAGCACCCATATGATAAAAAGGGTTGGAGCTTGCCATAAGGGCAATAGGGTTGGGGCAATCATACAGGTGGTACGGCTGGACATGACCAGCCGATAGATCCGAGGGGGCTTATCTGACACCCGTCTAGCCTAAATAAGGAGTAGAGTGTTGCATGTCATTGACTGTGTGATTTTGACATGGAATTACATATTGTATATATAACCCTTTTATAATAAGAGGTGATAAGAGATTATAATAGAGAAAGATAGAGAGAGATATAATAAAGAGAAAGATAGAGAGAGACATCTCTAATAAAGAGAAAGATAGAGAGACAGAGAGAAGATAGAGAGACATCTCGGGTGTATAATAAAGAGAAAGATAGAGAGAGACATCTCGGGTGTATAATAATAGAGAGATCTCGGGTGTATAATAAAGAGAAAGATAGAGAGAGACATCTCGGGTGTATACAGATAGATTACTTCTTATAATGGTTCTTCTTCGGTCGCCATGTTCTTTGGTCTAGTGGGCATCTACTGTTAAGGGTTGGTTTTCTACTAATTCTTCTTTCACGGATAAGCTTTTATTTCTTAGCCAATGATTCCACCGCAGGTGAGACCGACTCGTCAGAGCGACAATTGTGTCTGCACTCCTTGAAAACCAGGTCGCATCTACTAACTACACTCTTATTCTCACGAGTCTTTATCGGAGGTCAGTTGGTTTCATTAAAATGTCAATCATAATCCCCAACGGTTATGGAAAATTACCCACATTAATTTTTAATTCTAACGAACTTTATTTAGAATTCTAACTACACACACGTTCGCAATTTATGACTGCCCATAAATTGTAACATTCATATCTATCATCTATCATCTATCTATCTATCTATCTCAGTCTATTCATATCTATCTATCAATCTATATATCTCAGTCTATTCATATCTATCTACAATCTATATATCTCAGTCTATTCATATCTATCTATCAATCTATATATCTCAGTCTATTCATATCTATCTATCAATTTATCTATCATCTATTCTATCTATCATCTATCTCATATTCATATCTATCATATCTATCTATCTATTCATAATAGTTGTCTTTCAAGCTATCATTCACGAGAATTATATTTCTCTTTCTCGGTGTTAAGCCGAAATGAAATTTAATAACCGAAAGATCGATTTTCCATACGTACTCTAATATAATAGCATAAAACACCGTATTCTTCATGTTAGCGATTAGTTTAAAAACAGATTCTGTGGAGGGAATATAAATCTGGATATATGTATTTCCTGAAAGTAATTGGGTTGACAAAACATATCTAAAGAAAAATGAAAATGGGGTAAAAAAAGATGTGGAACGCTAGTACAAAATATCAAACAACACAGTAAACCTCATAACGAACACCATGGAAAACTGGAAAGTAGAGTTAACGACAGGATGTTAACCCCTTGACGATGTGAAATCCAAAGAGGAATATTTAACGCCGGGTAATTCCATGTCAAATCATCCAGAAAAAAGTAAAATTGTCACCCAATTCCTACAATTTTTCTGAATTTTTTCCAGGTGTGGAATTAATTTGTGTCCAAATGTTTTTTTGGTGATTTTGAAAGCTCAAATTTTGAGGATTGTCTAACTTTCACATAGTCCACACACAAAATTCATAAAAATTGAAGTGCAAAATTTTAACAAGCTTTTGCAAAATGTTATAGGATTGGTTCTGAGCAAAAACCAAACTATCTTTTTGGTGCAAATAATGTTCAATATATGTGAAATAATAATGAAAACAAATTGTCATAGATGCAGTGCCACACGGGATATTGAAAAAAAATCAAATTTTGAGGATTATCTAACTTTAACATAATTCACACTTGGACAAAATAGAAAAATTGAAGGGGGTGAGTGATATGGAATTACCCCCTTGTGGTTTAGAAAAAAGGACTGATGGAATTGTAAATTAGAGGAAGAATCGATAACATCCAGGCAACGGCATTGCTGAGATCAGTGAGAATACTCAGACGAGTCCTGGAGACATGGGAGACTTACTGTCGCTTAGACTAATGAAGGCTGTTTTTTTTCTCCCCTCTAATTGCATGTTTATTTGAATGTTTTGATCTATGGAGTTAAAGGCACGTGGTCAAATGGTCATCGTCGTAGAAAATGGACTCGTCGACCTGTGTTCAAATCCTGGACAAAAACGCTAATACCTGGGAAAGGTATGAATCCAACTACTCTCCCTCCAGCTTTGGGTAAATAGTAGGGCAGACTGGACTCTTTAATCTTGTTTATGCAACCAGTCTATGAGAAGGAAAACTTTGAATTCAAACATGTTAATAATTCCCCTGGGAGTGGTCACTGCTAGTCCTAATTAGTGATCTATTTCACTAACGATCGATTTCAATGATATGCAATTCGAGCCAAGAGCTGATACTTTTACCATCAAGTAAGGGGTGAATCGTATTCTTAGTTTGTTTTCAATTAATTTGTTGTTTGGGGTTTGTTTGTAAATTGTCTCACCATGGAATGTTTTCAATTCAAAGACCTGAATATTTGAAATCTGCTTTAGGGGCGTTTTCACCATAGCGTTCGTAAAGATAAATGAGGTTGATTTTTCCGAGGTCATGGCGTGCATTCTATTAAATATTTAATCTAAAAAATGATGAAAGTAAAATTATGATGGTTATTAAAGAATCTTATACGGAGACTATAAACCGCATTTGGTTGGAGATCAATAATGTTCAATATCTCGATCGCAATGGAGGCGCGTGGTGTAATGTTTATCGTCGTAGGGAATGGACACGCGATGAAACGAGTTCAAATCCGGGTCAAAGATCTTTGCATTTTACATAGCACTAATACATTGGGAAAGGTATGAATCCAACTATTCACCCGCATGCAATAGGTAAAAAGTAGGACATACTGTATTCTTTAAGCTTGGTAACCAATCCAGGAGAAGGAAAGTCTGAATTCAATCTATTAAACTTCGCTTAAGAAATTGCCCTTGTCTAACATCCTGCTCGTGCGGAGGGTATTATAATATATATATATATATATATATATATATATATATGGCTCACAATCTGTAAAGAGCGGGTTTTTTTGCTGAATGTGTATATTATTTAAAAAATTAAACCGTTGAGCTCAGAGGGAAATTGATATGTCAATCTGAGGTTTATTCAGTTTTATTGACATGGGGCCACCTGTGAGGTCAATGAGAGATTGGTTATCATTGGAAAATTTTTAAAGTCATGTAACTACGGATTCAAGAATTTAGAAGTTAGATTTTAATTTCTAGTTTCCTGTTCAAAAAACAAAAACAAATCATAACAAAACTACTTTCGGCCAATTAGTGGAGAACTCGAATCCCTGAACTGTTACGGGTTGGATGACCAATCCTTGTGACCTAGCCTCACTTCCTTCCCGTAGCGATCAGGCTGGGTAAATACCTTCATGTGTATTCTGAAATTCATTTCTGCTTCTTTTTTTGCTTTTATTTATTTATTTATTTATTTATTTTGCTTCATGAGTCTGTCCAGTAGTTTACATAGGTTTCACCAAAATTGGCATCTGATTGTTTTAAATGATCAATGTTACAATAAAAATACTGCGTTCATCTTTTTCATTTCTTAAAAAAAAAAAATTTTTATGATTTTTCAGAGTTCCAAATGATATATAATAAACTAAATGATCACTGTCAATATACTGAATCGTAAATGTATTAAATATCAATATTTAGATTTAGATAATTCAATATTGTACATATCAATCGAAACGTTAAACGTCGACACATATTTTTCCAAAAATCAATAAATCACATTTAGATGTCCTATTTTTTCATTTTCACATAACTTTTTGCATATAGTACCGAATTCATTTATATTTTTCTCTCCTACAGACTTAAATAATAATAAAAATTGTGACAATTGTTCATTATCACAGATTAAAAGATTTTAAACAACTTGATTTCTTATTTTATTCTTATTAGATTATTTTTATTTTATTTTATTCGTCAAATACTTTTTCATTATTAATTTTTATATTTATGCTATATTCCTTTCATTGTTCCTTTTTATATTTATAATGCTAGAATGGATTCGTTTTCTCGGATTCTTAGACTTGTTGTTCATAATTGTTTTTTTTATAAAATATCGATGAGTTCTAAAAACACATTTTTTTTACAGTGACGGGAAAAATGTCAACAAATAAACCAATTAATTAGAATTCTCCTATAATTAATACACGGGGGGGGCAGGGATGAACAATGATATATGATCTTCCAGGATTTTCTCAAGAGGTTTATTAATTTGGATTTAAAAAATGCAATCTTTAGAATGTCTATATTTTTTTCATTTCTTTTAATTAATATATTTTTAATCAAACATGGGAAGTAGGGTTGGTCGATTTTCGAAACACACCTAACTGTACACAGAAAAAGTTGCTAATTAGAGAATAACTGCACACAATATTTTTCCCTAAAAGTTTACCAATTTTTGCACAAATGCATTTGAATAGTAACATAATCGAATATCCTGAATTTCGCCCATTGTTCACCAAAAGCTAAGAAGGTCAGATTAAATCAGGGGTCAGATAAACAAATGTAGAAAATAAGTTTAATAAAAGGTATACTTTTTTTCAAAATCGTGCAAATCTTGGTAAATTAAAGTAAATAAAAAGTAAACACTACAAGCATTTCATATATATATTTACCAACCCCTCTGCACGAGCAGGATGCGACACAAGGTCAATTTCTTAAGCGGAGTTTATCAGGTTTGAATTCAGAGTTTTCCTTCTCTAGACTGGTTACCTAGCCATGGCTAAAGAGTCCAGTCTGCCATGCTATTTCCCCATAACTGGAGGGAGAATTGGATTCATACCTTTCCCAAGGGTATTAGCGCCATGTGAAATTTCAACAGCTTCGTCCAGGATTTCATATAAGATACTATAAACTATAAACAAATTCTAACTTGTTTTAGACGGTTATTGTTTCCAATTTGCGCCGCAAATAATAACCATAACAACACGTGTTGTTGTTTACATATGATTTTCAAGTTTATTAAGCCGATTTAAAACACAAAAATAATGAAGTATATTCCTTTTATTTTAATAAACTGAATTATTAGAAAAAAAAAAGCTTTATATTCCATGTGATATACGATTTTTTAAAAAAATGAATCAATTGATCAACCTGTTATGAAATGTAATTTGTGGACCTGGATTCACAGAAGAATTTTCAGATAATGAACTTCTGGAGTCATCAATGAGTGGGACACAATTAAAGTTGCCTGATTTGCCTTAACACTCACTCAAGTGTCGACAGGCCAATAAAATTAACAACTACAGCTTCCCAATCGATCTGGGGGAATTGAAGCAAGGCATAGGCACATCATTACAAACGTTTTATGTCATGAAATGCGGCCTTCCATTGCTTCAAAGGGCTTCTTCGTAGAGCAGTTTAATATGATGGCATAATGGAATTGCTATTCTCACAGCATTCATCTATATTTGTCATAAGTTTATAACTTTATGCTTTACAATATTATATAAAATAGAAATTTAAAATATTCTCTATTAGAAACCAGTGCATCTTTAGGAGAGTGTTCAAATAACTTTTACAATATCCTGCAACGTTATTACTGATGTATCTCAATAAATTAAGTATAATCTGATTAGGTTATCTAAGCTGTTGCGGGTGGGTAGGGGTTATAATTTCCAGTTAAATGCTCGTTTTGATATGTTTTATTCATTGTATAAGAACAAAATAAAAATGACAAACTTTTCTGGATTTATATTATAATATATATTGTCATATCTAAATGTATTTTTATTGAAATAGATCAGTAATTAGGACTGGGTCTATTCTAGTAATGACCACCCCAAGCGGAGTTTAACAGGTTTGAATTTAGAGTTTTTCTTTTCCTTGACTGGTTGCCTAAACAAGGTTAAAGAGCCCAGTCTGCCCTACTATTTACCCATAGTTGAAGGGGGAGTAATTGGATTCATACCTTTCCCTTGGGTATTAACGCTATGTGAACTGTAGCTTGGTCCAGGATTTGAACTCGGGTTGGTGAGTCCATTTCCTACGCCTCTAACCATTACGCCACGCGCCTCTATTATAAACAAGGATCTTTGGGGTTTCATATCAGACGATATCTAAAACTAAATGCTCAAAAATTGATGCAAGTTGTTTCGGTAACCTTACCTATTCTGTTTGGTGAGGAGGGTGGCTAGACACCCTGCAGAATGAAAAACAATACCTATACAAAGGCGGAGAAGCTCTTTGCTCAACGACCATCTAGCACATATATGTATATAATCACATCGATAAGAAGCTTTCGAACACCTCCTAACGTATTATAAGAAGTGGTTTTAGCCACGAAAACGAAAAATTGATGCAAGTTGCATCAATCTTTCGTTTTCGTGTCAGTATTATCATGCCAATAACCTACTTTAGTCGGGTGATAGATTTTTGATAAAAATTGAAAAAAAAACAGTTATTGTCACAGGAAATAGATTTGGTGATTTCTGTTTGAATGTTGGACGACAACTTTGTTTCCGTTTCACATTGGAAAATACATAACTCCATCTCTTCGCCTTCAGCTATGGTTTAAACGTATAGTAGCATGGACCCTCTAGACTTGGTAAGACAAACTTTTCGAAAGAAAGAAATTCTGAAATAAAACAAAAAGAAAATGTTCTTATCGGAAGTTTTGATGTAGGAAAGAGCATTTGACTTGAGGCTTCTCAAAAGTTTTATTCAATCCACCTCTAGTTGGTTGGTTGGTTTTCTTTCACAGCATATAAGAAATAAATGGAGTTTTAGCTTCCGTGGCTAAAACCACTTCTTATAATACGCTAGGAGGCGTTCGAGAAGCTTCCAATCGTAGGTGATTATATACATATATTTGCTAGATGGCCGTTGGGCAAAGAGCTTCCTCCGCCTTTGTATAGGTATTGTTTTTCATTCTGCAGGGTGTCTAGCCACCCTCCTCACCAAACAGAATATGTGAGGTTACCGGTTTAGTCACCGATGATTCGGAAAATCAGATAGTACTGAAATATTATTGGCATCCCACTGTAGGAGTTATTTTCGTATTTTCCTGGGGAGTTGTCTGCCCGTTTAGTGTCGCTGGTTCCCGCTAGGGGCCTGGTGTATTTACGCGGCTGATTTGACTTTTCTCTCTCTTTGCCTGCTGCTTGCTACGATACCACATGGGTTAGACACGGTCTACCCCTTTCTCGTTGGGGCTTCGGCCCTTAACACTGGCCACTCACTGCTAGTAAGTCTCTTATACGATATATGACTATCCTTTAGTCATGTATCAATAACTACGTTTTTATGTACATTTAGGTATCTCTTTGATACCTAAATATCTTGTATTTTACCATTCATGAATGTGTCATTATCTCTACTCTTGTATATGTATCTATGTACTTTATGTACCCTGTTTATTCTGTGCTGTTATATAAAATTGTTTGTCCCTCAACCTGTGTCGGAGTTTGTTCGCGTTCCAACGAGTTATGACTTTGTCATAACTTTTGAATCTTACACCACCATGCCAGTTGAACACAAGGATCATAAACGTTGGGGATTACGCGCAAAACGAAGTTCATGCCTGGTCAGTGTAAAAGTAGCGTGGATTCCTTCGAAATTCCTGTTTGGGGGTGCCTCAGGCACTGGTTGTTGCCTGGGTGATAGCACCCCCGGGATCATGCTGAATTATTTATATTTACCGGCCCAGTGGTCGAGTTCACCGGAATACTTATTACAATGCATCCTAACATATATTTGAAGGAAATTTAGTTAAACTCGGGAAGCGCGCGGTTAATCGACGCGAGTTCAATTTCTGGACGAAGCCACATTTCACAAAGCGCTAATACAGAGGTATGAATCCAACGATTCTCCCTCCAGCTATGGGTAAATATGGACTCTTTAACCTTGGTTAGGCAACAGTCTAGAAGAAGAAAAACTCTGAATAAAAACCTGGTCACTACTAGAATAGATTCAGGCCTACTTGGTGATCTATTTCAATTTCAATTTATATATGCAACCAAATCCAACAAAGAGATACATATAACAAATATGGACTTTATTGTCTGAGCACATTTAACATAAAATACAGAACAGCTAGGACGAAGGTCATAAGGAAAAGAGTCTTTGTAAATAATCTTGAGACTACTAAATGGAGAATAGAAGTAGGCACTTACTGATAGAATAGATGCAACTGGTGCATATAACTTCAATGAAGTCATAGGTGTAGAAAGAGCTACGGACATACACGGGGACAAGCCTATAGTTGGGGGAGGCAAGCCCCCAAAACCTTAGCGGACCGAAACACAACTTGTCCTGTGCATCTTTTTAGATGCCAGATGAAAGATATTTTTCCCGGGCTGAGTTTAAATAGCCAAGTGTACGCCCCTAGTGGCAAACCCTGTCGGCAAAGGAAGATGACCTTTTTCCCTTTCATCTCTATTCTAACTAGGGGAGACAATTGCTACAGGCATATCAATTCATTTCGGGTCATTTAATTCCGAATGAATATATTTTGATAAACAAAGGCGTCAAGTTGCTTACAGTAACTGCTGTTGCTGAAGTGGTCACTTCCAATCTAATTTTCAATCCATCCGCAAATAAATTATTTGAATATATTAATTGATAACATTTTCTTTAGTCTTTACTGAATGTCATGATGAGACGAGTTGGTTAAAGTTGGTACAAGATCATAGAAATAGGAGAATATTTTAGATACATTTATTTGTAATTACTAATCTTAAAATATACATTTCGTTACGGTCTTATGTACAGATTTTTATGTTAACTAGCGAAACCTGTGAATATACCAAAGTATCACGCTGAGAACACCGGTTCTCGTCCGATCACCATGTTAAGCAGTGGTGAGCCTGGTCCAGTACTTTGATGGGTTACCGCTTGGGAATACCAGGTGCTGTAAGCATTACTCTTAAGAGCCGGGTAAGCTCAGTCGGTAGAGCGTTCGGCTAGAAACCACCAGATTCCTAGTTCAATACCGGCCTTTGCCAACTCAACGTATGAGTAGCACAGGGATATGTGCAGTAAAGCAAGGAGCTGATGGTAGGTGTGGTGCTCCACCTCAGACGCACAAACCAGCGCTAGTGAAAAGAGGATAGACTCCCTCGATGATTGGCTGATACCGACTTTAGGCCACCCCGACGACTTTACTTACTTTCATGATAATTTTACAACTTATCTATACTATTTTTTATATGTATACTTTAAGAGTTATTGCAAAAAGTTCAATAAATCTCTTTTTATGTGTCTTACATAGTTTTGTTAATCTTTCTAATTTAATGTATATAATAATACTCGTATTCCTACAAATACGACAGTTATAATCTTGCGGCACCCTCTGGTTAAAAGAGATCGTCCAAATAGACCAAGATGGAATGCAAATATGTAAATCCTTATCATCGGGTGTTGTTAATCCGTCGAATTCTTATTTCCTATGAGTTCGTCACCTCAGCTAAATAATGGACTATTCTGTTTTTATTATAAAGTAAGAAAGGAAGAAAAAGGAGGTACTACACAGAAAAATATAAAAACGAAAAAAAGAAAGAGAGTGGAGCGCATGGAAGCGATATCACTAATCTGTTTTAATCGAACATAATTAAAAGATGAAAAGAAGGAGAAAATAAAGAGTGAGAGTGAGTTAAATCAAGATTATCATACTTTTTTCCATATTGAACTGTGATATATCGTCAGGTCCTGCTAGTATATTTTTGCTAGTATCTATTATTATCGTGATCTAAACATTCAACAGCCTTGTCGACAGGGGCTTTAAAATACAGTGATTTCACCTTTGCAGAGATGTAAGACCCCGCGCCCACCCAATGGGGCCATCTGTTGGCCGTGGGTGGTGACCCTTGATTCTTTAGGACGGAACTTTGGTGACTGTGAAGTGCATTACACGTAACACTTTAGAATGGCCTTTACTTAGCATAGACTAACGGTTGGAGAGAGCCTCTCCGATCAATCAGCTGATCACGTCAAGCCCTATTACCTATATTATTGTCCTAACCCTATTCCGCTGATGGAAAGAACCGATACTTTTTATCATACATCTACTAGAAATCGGTGGGTAAGGGTCTTATTCTCCTGGGTATGACGTTAAATTGCATCTAATGGTGAATTTTCAATTATGGAGCTCTGGGAAGTGTAGAGTACCTCTTCATCACCATTATTCCCTGGTCCACTCTGACCCGGAATGGGATCCAATCTATGTGTTAAATAGAACAAAATGAATTCTAAAAAAGTGTTTAAAAATTGAGTTAAAAAAATTGAGTACCCATCAAGAATGAATAAAAAAAATTGTCTTCGGCATAAAAATAACCCAACAAGTGTTGACATGCCGTAAAACTCAACCAACCAGCCATCTAAACAAAGTCAATAAGGAAATATGGATGTTTTTTTTCTGGGAGTGGAAATATTTAACAGCTTCAGCTGTTTTGCAAAACTTTTCGAAGTAAATTTATTCTATCATCTGTGTGTTAAGCATCTGTCAGGGTTTTTTGCCAATAACAAATAATTAACTCTACAAATGCCCTTGTTATTCAAACTTAGATCTTCATACAATCTATCAGATATC
>CM042138.1:91549275-91561775 GCA_023376005.1 Doryteuthis pealeii
TATATATATATATATATATATATATATATATTATATATATGTGTGTGTGTGTGTGTGTGTGTGTGTGTGTGTGGTTATGTATAAATAAAAGGATATACATATATGTTGTATCTGTGAGTGTGTGTGGTTTTAGTAAATTATTTTTTGTATATTACATCTACATTTATAGTGTTCAGAATTGACAATGAAGAGAAAAACTAAAAGTTTTATCTCATTAATCGACTCCAAAACCAAACTAAGCTCCCATCTGACTAACCGATATATTTGTCACTCTTGTCACCCGTTGAAAGCACTTAAATCTTGATCGAAATCAGAGTCATCTTTAAGATCTCATTCTTTTCCTCTTTTCGCCAACCTTTCAATAATTTCCCGACGGCCTTTGTGATTTCATCCTCTTTTCAACGTGAACAAACCTAACGCTGATAATCTTCTTCTGAGTTCTCTTGTTTTGCTTTTCTTTTGTCTTTTAAGGAATTATAAGGAATTGTATTTCCAAAGAAACGTGAAGTATCAACGCTAAGACGTCATTATAATGTTTGTTTTTTATTTTTTGTTATTGGTTTTTACCTGGATCGATAAATGATCAATAATGGTCAAATCCAGGGAAAGTGGCTCCGTGTCAATCTCTGAAAATTAGGAAAGTCCAAAGAAAATGTTTGGTTAGTAATGTGCCATTGGACACATAGCGTTGTGGATAAAGGCATTGGTTTAAGACAGTTCTAACTGACAGTTATCTCTAGGCTGCAGTTTCAATCCTGGTAAAGGGCAACAGTAACATACAATAATAATTAACACTGGTTAATACCTGTACCCCAGGTATGGTTACTGGAATGAGAATAGAATACCTGTGGATTAAATAAAGGGCTGGGTTGAAAGTTCCGTGATGGCTCCCGCTTACGACAAGAATGTTCCTAAGTTTCTTCTCAACTTTTCGGAAAAAATGCCTTGCATTTTTTTTTTATTTTAGGCACTGCTTCAGCTTGGGACATTTTTTTTAGCTGGCACCGCTTAGCGTTTCTTAAGGCAGTTCTGAAGAGGATTTTTTCATGTTTTTAAAAATTTAAAAAATGACTTTATTAATTCATTTTAAAATTTATAGAGAAATGACCAATACCCCCACCAAGACAAGACCAAGAAGTTAGAGTCCGAAAGAAGGTTCCCGAGTCCGACAAGAAATACCTGAAGAAGGCCGGAAGGCACATCGACCGAAACGTTGTACAGATAACAATAAAGATGAGGACAATAGTCTGAAATGTCCATATAGTACTAATTATCAAATATCACCCAACAAACCACAAGGGAAACGAGCTACAACTGATAGATAAAACTTTAGAGACTGTTGTTTTGTACTTGAATAATTTTGATATTTCAGAGTGTTGTTACTGTGGCCTGAACGTTGTGTTTATACGCAATAAAGATGTGGACAACAGTCCAAAATATCAAAATTATTCAGAAACAGAGTAATTTTATCTAAAGTTTTAATATATCAGTCGTAGCTTGTTTTCAACACATCGAACAATTCCAAGCCTCATCTCATAAATACATATAAGTATAATCTCTCCTTATTCGTCTGTAATTTTTAGGTGAGGCTTGATATAAATAATTCTGATGTTTCGGACTATTGTCCTCATATTTATTGTGATTTGTCTAAACACAACGTTTTGGTCGCTGTATCCTCCGGTCTTCCTCGGGTGTTCTTTGTATATAGTAATGACCCAAACTGAATACTCAGGAAACACTTGAGGAAGGCTGGAGGATAGAGCCGCCGAAACGTTGTGTTTATACAAACCACAATAAAGATGAGGAAAACAGTCTGAAACATTAAAATTATTTACAATGTCCTTACCGATCAATTAGAGGAATCGGTAAGTTTCATTTTATAAAGAAAAACTCCTTTGATATAATTTGGAAAGATTCCTGTTACAAATTATATTTTTTTATCTGATATTTCTCTGAATTTTTGAGATGAGACTTGATAATTAGTATTATTTGGATTATTCGGACAATTGTCCTCATCTTTATTGTTATCTGTACAACGTTTCGGCCGATGTGTCCTCCGCCCTTCCTCAGGTATTTCTTGTCGAACTCCGGAACCCTCTTTTCGATCTCGGGAACCTTCTTGTCGTAATCGGAAGGCTGGAGGGCACATAGGTTGAAACGTTGTCAAGATAACCATAAAGATGATGACAATAGTCCGAATAATCTTACTTTTTATCTTATGTTTGCTTTCTAGACACAATCAGAAAACGACACATTTAATATCATTTGCAACTGAGAAGAGTTGCAAATTATATTAATTGTATTGTCTTTTATTTTCGTATTCATTTACTTATTGTTACCATTGTTTTCAGATAATTGTTTTGAGTTTTGGAAGAAACTAGAATTGTCCTCTACAACGTTTAAGTGTGTACTATAAAGTAAGTAAACACGTTGGGTGACTAATGTCGGTATCAACCAAACAGCGAGGGAGTCTATCCCTTTTCACCAGCGCTAGACCAATGAGATTGTTTCTGCGTCTGCGGTGGAGCGCCACACCTACCATCAGCTACTCACTTTACCGCACAGATCTCTGTACTAGGGCCGGTATCGAACCAAGTATCTTGCGATTCCTAGTCCAGTGCTCTACCACTGAGCTAAACGAGCCCTAGAGTATATTTTTTAAACTGATTATAAAGACCCCGAAGAAATGTACAAATAAATATAGTATCAATATCTTCTGCAGTAGATGATTATCACATCTTCTCAATCAGACGGTTAAAGAGAGTTAAAGAATCCCTTAAAGAAAAAATTCTTGATTCTATCAAAACTAGAATTTTCATTCAAACATTTAAATATGCATTATTAGTAGAGTATTGTAGAATAATCATACTAAGTTCCAGTTACCGTCGAATTGTTAAGACAAGGCAACAACAGTCGTAACTGAATACGAATCTAATCTTGTTGCAATCCTACTGCAGAATGCCAGGGTATTTATGAAGCCTCGTGGTGATATGGAGCAGGGAACATACAACTGTTTTCTCGTAGAATGTTGTTTCCAAGTTTTGTTTGGGATCACACTCTGCATTCTTGTGCAGCTCCATCTAGTTTATTCTCCAAGGCTAGAGTCCAAGTGGTGCAGGCGTACAGCAGCACTGATACAACAACAGCTTGAAAATATTGTCTATTTAGCTTGTCTGCGAGTTCGGATTTCCATATGACTGATAATCTAAGAAGGCATATAAAAGATTACACTTATTTTAATTATATTTTAATTGGTTTGTATATAAAATCATTCATAGAATTGATTTTAATACATTGAAGGATGAAACAATTATATTAGAGATCAATAAGACCAAGTAATTATTTATTAAACCCGATTTTGTTAAAACCAGTATGCAAACTAACCCCACCATATCTTATATAAACCTTTAATTCTTATTGATATATCAGATTCACTGCAGGAATTTAAATGCACTAATAAGATGGGCTGTTTTGAGGCAAATCTAACTCAGAATTTCATAGCGATATCGTTAGTAAATATGATTTATTCTATTCCGTGTATTAATGATTTTGACTATAAATGAAATACTCAGTGATAATCATGCGCAATTCCTGAGTGTATTGTGACGTAAATAATGATGTTGTTTGTTTCAGACACCGAATCTCCATTACAATAAGATTAAAGTTGGCTTTAAGCCTACACACTCCAGTGCTCATAATCATAGAAGCAACTTAATTAAATTACCTGCTTTTGAGAGATGGCTTCCTTAAAGCTAGTCACGCAATGTGTTGTCCATAAGTTTGTTTCTCACTATAGGTTTCGAGACAGCGTCTCGGGTGGTGTGGGTATTTTTAACTTACCGGTCACGCAAGCAGTTGTAAGTGAATCTTTCTTCCTTACGAGTTGAACCATGACGTTTGTTTCGTCCGATAAATAGGTAAGATGTCTTCTCTTAGTCGAGGAGCAAATTTAATGTGATAATCTTGAAATAGTTTATTCTTATAGATTTCTTCCTTACTTTGTTGACAAGTGTTATATGAGAGGTCATGAATTGTGAACAAATACGTAGATAGAAATATCTAAATTAAGATTAACTTTAGAATCAAGGAGTCCCCATGGAAAATTACCAGTGACCGTTAATAACCCTTGACCTTTAGAGGCGCGCGATTTGGGCACCATTACAGACACGTGATTTAGTTTAGTTAGTTATTCAGATGCGAGCCAGTTTTTAGAGAGTATAGACGTAATTGTCGGCTCTTCCAGGATCCATTCTCCCCGCGGCGGAACCAATATGAGTTAGATGAAAATAATACTTTACCAAGTAAAACCAAGTCTTGTTTTAATCAATTAAATGAATGTTAAGACAATGACCGACTCAGCTCAGCCCAGTCCAAATAAGAAAGAAGAAAGAAATCAATCCTTAACAGTAGATAGGAGTCAGCGCCAAAAAAACCAATGGCGGCCAGACAAAATATAGGAATCAGTCAACAAGCAGAAATGAAACAAGAACTTCAATCTACCATCCTCATCTCTAATCTAACGTCTCTCTGTCTGTCTGTCTGTCTCTATTATACACCCGAGATTGGCTATACAACACTAGGGGTGGGGTCAAGTTCAGGTAACGGACATGTATGTCGAAAAGGGGGGGGGCTTAAGGGAAATTTTAATATTGTAAAGAATACCTGGTATCTATTACTTGACCACAACATTTATTATCTAGATTAGATATATAAGTGAATTATTTATATTATATCTACATAAAGTAAAATAATTTATAAACTCTTTCATTTTTTTAATGTGTATCACGATGTCATTGTTTCTATTAATTTTAACTTTTATAATTCAATAAACATATACAGTTCATCTAACTGTGACATATGGAAATTTAATAGATTGTAATGGAGTTATCAGAATAATAATTGATTAGAATAATTTTATTTATTTTGTTATTGTCAAAATGAATTACAAGGGTTAAATTACAAAAATACTAATAATACCATGGACTCGCTTGGTTACCTCATTTCAGGAATAAAGCCGCTTCCTTTAGATTTACCAGATACTGTTATATACCCCACTTACCCGGGTGTATATAATCGGTGGAGTTCATCTCGTATATGATAGAGTAAGACAAAGAGATTGTAGATCTTACTTGATTACACTTCTTACTGCTTACTCTGCTGGTTACAGCTTACTGGTTGCTTATTGCCTCTTCGTCTAGGTTCTTTTATTTCAGATGCCATTTTCTTTGGGCTGACTTCTCTCTGGTTGATTTTCTTCTTCTGTTCTTCTTACAGGGCTGGGCTGATCTGGTTATTGCTTCCAATATTTAATAAATAAACACAACAACTTGGTGTTACTTGATCAAGTTTTTATTTACTAGCCCATGATTGATTCCGCCGCGGGTAGAGACCGACCCGTCAGAACTCCTTCAATGCGGGGTCGAACCTGCTAAAACCAAACTTACTATTCTCACGTCTCTGTACCGGTGGTCAGTTGGGGGTCATCTAAATGTCAACGGTTAAGGAAAATTACCTACCCCGGTCTTAAATCTAACGAACTTTAAACAAAACTAACAGGTACATTCACAATTTATGACTTCTCATAAATTGTATCAATACTTTTTACAATATCATAATTTTTAAGGATACCCCCTTTTCGGCATACATGTGGAGTACCTAAACTTTAAGCCCCCCCCTTTTTAACCATGATTGATTAGATATTTCTAGTAATCAGTTTGTTACTAAATGAACCATGGATTTAGTTTCGAGAACAAAATCCTTTGGGTCGAATAAAGTTAGTTTAAATCAATAAAAAAATGCGTCCCTCTTCTTTCGGAGACCGCTATATGTTTATTCTGGAAGATTCTGTTTGCTTTCCATTTCGTGCTAATAATAATAAAGGCACGAATCCATCTTTTCTGGAAAAATAGTAGTGCAGATTGAATTATTTAGCCTTGGTTAAGCAACCAGTCTAGGAGAAGAGGGATTCTAGATTCAAACCAGCTCTTGTCAACTTACAAATTGCCTTATACCAAACCGTTTGCATTTCAAATAGCGCTGATATCCTTGAAAAAGCGATGCATCCAACTATTCTCCACCTATCTATAGTTCAATAGTAGGGTTACTGGGCTCTTTTACATTAGTCAGGCAAACGCAGTAGGAGAAGGAAAACATTGAATTTAAATCTCCGCTAAAATGACCATGTGTCGCACCTTGCTCATGTTGAAGGGGTTGGTAAATATACATAGCCACATCCTGTCCGTGTCAGAGGGGTTATACAAATACAAATTGTATTTATGTTATCGTAGAAAATGCCCGGGACAACAAATGAAATAAAATGAATACATTTGATTGCTCCGAAAATTCAAGAGATCTTCAAAGACGATTAGAAAATAAAAACTGTTGAAGAGTAAACAATGGCTGCTATGGCCGCTCGTCTGATGGGGGAGTCTGGTAATTTCAATAAATCCTGGTTAACAGTTGTTTTAGCCCTGTGTGCTATATCAAGCATATTTTGTTAAATCTTAGCCTATCGAACAAAATTTTGAGCTTTTCTCTCTTCGGACTGCTATTTTTGTATTTCATTTTAAACTAGAGAGTAGACGATGGGGGTACAAAAGGTAGTTACGCAGATTCATTATTGTTGAATCGCGAGTTAGATCCTCACAGGATGCCCCATTAAAATCACTACGTAAAAAGACCTTGCAATATCCAGCCACTCTGAAAAAAAAAGTTTCCTATTTAAAATATGCAAAATGAAAAATAAATAAATAAAATTGACGCTGTTATCATTTAGATTTCATTTTTTTATCATCACTTATATAAATCAATTCTTGATTACTTTTGCTAAAACAAAGTATGATCTGGTGATAGTGAATGTGTATATATATTTAGATTGTTGTTAATTGTTTTATTTTTGTAGTTTCCTTCGGACATACATACATAAACACAACTGCCCTTATATATATGTATAGATAGAAGATAGGTAACTTTATTATTCCCATCGTCTATATCAAGCATATTTTGTTAAATCTAACCTAAGAAAGTAAGTAAAGTTGGTGGAGTGACCTTTTGTCACTATCAGCAGAACAGCGAGTTCTATCAGCTTTTCGCTAGCGCTAGATCAGGGATATTGTATTTTTTGATGAGTTAGGGAGCTACACCTACCGTTAGCTCCCCACTTTACCGCACAGATCAGATTAACCAATCATTGCTACTCATGCACTGAGTTGGCGGGGAACTGTATCGAACGTAGAACCTTGCGATTCCGAGGTGGGTGATTGGATACAATTTTGAGTTTTTCTCTCTTCGGACTGCCATATTTTTTTTTTTTTTTTTAATCTTAAATCGTTTCATTATTCCCCCTGATTGATTGTTTGAATGTTGCACTAATATATTGTAATACAAGGCTGGGTCAACAGTTTTGCAATATTTCGGTATTTTTTGCTTGTTTTCGGTTCGTATATCATCTTATCATAATGGAGATTCTGTGTTTGACAGTGTGTACCGAAACTATATTACTACTCAAGTCACAATACCCTTTGTTAAATACGTTATATTCTCCATGATTTTATTTTTGTTTAAATCTCAATTATTAATAAAATTGTTTTACATTATTGTTATAGGTGATATAACCAATGGACATAAATGGAATGCGCCGACGATTACTATAAGTACCAGGAACAATTGTGGCTTGACACGAAGCAAATGCGAGTCAGCTCGTAACTGTATTGGTCGGACGGAATCTCCACTTTCTTTGCTGCAAATTTCTACTCCTTTTGTTCAATACATTTGTATACATTGTTACCAATCGTTTGTCTTATTTTTTACCCTTAAAATCCCACAACAACTGGCGACCGAGGATTCGAGGAAACTCATGCAGCTTTATCCTTTACAACAACAACACCAGCGAAACAGGATTCAAAAGACTTCACTCACAACTATCGTTTTTTTAACGACACAAAATTTGGAAGAGACGATTTAGGATCTCCCAAAAGACTCTAAAAAGAACCTAAAAAAGAAAAAAAAGTGAACCAAGCTACACGGAAATTCGAAACCGCAACATCCGGATTTCGAGAAAATCGTAGCTGTTCTGCAAAAGAGAAATTCTTTTTTATATGAACTCGTCAGTCCAAATAAGCAAAAAGCCGTTTTTGTTCAAGGATCTATTTAGCAGAGAAAATAACACTTGCTGAAAGAGAAAAAAAGTAAGTAGTACAAAAAAAAAAAAAAATTTCTGGATTCATAAAAGAGAGGGTTTTTTTTCGGTTTTCTCTCTCTAAAAACTTTTTGGTTCGTTCTACATATTATTTGACAAAAAACTTTTCGTTCATTCTACATATTATTTGACATCGAGGATTTTAAGGCACAAATGTTAAAAATAATTAAATTCCAACGACAGCAGCAAATTGAGCTACAAAAAACTTTCCAAGAAAGACAATTACAAACCGAACAAAAATTGATTGAAATACAAAAAACATAAATAAATTAGAACAGCAGACATTACTTGTTAATAGAGAATAGGGGCCAAAACGCAGACAACGAGAACGCGTTTACACAGAATGCTATCTGGACAGTGATAGAAACTTTTACTTACGCACCAGATGAAGATATAGTTTTGAATCGCATTTCAGACGATACGAGACTTATATGCGACCGACTGTGCTACTTGGACGAACTCGAAAAAGGTCCGCCTACTATTACGCAAACTGGGGACGACTGAGCACACGAGATTTGTTGACTATATTTTGCCCCGAAAGACCAGCGAATTAACGTTTTCAGAAGCTATCAAACTCTTAACAGAATTGTTTAGCCCTAAGACTTCATTATTCTATAAACGTTGGAAGTACATGAACTTAATTCGAAAGGAAAACGAGGATTATACTACCTTCCCATCCACAGTTAATAAACACTGTGACGATTTTAAGCTGTCTGAATTAAGCTCTGACAATTTTAAATGTTAATGTATTGCCAGGGATTAGTATCAGCGAAAGACGCTGAAATTAGACGAATGGTATTAAATAAGCTGGAAAACGAGCACACCTTGACTCTGCAATAAGTGGCAGAAGACTCTCAAAGGTTTGTCAGTTCAAAACAAGACTCAAAAAATATCAAGCGGTCTGCTGTAGGACACATTAGGAAATTGCAGGGTAATAGAAACCAATTCAGACCTCCCTCCAAAAAAACAAGTCACTCCTTCTTCACCTAAGAAGAGACACGATGATTTGCCCCCTAATCCTTGCTCTGCATGTGTATCCTTTCATTGGTACAGGGACTGTATTTACCGGAACAAGAAATGCCTAAATTATGACCGTGTCGGGCACAAGGCCTCTCACTGCAGGGAAAAGAAATCCGGAAGAAGCAGCATAAAAACGACAAAGTCAGTCGATCAAAATAGCCGTAACATAAGGAAATATGTACTGGTAAAAATCTTTTTGCTCTAGGTGTACATCGCTACAGATCTGTGATAGGCATAACAAGAGTTCAAAGTTTGTTTGTTTTTAATATCTGTGTTTTAACTCGCCATTGCCAATCTAATTAGAATCCTGCATGTGATCAATTGTTTTTTTTTTTTGGAGGAAAGAGGGTTAAATTATGAAAAAAGATCCTTTGCTTTCCGTGATAAAGGATCATCTGAAGAATTTCTGTTTTTGATATGGAAATCCATACGTATATATGTATATTCAGACATCTATGTAACCATCGCTGTGCTGATAAAAGACGGCATAAATTATTCATTACATTGCAACGAGAGGCTGGTAATATATTTTGAATATTCAGAAAAGATTAATTTCTTATTTTTGTGTATTTCCTTTATTTTCCGCTGATATCAGAAATAATGCGGACCAAAATCATTATCAATTCCCAAAAGATTCCGATCAGCATCTTTTTGTTTCTCTTCTAAACTAACTGCCCAAATATGCACCCCTCTGAACGCAAGTATTTAAGTTTTAATTCTTATGATAATGGAGATTCGCTGTCACTTTGTCTGTAACCAAAACTACGTCACTAATTATGAATTGGGTACCTTTATCAATGAGTATTCAATTTATAGTCAAAATCCTTAATGTATAGATAGAATAAATCTTATTTATTAACCATGTCTTTATGAAAATCTGAGTTTGCTTTGTATAACACTATTAAAGTGTTATAGGTTGATTGGCGATCTGTTAATTAATTACTTACAAAGTATTATATTTGCATCAAAACAGCGAACGTTAATAGTGCTTTTAAAATCTGGCAATGTGTCTTATATATCACTAATAACTAAAGGTTAGACAATAAACAGTGTATTAAGCGAATACAGCAAACTATGTCAACGAGAATACTAGACTAGGCACAACTGGGTTGGAAAGGTGATCCACTGGGAATTGTGCCATAAATAAAATGTTGAACATACAACAAAACGGTATATGCATAAGCAAGAATCTGTTGATGAAAATGAAACACTTAAAATTCTCTAAGACATTGAGATAAAGACGGATCACTTTATCCCTGCCAGAAGACCAGACCTAGTATTTATTAACAAGGAAAAGAACTTGCCAACTGGTAAAATGTGTAGTCCCAGCAGATCACAGGGTGAAGATGAGAGAAAACGAAAAGATAGACAAATACCTGGACCTCCCTAGTCAGACCAGAAGTTGAAGTAATTGAAATTAACGTGTACTCTATACTATCCAGATATCTAGAACTGAAAGATTACCACCTTACTGTCATACCCTTGAAAATCTTGTGATTGCTAGGGAAATCCTTTCTTTGAAGGGTATTAATCTTCTATCGAAACTTACTGCTTTATTTCCGATTTCGCACCGCTTGTTCCTATAAAATTGGATTATCATCAAAACACGCCTAACCAAAAACCTTTGGGGATTAGTGGGGATGAATATGGTATTGAATTTCACTCAGGAGGATGGGAACCATTGATTAATTGAAGAAGACCTCCCACCTCATCGTTGTTGTTGGAAACACAAGATGTTGTTGACCGGACCCCCAACGTCGAAAAGATGAAAGCTGAAAAGGATTGGTAACGTTTTCAATCTCTTGCAATTACATCGGATCAATAGGACTTTATCGTGAAAGGGAAAGACACCTTTGTTTTAACACCTACATTCATATGTACGTTCGGATAAGAAACAGCATGTCATAGTTAATAGAAAATAACACCCTGTGACGTTAAGTAAGATACGAACAATGGATATTTCTTTGATTAACCAATAGGAGAATTGATCAAATAATGCCCATCAATGGGTTAAAAGAGGAGTAAGTGTAAAAAATGTTGATTAGTTTTCAATCCTGTATAGATCAATGAATACACACTCACACTGTAATATAGCGGTTTAGATCAGTCGGTAGAGTTTCGGACTAGGAACTACAAGGTTCCGAGTTCGATACCGGCCCTCAGCGAACTCAGTGTATGAATAGTACAGGGATCTGTATGGTAAAGTGAGGAGCTGATGGTATGTATGGCGCCTCTACCCAGACATCTAAGCAATGATCTTGCTCTAGCGCTAGTGAAAAGGGGATAGACTCCCTCGTTGTCTGGCTGATGCCGACATTAGGCCAACCCGACGATTTTACTTATTCTTCCATTGACCGAGGTGTCCTGGGTATTAGGATAAATTGTATATAATGGTGAAGTTCCAGTTCTGGAACTTTAGCTAATCTGGAGTGAACCTTTATCGCCATTACTCCCAGGTCCACCAAGATCCGGAGTGATAGTGCCCGTAAGGGTCCTATCTATGTGTTAAATAAATAAAAAATAAGTATACAAAAATTGTGTTTAAAAAACTAATACCCAACAATAATGAATAAAACAAAATGTCTTTGGCCTAAAATAACCCAATGAGGGTTGACGTGGCATAAAAAACAACCAACCATGAGTCGTGTCAGGGGAGTTCGATGCACATAGATGAATTCATTTAAAGGGTTAAGGTATTCACTGAGCAAAATATAATAAAATAAATGTTAAATTATAAATGTTATTCCTTTTGCAGTCAAATCTGATAAAGCCAACACACTTAAATAAATTTATCATTTGATGAACGCATATATATATATATATATATATATATATATATATATATATATATATATATGAGAGAGAGAGAGAGAGAGAGGGGGGAAAGGTAGACAAACATGGGATGTTGCACAAAATGGATATTTATTGTGGGTAGTGATGTCGATGTTATAACATTTCGGTCTTTTAGACCTTCTTCAGGATGTTGGATTAAGTTCTTGCTTCAACGGTGAACATTTTCATACTGGTTAATTAGGAGGTTAATTAGAAGATAATGGGAGGGGTGGTCAATTGTTAGTAGTAGCAGGAGTTGGTAGTGGGAGTTCTATTTTTCCTTTTTCTTCCCCAGATGATCATGCCACGGGTGTTGAGAGAGGACGTAGATGGGTCATATGCACTGGGTTTGGTAAAGATGTAGTAAGTCATGTATAAATGGTAAATAGTAGTAGGATTTGTTATGAGTGGGTGTGCGTGTGTGCGTATGTTTATCATTATTATTATTATT
>CM042138.1:91566775-91609275 GCA_023376005.1 Doryteuthis pealeii
TTTCGTAACAGTTAGAGTACGCTTAAGCATATATATATATATATATATATATATATATATAATATATATATTTGAAGGCGATTACAATGCGTGTATCGTATAAAATTCGATCATTATTGAAAATAATCATGACAAGTAAACTCGGCAAATAACGCGCGCGATGTGGAACACCGTACAGCTGTTTCAACTTTATTGTCTCATCAGCGGTGTATACTTGTTGAGACTTAATAAAGTTGAAACAGCTGTACGGTGTTCCACGTCGCGCGCGTTATTTGCCGAGTTTACTTGTCATGATTATTTTCAATAATTATCGAATTTTATACTATATACGCATTGTAATTGCCTTCAAAAAATATAAACAATAATATACTTTACTTAACAATGCTCCAAAAAGCCAATTTTAAAATTCTCTCTCTCCTCTCTCTCTCTCTCTCTCTCTCTCTCTCTCTCTCATATATATATATATATATATATATATATATATATATATATATATTATATATATACCCAAATTGAGGCTAAATTGCGTTTTTGACAAAATGACTTTAGCCCCACCTACAGAAAATAATTTACCAAAAATCAGGGAATTATCGGATTTTAATGAAATTTTCTGTGTTTATTTATCAATGAATGATCTTTATAATGCTTTACATATTTTATTTCAAACCTTTCTCATTTTTCCAGGTCGCTTAATTTTGACCCCCCTTATGTTGGGGGCGTAACATTTTTCAAGTTGGTCTTATAGTTTTCTAATTACAGTATAAATAAAGAGATAAAAGACCGAAATTATGAATAGAAACAAAAAAGATTTTTTACAGTGACTTTACTATGAGAAAATAAGTACCGAAAATCGAAAAACAAAATATAAAAAAATAATAGATAATTCATTTTTTTGAGATTTTCTTTTAACTCATTTCCATGATTATTTCATTGGCTATTATCTTATAAAAGAAAAAATTATACATCGATATTTTTTCTGCTTAAAAAGGGGGCGTACATTTTCAATCGTGTTTTTCTTCAAAAAGTATACTTTGATGCAATAAAATAAGGTTTGCATAAAATATATATTTATCTTTAGAATCTAAAAATATAATATTTTAAACTTAACATCATGTTTTCATATTTTAAATGAATTTTATATATTAATTTTTCATAGCAAAAATACTAAATTAAAATTTTTAAATAAGATAACTAATGTATTATAAAGTTCATTAATTGATAAATCAATACTGAAAATTTCATTAAAATCAGATAATTACCTGATTTTTGGTAATTTTTTTTACAATCACGAATGTTACGTTAAAATTGTAAACAAGCGCCTAAAACCTTTGAAAATTAGACAAAATGGCGGATCGCGTCGAAATTGACCAAAACAAATCGTTTTAAATCAATTAAAAATAAACTGCATATGTAATGATATTTTTCTTTTTTTTTAAGGATGTAATTATGTTACTACTTATCATTTTAGACAAAGTTTGACCTTAAATAATAGATTTAATTAATTTTAATTTGTTTTTAAAACCTAGCAGCCGACAAAATTGGGTATCCCGAATATATATATATATATATATATATATATATATATATATATATATATATATATACAGCGACTACAGTTTAAACTGCAGTATTGAATGTAACAAAGCCTTCATTAGATGATGACACTAGATTCAGACATGATTTCGGGGCTGATGAGCTACTAAGCAAAACTATTAGTAGGTATGTCTGACTCATTAGGATTAACTTGGTATTTGCTCTACGTAGGTATGGAGCACTTTTTACATTTTAGCTTTAGACAATCCTAGCGGTTTTATATATATATATATATATATATATATATATATATATATATATATATTCTTTTCTTTTGCCCAAGTATTATAGTGTGAATCAATTATTCTCGATTGGTGTGACCCTCTCGGCCTTTTCTTTTTTTCATTTTTTCCCAGGTGAGGTTAGGTAGTATATTTTTACTAACAAATTATTTGCCGTTTTTTTCTTACCACAAGGGTTTACTAATAGGATTAGCATATATATATATATATATATATAATATATATATATATATATATATATATATATATATATATATATATAATGTGTGTGTGTGTGTGTGAATCCTTTGATTATTTCGTCTACTTAAGCCCCCATGTTCATCGCATATATCAAAACCACACTAATCAAATTTAAATACGAATGGCTATCATTATAATGCATTCTGGAAGTTAAAAATAAATACTTTATCTAAAAAACTTTAATACTTAGCAATTTAATTTAAACCAGAACGATTTTTTAATTAAATCTCATCTCAAGTTGATTGAAAATTTATTTTATTTTTAATTCAAAAACAGATCAAAAGTTAATTGAACTAAACAAAATTTTCTTATGGCGATCAATTCGCTTGTTTAAACTTCCTGCGAACATTCAGGCTTCAAAATTCACTCGACATTTTCATCCATTTCAAGTAGAGTATATATTTAGCCTTTCTAAATTGTCTTAATCAATTCTTACAAATGTTTCACTATTATTTCCATGGAAATATTTTGTATTACTTTATTTTCGCCTTCTTTTTCTGCTTCATATATGTTTATTGATGTTCGATTACAAGTCGACCTTATTAGGTATATCTTTTGAATGTAAATCCAACCGTACGCCAACATTTTCCGAACTCATATCTTATCATAATGGATACTCGGTGTCAGTCTGTATGTATGTGTATATACATGTAGGGAGTATCTGACATATTTTGGTATTCCGTCGATAATTGGGAGTCCCTGATCGTAGACAGTGGAGGGCGGCGATATACAGGGATGCTGAACTGTTTGAAGCAGCCAGGGTGGACCGGACAAAACTCAAGAGATCATACATAAAACTGGAAACTCTGCTGGCCAATTTTGGAGATGTGTGGATGTGTGGCCACGCCCTGTTGTCAAAGACAAGCTTGGTTAATCCCATGAAATCGATCCAGCTACAATTGTTGTCTCTGCCATGTCACACACTGATTCCCAACATGAAAACTTTTCATGCTCCTGCTGCACTAAAGTGAGCCGAACATATGGTGGTCTCAGTCGTCACATGAGTTCACAGTGATGCGTATATCGTGTCTGTCGTCTCTGTAAACACCGATCGTCATGAGTGCCAAATTTACTCTAGGATATGCCAGTCGCTGGCAGGACTGAACGATGAATGAAGAACATGTATGTATATTTATACAGGTGCCGAGTGCACATCCTGTAAAAAACAAGATTAATACCAGCAATGCCAAAGGTTCAATAAAATCCTCATCCTATTTTTGTCCAAGTGGAGGCTAAATAACTATTTAATCCCTCCCCATTTTACATAAAAAGATTGAAATAGAAATATAATAAAGGTATAAATCAATAATATATAAAAAAATAAGATAAAGAATGATTAAAAAATAAAACATAAAAAATAAAACGTAGAAATAAGCAAATAAACAAACAAGAAACTTATAAAAAATAAACAACTTAAAAATATCCAAAAAATTAAATAAATATATAGAATAAGAATTGTTTTCGATGTCTTGTAATGGAGATTCGATTCTATCTGTAACCGAAACAACATTACTGCTTACGTCACAATACCCACAGGAATTGTATAAGTTTGCTAATGAGTAACTCTTTTATAGTTAAAATTTATTAATGTTAATACATAGAATAAATTTTATTTATTGCCGATGTATCTATGAAAATGTATTAGATTTGCCTCAAAACAGACCATCTTATTAGTGCATTTAAAATCCTGCAATGTGTCTTGTATATTACAAAAAATAATGGTTTACATGATATATGGTTTGATTCTCAGTCGGTAGAGCGTTCGGCTAGAAACCATGAGGTTCCTAGTTCGATACCCGCCCTCGCCAACTCAGCGTATGAGTAGCACAGGGATCGGTGCGGTAAAGTAAGGAGCTGATGGTAGGTGTGGCGCTCCACCTCAGACACTAAAATAATCTCCTTGGTCTACCGCTAGTGAAAAGGGGATAGACTCCCTCGCTGCATGGCTGATACCGACATTAGGCCGCCCCGACGACTTACTTTTTACTTTACATACTGGTTTTCACAAAACCAGGTTTAATAAATAATTACTTGATGTTATTGACCTCTGATATTATTGTTTTATTCTCCAACGTATTAAAATCAATCCTACGAATGATTTTATATAGAAACAAATTAAAATATAATCAAAATAAGTAATATTTCTACATGTGTTCGTAGTTAATTTCGCTAGTCTTTTTAATTTAATATATTTCGTTACATTAAAACCTAAATACCTACGCCTGGAGGGTGAATATTTTGCTAGTCATACACATTTGAAACAAAACAAAATTAGTTTCCTGGAGCGGCCAAATGATATTTGCAGGCTAAAAACAAAACAGACCAGTTTATCTAATAAATTTTCCAAAAATAAAAACTAGTAGAATGTTTATACAATTTGGGTTGGTGTCTTTGGTTAATGGCATATCAACGTCCGAGGGTTATTTAATTCCGTCCCTGTAAAAAATATAAAGGTAGTGGTAATATTCAATCGATAGCTTTGTTATGAGAGGTTTCATTTCTTTCTTAAGGGTGTTAATCCAAAATTAAACGTTATATCACGCCTAGAGTTCAAAACTGACTTAACAGCCACTCCATGTAAAATTTAACGTCACATTAAACATTAGTGGTTACCGAATCGACAATGTGTATATTAATACTCGTGTTCCTAAATTGTACGACCATTACATAGAAAATTAAACTTAGCACATAACATCCAATGCTTCACACAAAATCAAACAATATATATATATATATATATATATATATAATATATATATATATATATATATATATAGTATGAACAAAAAGTAATAAGACAAGCTGGAAGAACTATGAAAATTTAAGTGTTTTTGAGAGTTTGACATGCTATTAAAATCCGGGTAGAAGAGTGTGTTAGTAGTAGCAAGTCCATTTGTTCCGTGAAGAATCTCTATGGGTGGGTTATTTTTTTAATGCTCTTATATATGTGAGGGAGGGTTCATGGGAGTTGTGAATATGGCTATATGTGTATACATATAAATGTATGTGTGTGTTTACATATAGTATTCACAATGAGAACTACACTCATCGGATATATATATATATATATATATATATATATATATATATATATGTGTGTGTGTGTGTGTTATTTTGGAAAAGGTGACTTACCGGTGAAGATGGTCACTATAGTTAGTTGATGCACATTCAGAAAGGTACGACAGCGATATAACAAATAAAATGTGCTCAATACCTTAGTAGAGCAAATTTATTGTAATACAGATACAAGAGATAACCTACTCAAGTTTCATATTAAGGATCTTCAGGGTTAAATCCACTGGATTAATCAAGATATTGATTAATGTGTAATCGACTGCAATTTTTGTAAAAATACATCTATAAGATGATTGAGGGGGAAGTCATCAGCGTTGTTATATCCTTGGGATCATTGGAAAATTCTGGTCTTTCAACAACGAATTTCCTCACCCAAGGAACCAATCGGGGTTGATCAAACCTCGACCCTTCCCCATCAGCAAATGACCTCGCCTTCTGATGACCATAGTTTTATAGTACTGGTCACCTGACTCCAGCCAATGGCAATAGCGCTCTCTTAATTTATATTACAATCATTTTATTACTCGAGTTTGGTCTTACTACCAGGAAGAACGGTTGTTGTAAGTTTTTTCCCTCTTTGTTATTTTTTTGGTTTTTTAAATTTTACAATTTTTAAATTCCTATATTTATTTTCCTTATTTACAATATCTTGATTAATCCAGTGGATTTAACCCTGAAGATCCTTATGGTGAAACTCGAGTAGGTTATCACTTGTACCTGTATTACTATATATATATATATATATATATATAACGTTTTATACATTCTTAAGTAAACACATCCTTTGAATATTTGTTCATATTTCTATATCTATTCACCCCCCCACACATATATATATATATGTGTGTGTGTGTGTGTGCGTGTGTGTGTCTGTGGTTATTCATGAAAAACATTCTTATTTCTATCTTTTATTGCAATGTAGACGTTACTTCTCTTTTGCCGTCTATAGATATCAAAGAAACTTTTACGCTATTAATGACAGAAAACCGCTCGACCAAGAAGATTTTTTTAGCGTCTGCAGTGTGACGCCTCACTTTACCACACAGATCCCTGTGCTACTGATGCACTGAGTGGGTGAGGGCCGGTATCGAACCCAGAACATACATACATACATACATACATAGATATATTTCTGTCTTTTAATGTTATATAGACGTTACCCTCTTTTGCCGTCTTTAAGAATCAAAGAAAATTTTATGCTATCAATCATAGAAAACCGAACCTTTAAAAAAAAGAAATCTAGCAAAATAAAAGTTGTTATTTTCTTCCTAGAACAGGTGATAAACAACATGTTCAATGAAGATTTCATTAACCCTTTCATTATTTTTGTCACATTATTTCAATTGCTATACTATGCAGTATTACAGTATTACAACCAATTAGTTCGATTGCTAACTACCTAAATTAAAAAAATTAAAGAATGTAGATGTTTATTGAAATGTTTATTAGAACAAACAAGAATATAAACGCAATGGGCGTAAGTATTTAGGTTTAAATATATTGAAATGTATTAAATTAGAAAGACTAAAGAAATTAAATAAGAAAGAATATAAAAAGATTACACTTATATTAACTATATCTTAATTTTATTCTATATAAAATCAATTATAGGATCAAATTTGATACGTTAAAAAATAAAACATACCACATCATATATTATGTGAACCTTTAATTCTTAGTGATATATAAGACACATTGCAGGTTTTTAAACGCACTAATAACAGGGGTTGTTTTTAGGAAAATCTAAATCAACAAATTGAAGTGCCTAACTTAATTCCAAACTTAATCTTGTTCAAATTATCTTAAATTTTAAAGTGTAGAAATAACTCAAAATTCTATGTTTAATGTTTTTCTTATTTTTTGTTTTTTCGACAGGAGTAAGACAAAAAGAATTGTCTCTCCTTGGATTTTCGGCGTCGTTTGCATCGTCACGTGTCTGTTGGTTACATATTAATTCAACCTCTTAAAAATTCTATTTGTCCCTGTGCGTTGAACAGGTAACACCAATCTGTTTTTAGTCCTCGCTCGTTGAGCAAAATGGACATATTTCGCAATCTGTTTGTAGAGCATTTTATTTGCACCTCACCATCATAACCATTAGACATAGTAAATCCCTTCGTTTCCCAACTATTAACAATATAACGACAATATGGAAATCTTATCCCTCTGATAGAATAAATCAGGAATCCTTCAAAGCTGAAGCCATATCATTAGTACGCTATGGCTGCATCATTTGGACTGTAACGAAATAATTTGAGAAAAATGTAGAAGGGTACAAGACAAGGTGCTGTTTGGAACAGATCTTTGCAACATCACACTACAAAACAACAGTTGTACGGCCACTTTCCTCCCATCTCACTAACCACCCAAGAAAAATGAGCAAGACAAGCTGCGCCCGTCTGAAGAACTGACAAACTTGTAGGAGGTCTTCTCCTATGAGCTCCTACATATAGACACTTCAGTTTTGGTATAACTGTGAAACATACATTAAACAGCTCAGTATGACCACTGGGTGCCGTCTAGAAACCTCACAAAGTATGATAACTGAGAGGGATAAATGGTAAGAGAGAACCTAGGAATATGTGCTGTCGGTACGTAGAATAAAAAACACAGTTTCACAATTAACAGACAGACAAAAAGTATACGTTGGTATTGACGATCATAAGATAGTATGTGGTATTCTTAGATGCATAAAATAATGAATTACGAAGTATGACAGAAAAGTTCCAGGGTTGATCGCATTTTTCAATGTGAGGGGCATCGTCCACTGCTAGTTCTTGAAACAGTGCCAAACGATCAACAAACATGTCTACTAAGAAATACTGTGGCGTTGAGAAGAGATGAGGCAGGACAACTCGTTGGTGCTTCACCATGAAAACCCACCTGCCCACACTGCTCTGAGTATCTGACAGTTCCTGGCACAGAAGAACATCACTGTGCCGGGGCAATCTCCCTACTCGCCCGACCTGGCTCCATGTGATATTTTCCTCTTCTCCAACTCAAAGGGGTCATCAAGGGAACCTGTTTTGAGGATGTGCATGACATCAAAAAGGCCGTGACGACAGAGCTACGGACAATCCACGAAGAATCCTTCCAGGAGTGCATGCAAATGTGGCAGGGAGGATGGGAAATTGCATTAGACTCCAGGGTGATTATTTTGGAGGGGATAGTTTGTAGTTTGGATTTGAAATAATTTTTTTGTAATATCAGCCCTGAAACTTTTCTGACATACCTCGTATATAAGACAGAAAGAGAATCAGAACACAAATAATCATAGCCAATACTTTAAAAATACATATTAATTATTTGGATTATTCGGACTATTGTCCTCATCTTTATTGTTATCTACAAAACGTTTCGGCCGATGTGCTCTCCTGTTTGTTTTTTCAGGTTTCCTTGTCGGACTTTTAAACCTCCTCTTCGAACTCGTTGACTTTCTTTTCGAATTTGGGAGTCTGCATGTTGTAATCGGGAGTCTTCACCAATGTTCGAACTTTATTCAATTCACGGAAGAAGACTGTTCTCATTCTGTTAACCATGACCGGGTACAAGTGATAATATGTGTTAATTATTCTATTTTACTATCGCCTTTGACCAGCATTGAACCTGCAGCCCAGAGATGATTATCACTTAGAACTGTATTAAATCAACACATATATCCGTCGCGCCACGTGTCCCGAGTTCGAGAAGGTTCCCAACTCCGACAAGAAACACCCAAAGAAGGCCGGTGAGCACATCGGCTGAAACCTAGTGTAGATAACAGTAAAGATGAGGAAAATAGTCCGAATAAACCAAAATAATACAAATTATCAAACCTCATCTAAAAAAATTCAGAGAAAAATATATCTGCATACCATCATTATACAATACTAGAAGCGGCTACCCAGCATCACCTGGGTAAAGGGGGGGAATAAAAAACGTGGTTTAATGGTTAGCAGTTAGTCTCACAGATCCATTATTATTATGTATATTTTAACATTTACATATCTCAGTGAAAATAGATCACATTTTCGTAATTTTTGCACAGAAAGCAAGAACCGGTGATATTAAATGTGTATATATATATATTCACTTTGTTGTTAATTATTGTATTTTCATAGTTTCATCCGGATATACATGCACACCAATTAACTTTATATATGTATTCTATTTGTGATCATCTGTATCCTCTGTATACCCACAATGTATGTGCATGCAGATCTGCACTTATAGATTTTCACGAGGATTCTTTCAAATCTCTAAGAGAGCTCAATGTAAGATAATTAATAAATTAATTATATACAGAGCAATATTTACAGTTTCAATACGAACATAACGAACCGTCATTTGGCTATTATAAATTTATTTCAACCGGTAACTTCATAAATGAGCCCAGATAAATCGAAGATACATACTACACACACACACACACACACACACACACACACATATATATATATATATATATATATATACAAACACAGATGGTGGATCGGTGCTGTTAAGCACAGATTTTTCGGTGACGCAAAGATAACCTCTATTTCATCGGGTGGCGTAATTCGGGTGTCATCGAAAATACCTGCAGAGGGGTTGTAGAGTAAACAATGTGCCCCCGAACCGGGAATGGAGTGTAAATAACAATGGCCTCCGTTTAATGGGGACTGAGTCTCTTGCAAAGACTGAGCAAGCGGTAATATGCGTGCAACACAGGAAGAAAAATCAATGTTAAAGATAAAGGAGAAAAAGACGTTCTATCCAGAACTAAAATTAACAATTGAAATAAATTTCCTTTTGATGCGTATTCGTGACATAGCAATTATTGGAGCCGGTGTAAACTGTTGATATTTGTATAAGATATTTTATTACATCTAACATGACAATTCCCGGACAAAATGCTATTTCGTCATCATCTGCGAGAGACGTCTGCGTTGGCTTGGTCATGTCAGGAGGATGGTCGCATCCAAAAGCCGCATCCCCAAAGACCTACTGAATGGTGACTTGGTAGAAAGAACCCGACCAGTAGGGAGACCACGCCTACGCTTTAAGGATGTCTATAAAAAGGACATGAAGACATACCACATCAAGACAAACACATGGGAGGTTGTTGCAGAAATACGAGCGGCCTGGCGCCTTCTTGTCAGACAAGGGCCGAAAACGAGTGAAAAAGAGAGAAAAGAAGCCACCACATAAAAGAGAGCCAGAAGGGATGAGAGACAACAGCAACTCCAGCAAGCATCACTATTTGTTTTCATCGCACCAAAGATTGCCATTCAAAGATTGGCCTGTTCAGCAACTCGCACAGTGCAGTTAAAAAAATTGAACACTACGCCATCGTCTTTAGCAGACGGAAGGATGCCAACATTAATATATTTATTATACTATTTATAATACATTGCAGTTTATTATTTTTGTTTTACTTATTTTTTATCATGGCTTTTAGAGTTTGTAATACTTTTCCCCTTTTTCGCTTTATTTTATATATTATTACTCTGGCCTGCGATGTTTTTAAGGTCGAATATGTAATAGCTGATTTTAAGTTTACTTATGCTGATTCCAAAATTCATACTTATGTTTTTCTAATTAGATCAAAGTTTTAAGATACAAGCTCTTACTTGAAATGTATAGAACAGTATTATAACTCTATTTATTTGTGACAATTTTGAATAAGTGTTATTATTATGTACAACTTGTGAAGTATTCAAGAGCATCTTAAAAACCAGACACATGGCCAAACACAATGAGTGGCCAAACACAATGAATGATATTTTTGAATCCATTCGACCAGTAGATTGGGGAGGATTCTATTTGGGATCATCTGTATCCTCTGTATACCCACAATGCATGCTCAGCCTTATCTGCACTTATAGATTTATACAAGGATCCTTTCAAATCTCTAAGAGTGCTCAATGTAATATAATTACTAAATTAATTATATACAGAGCAATATTTACAGTTTCAATACGAACTTAACGAACCGTCATTTGGCTATTATAAATTTATTTCAACCGGTAACTTCATAAATGAGCTCAGATAAATCGAAGATACATACTACACACACACACACACACACACACACATATATATATATATATATATATATATATATATATATATATATATATATATATATATGTATATATATATACACACACAATAGATATATATACGCACACACATATATATATATAATGATTCTACTCATATATATAATATATATATATATAGTTTAAAAAAGGAAATGAATCCGACAATATGAGTCAGAAAAGGTGGAATGAAAACATCACACAATGCTGTTAAATTGTTTTCTTCTTTAACAGCATTGTGTGATGTTTTCATTCCACCTTTTCTTACTCATATATATATATATATATATATATATATATATATATATATATATATATATATATATATATATATATATATAGTCATCAACAAACACCCTGTTTCGACGTTTCACGTCTCTTCAGTGTAGCTAGACACAATAACTTCCAACTACCTCGGAACAGCCCGATTCGTTAACCTCTCGGCCATTTGACAGCTGTCGTTAAGGGGAGGTGTTTAAACTATTCAATACATACATATATTTTTTACGATCACCAGAGAGATCCAGTCAGTAATCAACAGCCGATTATTGCTTTGTTTTTGTGGAGTTCACGTATACACGCTACACATAAAGCAGTTAACTACGAACCCACTGACCCGCATTCTCCCCTCCATCAACCACTTCCAACCCAGTCGGGGAATTTACAGAAAGAAAAAAGCAGGCAGCACTAAACACATCAAAGACAGGCCTAGAAAAAAAAGCACCACATGAACCCAAAAGAGCCAGAGAAAAGAAATAGGAGTCAGTCGAATACAAACCTTTGAAGAAGAGGAATGTATTTCCTCAAAATATCGGTAAATAAATGGAATTTCGAACATGATATTCAATTCAGTTCTACATCTATTTCACAAATTTTATTCATGTCTCTAAAACAACACAAATCTCTAATAAATAAATATATATGTATATGTATTGTTGTAAAAATAGTAGTAAAAAAGCATCTCTCCCTCTCTCTCCCCCGTCTCTCTCTCTATATATATATGCATATAATGAGTCTACTCATATGTATATATGTATAATATATATATATAATGATTCTACTTATATATATATATATATATATATATATATATATATATATATATATATATATATATATACATATGAGTAGAATCATTATATATATATGTATATATGAGTAGAATCATTATATATATATCTATATACATATGAGTAGAATCATTATATTTATACATTTACATATATATATACATATATATATACATATATACATACATATATATTATGAGTAGAATCATTATATACATATATTTATATACATATGAGTAGAATCATTATATATATATATATATATATATATTTATATACATATGAGTAGAATCATTATATATATATATATATATATATATATATATATATATACATATATATACATACATTATATATGAGTAGAATCATTATATATATATATATATACATTTATATACATATGACATATATATATATATATACATTTATATACATATGAGTAGAATCATTATATATATACATTTATATACATATGAGTAGAATCATTATATATATATATATATATACATTTATATACATATGAATAGAATCATTATATATATATATATATATATATATATATATATTTATAATACATATGAGTAGAATCATTATATATATATATATACATTTTATATACATATGAGTAGAATCATTATATATATATATATATACATTTATATACATATGAGTAGAATCATTATATATATATATATACATTTATATACATATGAGTAGAATATATATATATATACATTTATATACATATGATAGCATTATATATATATATTTATATACATATGAGCAGAATCATTATATATATATATACATTTATATACATATGAGTAGAATCATTATATATATATATACATTTATATACATATGAGTAGAATCATTATATATATATATATACATTTATATACATATGAGTAGAATCATTATATATATATATATATATACATTTATATACATACTAGCTAAAGTACCCGGTCCATGACCGGACTAAAATGAAATTTGGATCACCAGGGAGTGAGAGAGAAAGTGGAAGACAGTAGTTAGAGAGGGGGTAAGAGGAAAATAATTCTTGAAACTAAAATCATTGAGAATTTGTATATTTCAGGATTTGTATTTTCTGTTTTATAGTTTAAAATTATTTCATATTATTATACAACAAATTGAAAGTATTCGTTTGTATATTTGTTTGTTATTGTTTGAAATTTTTTGTACATGACAACAATTCACATTTAGTTCTTAATTGCATGTTGAGTTTAAAAAGAAGCTGAGAATCGAAAATTTAAATTCTTCGTATTGCAATATCTATTTTTGCTAAAACCTAAGATAGTATTATAGGGACCACCAATTGATCAGTTTAGGCCATCTTGAATAAAACGGAAATATTTTGTTATTATTTATAATTAATTGATTTTTCATAGAATTTAAAAAAACTCTTATCTTAACTTGTTTTTAGCTACGTTAATTTTCAGTTGATTTAACAGTGCAAAAATGAAAACATTGTTTTTCAATCATAATTTTCATTATTTCCGTAAGCTGAAAAAAAGTTAAAAAATCATCAGGAGTTTATTTAATGTTTTGTCTTTCAAATGGAAAAGTTTTTTTCAAGAAAATATTAATTTTTCTGCAAGTTTCATAGTGTTAAATATAGGGGGGGGGGTAAATTTCACAGGGTAAAATTGGTGGTACCTAGTGTTTTAAAAACATTGTTTAAAAACGTTTTGGTGGACCTGATTATCTGGACCCCCCCCCATCTATTTTTTCCCTTCAGTTGATTATTATCGATTACACACCAATCTATCAGATTGAAAAAAAAAATTCTTAAAAGTTCTTTATTATTTGAGTATTTACGGGTGCTCATTTCCTCGTATAAGTTTATAGTAAATTGATCCCCCATATCGGAACCGCTTGAACGGAACCCCCAAAAAATTATTTATTTTCCCATTAAACTACCCCCCTAACCCTAACCCCTACCCCCCCTAGTTAAAATTAAGTTTTATTACAAAATTTATATTAATTACAAAACATCAATTTTCATAAAAGTTCAAATGTCACCTATGAAATCTCTATTTAAACATGCCAATTTTTCAGAACTGAAAAGTTGCACTATAAACTCAGCAATGTTTATTGACTTCACAATAAAGAGTAAAATCATAAAACTTAAAATTTAATTTGTAAGGCAAATTCTGAGGAATATTTTAAATTGTATTTTGAATAATAATTTAAATGTTGGTTGTTAGTTGTTTTGTTTTATCAACTTTTCGGGTAATTTACTAACGAATCATGTCATTTTGATAAACAAAGCGCTTACAATTTTTCGTACTTACATATAATTATTTTTTTAAATGTTCCAATTACTGGATATTGTCAGATAAACTTGAAATAAATTTCGTCTTACAAATAATTGACTACTTATCTCCAGTCGGGCCTTCGACTAAAGATAAAACACCGGATTTTGTCCATATTAGTAACCTTTGTTTTTTTATTTTTTTTATCGTGGTTTGAGAAAATAATTAGTTAACGAACCAAAAGAAAAACAGTTTCTAAGGAAATTCGTCAATTTTATTGTTATTTTTAACCCTTTAAAACTCTAACAATAAAAATTAAATAAATAAATTAAAGAATTAAAAGTCATTTTATTCGAATTAAAATCTTAGTTTAATTTATACAAATATGTAACCGTACTTACGACGTAAACTGATTTTCATGATACTGTTATTTACGGATTAAAATATTTTTTTAATCATGTAACCGTAAAGCGTGCATTTTGATTTTCTACAATTTTTATGCATTACAAAAATTAAAATTAAAATGAGTGTACTGTACAATTTAAGAATATGGACAAACTCGCTGTAAAAAATAATTTAATTTATAAAAACACATACAAATTACATATTCAGAAAGACTAAGAGATTCCGAACTGCCGTATTCGTATTATCGCCTATACGTAGTATTTTTTTTTTTTTTTAACTCGCTGTAAAAAAAAAAAAAAAAATCTATAAAAACACATACAAATTACATATTCAGAAAGACTATTTCATCTTATTACTAAAGATATAAATATTTTAAAGATTAAAATCCTAAATAGGTAAGAGATTCCGATCTGACTGATATAGACTGCACTGCTTGTATCGCAATAATCATAGGCAGCGTGGCTATCCGAAGCCATTTTTTAATTTTTTAACTCGCTGTAAAAAATGATTCAATTAATAAAAACTCACACAAATTACATATTTTGAAAGAGTATTTTCTCATCTTTCTAACGATATAAAAATTATTAAAGACTGGACCATAAATAGGCCATAAATTCGGAGCTGAACGGCTTAGACTGCAAAATGAATTCATTAAAATCAAAACTTCGCTGCTGTTATCGCTTTAACAATAAGCAGCCAGAGACAATATTTTATTATCAGGAGGGGCTGATATACGGACAGTTCCGCAAATTGGGTGATTTTGGATTAATTAATCGATTAAATCCCTTAATCAATAAAAATCTATAACCAAATTTGGAATTTTTCTTAGTTAGAACGATATCAATGTGTATGCAAGATTTTGAATCTGAGTGACCTCCCGTTTTTTTGTTATACGTCGACACGTACATACCAAAATCTCTGTTTTATATATTAGATGAGTAGAATCATTATATATATATATATATATATATATATATACATTTTATACATATGAGTAGAATCATTATATATATATACATTTATATACATATGAGTAGAATCATTATATATATATATACATTTATATACATATGAGTAGAATCATTATATATATATATACATTTATATGCAAATGAGTAGAATCATTATATATACTAGCAAATATATGCACCCTCCGGGTGCAAGTATTTAAGTTTTAATGTAATAAAATATTGTATTAAATTAGAAACACTAATGAAACTAAATAAGAAATGCAGATAAAAAGATTTGAAACAGAGGGGGATATAATCGAAAAATAGAACAACTGAAATTTACTCTTCCATCACTCTCGTCTTTCATTGTTATTTTTTCTAATTTAAGTATTTAGTTAAAAGAGGAAGTAAAGAATAAAATGACAGTTATCTTTTCTTGTTAATGGATTTCATTTAAGATTCATTGAAGAGATTTTGCTTATATTCATTAAAAATAAATCTAAACAGTTACAAACCAATAATACTAAGCATATATTTATTAAAATTACATTTTTAATATCAATATGCAAATTAGCCTTCCCATTCATACTGTAAACCACTATTTTGTTGTATATATAAATACAATTGCATGTGATTAGAATGTAGATATGGTTAACAGTATAGATAATGTAAGACAATTTTATTAATAATTGAGGTTAAAATAAGGATAAATTCATGGTGAATGTGACGTCAATTACTAAGGGAATTGTGACTTGAGTAGTGATTTAGTTTCGGTTACAGACAGAAAAAACACACAATCTCCATTATAAATAAGATATATATATATATATATATATATATATATATATATATATATATATATATATATATATATATATATATATTTAAAAAAAATGCTAGAATTGAAAAATTCAAAATAAATTCCAAAGCATAAAGAGAGTCCACAATAATCAACCGACGTAATTTGCGGTCCAAAAACATAACAGCAAGAAATGTCTACGCATAAACACCAGAAGAATTATTAGTAACCTGATGATGGCAAAATAGCCTGAAATCTGGGTAGTTGCCTATGGAAAATAATTATATTTAAAAAAATTCAAAAAATAAATAAATAAAGCTCCTACAAATTTGTGCTTGAGCACTGTGATTTCTTTGTTTCATCTCAAAATTTTGTTTATATCTATATCTATATACATATATATACATATGAGTAGAATCATTATATATATATATATATATATATATATATATATATATATATATATATATATATATATATATATATATGAATAAAGAAATGGATATAAAATCCGACAATGTAAATATTCATAACGTTTTTGAAAAAACAAGAAAGTATGTCAAAGATTGACATTTAGAAAGCCGATACTAAAGCGTTTCGTTTTTCATTAAACCATCAACATGGCCCAAATGTGTTATTAATCATAAGTAATTCGAAAAGAAAATTGTGGAGCAAGCAAAAGCTTGTGATCCTTTGTTTATGAAAGGCTCCAATTGACATTTGAAACGTAAGAAAATTTAAGACGAATAGTAGCGTTCCAATTTAAATAGTGATGACGAAACAGCAATCCCAGAAATCGTTGGTTTTAAAAAGTCCGAAAAATTGTGAAAATAATATAGAAAATACAATTAAACATAAAATAAATATTTGATGAATATATTTTGATGTGTTGTTGGGTATAATAATTCATGTGAAATGGAAAGCTCAAAACATTGTTATATATATATATATATATATATATATATATATATATATATATATATATATATATATATATATATATATATATATATATATATATATATATATAAAAAATTACCAAATTTTTGGTAAATCCTCGCGGTGAGAAAAAGACCCAGCAAATAGTTTGATTGTTAAAATATACTACCAAACATTACCCGGGGAGAAAAAAAATTGTGGAAAAAAGAAAAGACCAACATAATCGTACCAACCAAAAATAAACTACTGGTACAATATTTGGCCAAAAGAAAAAACAATTTATATGTATATATATATATATGTATATGAGATATATATATTCATACACAACCGCCAGGAATCTAAAGCTAATAAGTATAAAATTGCTCAATACCTAAGTAGAGCACATAATAAAGATAAATCTAATGAGTCAGATGAAACTACTAAAAGTTTCGCTTAATGCTCTTCAGGGCTAAGAGTCAGATCTTAGCCCTGAAGAGCATTAAGCGAAACTTTTAGTAAGTTTATCTGACTCATTAGATTTATCTTTATATATATATATTATATATATATATATATATATATATATATATATATATATATAATGTGTGTGTGTGTGTGTGTGTGTGGTAGGCTCTTTATATTTATCTGATTCTAAGCAAGAATCTTTCTACATACCAACTGAGCGTACCAACAGACATGTACTTTGCAGTCCCTTTTCTATTATATTAATATTTCATTTAATTGGATAGTCTAAACGTCTCTGTTTCTTTGTCCCATATTCTAAGTATCAGTAAAAAAATGGATTTTCAATTTTTCTTTTTTTCTTACCCTCCAAGAAAGCTCTTAAAACTTTAAGTATTCCATCGGGAGGATTTCCTTCAATACGTTTCCGCAAAATACAGAAAAATTGTTTACTTTCCTCCGGATACACTATCTGTGCCACTAAGTTTTATTAAATGAAACCAAAGAAAAAATACTTGTAAAATATTCATTTAAAGAAATTAGCCCCCCTCCCACTTGCCAAAAAATGTTTATTATTTAGGGGAAATGGTGAGACCAAAATAGTTGGTATATATATATATATATATATATATATATATATAAAGAATTGATTTTGCCAATTTTTTTGATAAATTTATTTTTTAATCACTTCCTTAAATTCTTCACAGAATAATAGACCTGATAAGAGTAAATATTTCAAATCGGATATAATATACACTAGCCGAAGTACCCATTCAGGTAGGATAATATTTAAAGCTAGTAACACCTTTGGATATACCACATTATGATATTTTGATTATTACAACGTTTGATATGTTTACATAAGAGCTATTACTAAATAGTTCAATGTGTAAAAAGTATAATAATCTTGTTTCTTTCTTTCCCTCTTTTAATCTTTCCATTATGTTTAATTCAAAGGGATTAGCGTTATCACTTCCATGCGCTCACGCTCTATTTATTTCCCCTACTCTTTTTTTTCTTTCTTTTTTATTCTAATTTTCTGTGTAGCATGTCCTTTTTATTATTTTCTTTCTTTATAATAAAAAGAGAATGGTACATTATTTAGTTGAGGAGACGACACTCTTAAGAAATGATAATTTGGTGAATAAGGAACACCAGATAATCAGGATTTACATTTTTTACATTTCATATATATATTTATTTAATAGGGTTCTATATTTCCAGGCATATAGTGCTCAATATCATTGATAGAGCGTTTATATATGCATTAAAGTAACGTGGACATGGGTCAACACCTGGTTACTGACAGTTTGTCACCTATGTGATCTTCAGAAGATAGCATTGGCGAGAAACTATCAGTAACCAGATGTTGATTCTATGTCCCAACCACCTTAATTCATATTTGTGTGTGTGTGGGTGGGTGTGAGAGAGAAAGAGAGAGTGGCGTGGAGAGGAGAGTAGCCTCCACAGCAAAAAGACCCAGAAAGAAGGAAAGAAAATCAGCCCCAGCTAGCATCACAGTTTGTGTGTAGTTAGTGCACCAAAGACCCCCACTCAGGTTTTGGCCTGGTCATCTACTTCCGCACATGCAGATTTTTTTTGCTCATTTCACTATCGTCCTTAGTGAATGGAAAGGTGTCAACAACCGCCTAATATATATATATATATATTATATATATATATATATATATATATATATATATATATAATGAGTCTACTCATTTCAAGACCATTTTCAAAATCACCATAATCATAGATGCAAGTAATATCAGCGGTCATTTTGAAGATGTCAAATGTCTGTCGCTGCATATCAATGTACGTGTTCTTTTTCGTTTTTATCACGTCGTATGTCATTAGGTTTACTCACTTATTTCTTTTTTCGCCCAGAAGCACAGAGGGACACCCACACAAAAAAACCACACATACACACACACACACACACACAAAGAGTACACACACATTTCAAAGAAACCAATAGTGATGTGTCCTTTCAAGTTTCAGAACACTGGCAACATAAACTATTTTATTGACCAGACATTTTTCTTCACCGGACAGTGAGAAATCTTTTTACCGCTCTATGAAATGTTCTTTTGAGTCAGGATTATTCTGGCCAACCGATTTTAGATTTAATGTATCTTTTGACCAAAGCATGCATCTCCATACACATAGACAGACAGACAAACAGAAAGGTACACACACACATACATACACACACACACAAACATATACATACATACATACACACATGCATATATATATATATAATATATATATATATATATATATATATATGTGTGTGTGTGTGTGTGTGTGTGAGAAAGGTAGACAAACACGGGATGTTGTAGAAAATGGATGTTTATTCTAGGTAGTGATGTCGACGTTGTAACGTTTCGGTCTGTTAGACCTTCTTCAGGACTTTAGGATAGAGTTCTTGCTTCAATGGTGACCATTTTCTTTCTAGTGAATTATGAGATCGTGAATAAGGGGAGGGGTGGTCGGTTGATGGTGTCAGAAGAAGTTGGAGGTAGATTTTCCTTTTCTCTCAGATAGGGAGTGTATCACATTTATGGAAAAAATTCAAAATGACTTATCATAATATAAAATTCAAAATGACTTATCATAATATATATATATATATATATATATATATATATATATATATTTATATAGTGTGTGTGTGTACATTTACACAAAAACAAAAACATATTACGTTAAACGCGAAAGAATCCAAACGTTTTCGTATCTTTTTTTTTCTAATTAATACGGGTCTTCCTTAATCTTCCGACCGTTTTTATCTTGCAAGACCCTCTGGTTAAAAATCAGACATTCAAAATCGTCCAAGAGGATATGCAAAAAATGTTACTCCTGATTATTTGGCGTTGCTTATCCGACGAATTTTCATTTCTTATGAGTGACGTCACCTCAGTTAAATAATGGACCATTCCATTTTTATTATAAAGAAAGTACATGCTCTCTTTCTCTTACTCTCTTCCATTCTTCACCTTTTGGCATCTATCGATCAATCAGAGATCGACAGGTAGCATTTCATACGTCATCCCAAAATTCTAGTAACTTCCCACTCATATCTACAATTTTTTGTTTCTCCATCTTATTATGTTACAACTAACAGGGCGATTCATAATGTGAAAGACGGCATTTAAGTAAAATTGTTACAATTTATGAGCCGTCATACATTGTGAACGCACCTGTAGTTAGAATTTTAAATAAAGTTCGGTATAATTAAAAGCGGGGGTGGATAATTTTCCATACCCGTTTGCGATTATGATTGACATTTTAGAAAATCCCAACATCACCTTCCGGTAGAAAACACGCCATTACAGACGCGTGAGAATAAATTTAGTTGGACAGAATCAATCCGATTTCGAAGGAGTGCAGACGCGATTGTCGGCTCTGGTGAGTCGGTCCTACCCACGGCGGAATCAAATTGGCTGGGAAAATAAAAGCTTTATTATAAAATTCACCAAGTGTTGTTGTTAAGTGAATATTAAGAACAATGACCAGCTAGCCATGTAAGAAGAACTAACAAAGAAAATCAACCCCCAGCAGACAGAAGTCAGCCCAGAGAGAATGGCGGCCAGGCAATTTAGACGACCTAGACGAAGGAACAGTAAGCAGAACAGTAACCAAATAAGATCACCACCTATCATCTTTACCCGATCTCTCTAGCTGTCTGTCTCTCCTCCATTATACACCCAAAACCGGTTAAGTGTATATAACAAAATGTCGACCTATGCAGGATTAATGCTTTTGGGCAGTTGAAATTTGAACAATAGTAGGACTCATAATCCCAAACGGGTATGGAAAATTACCCACGTCCGCTTTTAACTCTAACGAACTTTATTTCAAATTCTAACTACAGGTACGTTCACAATTTTTGACTGCTCATAAATTGTAACAACTTTACTTAAATGCAGTAGCCTTTTAAAATTTCATTATCTAACGATTTCATGAGTATAAAATATATTAAACATTTATAAGATTAATACTCGCCTCAGAAATTACTATAATTAGGTCGATTCCCACAGTGTTCCATTTTAATATCCCCTGTTGTAAACTTTAAATAGGTAAGGATACTACAATAAAAGCCTTTGTTATCTATCCACTATTGGTCTAACGAGATCGATTCTCACTAGGTGACAAATTAGTGTAAATATCTAGGTTACACGCGTAGCACAATGGTTAAAATTCAAGTGTCGTTGACTACATATTGTTATGAGTCGAAAAACCACTGGAGTCTCCAATAAATGTCGACCGCCCAGGATGACACATACCGATTGTTTGGGTTGAAATATATATGGGGGTGCGTAATGGCTAAAGTGATGTACTCCAACATCGTATGAAGTGAGTTCAATCTTCAGTCGGGCGATTATGTCCACTTTTGGACACTTTCACATTATACTGGCAAGAATATGCCCCACTCCGGGCGTAAGTATCTACGTGCTAATGTAAGGAAATATATCAAATTAGAAAGAGTAATGAAATTAAATAAGAACGCTGATAAAAAGATTAAACTTATTCTAATCATATCTTAATTGGTTTCTATATAAAATCCTTCATGGGATTTTAATACATTGGAGAATAAAACAATAATATTGGAGATCAATACCGCTAAGTAATTATTTACCAAATCCGAATATGTTAAAACCAGTATGCAAATTAACACACCATATATTAAACCTTTATTTTTTAGTGATATATAAAACACTTTGCAGGATTTTAAACGCACTAATATGGCCTGTTTTGAGGTAAATCTACTTTCGATTTTCCTAGAGACATCATTAATAAATAAGATTTATTCTATGTAAAATGATTTTGATTATAAATTAAATACTCATTGATAAACTTACGCAATTCTTGAGAGTATTGTGATAAACAGTGAAGTAGTTTTGACACCAAATCTCCATTATAATAATATATAATTTTATTACTAATTTCACGATGCATCATTCCAAACGCTTAAAGCCAATTGTTTTTTTAATCTTCTACGGAGGTAATACGAAGAGCTTTACATACATCGGAACTTTAAACTCTTCAGCCTATTTCCTAATCCTAATGTAACTAATTTTGTTACAATGCATAAGAACCATAAATTGTGAACGTGTATGTAGCTAGAAATTCGAATTAAAGTTCGTTAGATTAAAAGCGGAAGTGAAAATTTTCCATAATGAGGATTATGATTGACATTTTAGATGCCCCAACTAACCTCCGGTACAGACACGTGAGAATAGTTTAGCAGTGGCGACCCAGTTTTCAGAGAGCGTAGACGTAAGATCAGCTCCTGTGTTCTTCTCACCGCGACAGAATCAATCATGGGCTAATAAATAAAAGCTTGGTCAAATAAAACCAAGTTGCAGTGTTTATTAATTAAAATTGAAAGCAATGACTAGCCCAAAGAAGTACCAACAAGAAGGACCGAAGAAGAAGAAAGAAAACCAGCTCTGAATAGAAGTCAGCCCAGATAAAATGGCGGCCGGACAAGTTAGACGAAGAAGGAGAAGCAGTAAGCAACAAGTAAAAGTTACCAAGTAAGATCTACCATATACCCTCTCTCTCCTCTCTCTCTCTCCTCTCTCTCTCTCTCTCTCTCTCTCTCTCTCTCTCTCTCTCTCTCTCTCTCTCTGTAGCATACTCCGGAACGATATTTGTGGCAGAACGATTTATGTAACATGGGCCAAAGTTTTAGTAGTAGTCGTCGTTGTTAGTAGCCGTTAGGCCAAGGAGCAACATACACGCAAGTTGTATAGTCACAAGGGGCTTAGTATTTATTTCCAGGCTTGTTGGCTCTTTTTCGGAGAGAAGGAAAGACAGAGAGAATGAGAGAGAGGGTACGGTTAAATTATTCTACCTTCTAACATGGTATCATATTCTATACTCCTGTCCCACACGAGGGCCAGAAGCCCGTCTGACCCTTGCTACGGCCGAAAGAAAAGAGGACGATTTTCTTCTTCTTCCGTTACTCGTAGCTATCTCACATCCGCTTCCGGTCAACACCCGGAACTTCCGTTTTTACTTTCAAATCCACTTCCGGGTCATTCCTCGGTCAAGTTACTGACACTCCATTGTGTTTTTCCTCTTCCAAATTTTAACCTTATTTGCTCTTATTTATTTTTCCTCTCTTCTCTTTCTATGCATGCAGATCACAATAATTATGCTACACACACACACACACACACACTCTCTCTCTCTCTCTCTCTCTCTCTCTGTTTCTCTCCATTATACACTAGAGATGACACTTTCTATTATATACCGAGAATATTAGAGGGCTGTATACAGCTATATAACAGTTGTATGACGTATGTCCTGTCATTTCATTAAGAATGTGAGACCTATGCATTTATATACATTTTATATACAGTTTAACTCTTTGTCTTCAGTATGGTATACTCTAACGCGGAGTGGTAGAATAAGGTCTCCTCTATGGATTAAATAGGGAAAATGAGTCTAAAAAATATGTTTAACAAAATTGAGTACCCATCAAGATGAATAAAACAAAACATCTTTGTCATAAAGTAACCCAACAAGGATTGACATGCCGTAAAATCCAACCAACCAACAGTATTATATTAAAATGGCAATTTCTTACATTCGCTATATACTACACCGGTATATATATATATATATATATATATATATATATATATATATATATCAACCCCCTGCACGAGCAGATGTGACACAAGGTCAATTTATTAACCGGAGTTCAACAGGTTTGAATTCAGAGTTTTCCTTTTCCTTCTCCTAGAGAGCCCAGTCTGCCCTACTATTTATCCATAGCTGGAGGGAGTGTGTATTCATACCTTTCCAAAGGGTATTAGCGCTAAATGAAATGCAATTACCACATCCAGGATTTGAACTCTGCCGACGAGTCCATTTCCCATGACTTTAACCATTACACCACGCGTTTCCACCGGCATATATATCCTCTTTGTTCGTTAAATTGAAACAGTTCTAACGAATGTTGAATGTTCCCAAACAGCAAACTGCACTCGTTAACGAGTTCTTCTCTAGATAAAATTAGATCATGTCTTCCGGCCAATAATGATTGCAGCATCCAGTGTTTTTTTGACCCATAAAAAGCTGTAGTCAACGACCCTTGATTTGTAACCAAGGTACTACGGCAAGTGACCTATATATTTACACTAATTTTTCCCCTAGTTGGCTGGTCATATTCTAAAGCCCTAATCGACAGGGTTGAACTGCACATGTTAACGAGTTCCTTTCTTCTTAGTAATTGAAATTAGATCATGTCTTCTGGCTGAAAATTATTAGAGCATCCATTGTTTCTTTTTTTCCCTTTTTTTTTTTTCTTTTTTTTTTTGACCCAACCAATCAGTAGTCAACGACCCTTGATTCCTATCATTCCCTGAATAATTCAATGATTATTCACTCTAATTTTTAACTTACTTGATTTTATAACATATCAACCCTAGTTGGGTTATTTCATAACGAAGATGTTTTGCTTTATTCAGTCTTGTTGGTATTCATTTAAAAAAATATGTGTAAACACGTTAAAAAATCTTTTTAACCTATGGATAGGACCCTAACAGGTACTACCACTCCGGGTCTGAGTGAACCTGGGAGTAATAGCAATTAAGGTATACTCCTCATACTTCCACAATTGGAACTTCATTTGTTTAACGTCATACTCAGGACAATAACACCCCAGCCCCCGCCTCCTAGCACATATGATAAAAGGGATAGGGTTGCCATAAGGTCAATAGAGTTGGGACAATCATATGGATGCTAGGGCTTGACATGACCAGCCGATTGATCAGACGGGACCTCTCCGGCCTGCGTCAAGCCTAAGGGCCAATGTGGAGTATTGCATGTCATGGGATCCCCACCAACGGCCAACAGGTGGTCCCATTGGGGAGTCTCACCCCTCTGCAGAGGTGAAGTCGGTGTATTCTAAAGTCCCAACCGACAGGACTGGTTTTTCACCTTGTTTTTATCTTTTTTGAGGAGGGTGCTCATGGTGTAATGGTTATTGTCATCGGAAACGGACACTGTTATCGAGGCTATTTGCATTTCCCGTAGCTCTAGAGAGAGCTATACATCAAAATGTTCTCCCTCTACTTATGGCAAAAAGTAAGACAGCCTGGACTCTTTAACACCGGCATGACAACCTGTCAAGGAAAAGGAAAACAAGGAAGTTTGAAGTCCGTTAAAGTTCGTTTGAAAATCGGTACTAATGTAGAATAGCACGCAATAGATAATGTCATTAGATTACATATAAAAGGCATTACATTTCACGGAAATACCGGAAACATTTGAGACGCAAAGAGTGTTACGGTTATTGTTAGGGTTATTGTTTGGCTACTTCGAGAGTTTCCATAATCTAATGCTATTTATGCGTAAAATTCAATTCTAATGATGTTATTTCTTGCACGTTTTTATTATAACAGAAAGAAAGGAAAGAAAAAGGACACGCTACACAGAAAAAAAACTACCATACGAAAGAAAGATAGAGAGTATTTGTACCTTGTGTTGAAGCCTGCTAGATCGGAGGGGTTGGGTAAATACATATACGGTTTTATCTCAAAATCCAAGAGAAATCTATGCGTCCTATTTCTTGTACAGGTTCTGTGCATACAGCATTTGTCAATGTGGTATTTTTTTTATTATCTTTCCCACCTACTTTCGCTGCATTCACTCGTTATATGATTAACTGTTTCATCTTTGTCACCCCAAAACCTAGACGTGTTATTTTTCACCGTATTATCATATTTTTTCTCTTGTCAAACTGGCACAAATTTACCAATCATTTTCGGTTTAACACTTTTAAATAGAAAAATGGAAAAACAAAACAAAATCAGTGAGTTGAAATAGAATAAAAACTGAATCCTTTTTACTCTATAAAGCATTTAGTGATGTTTATGTTTTCCCCCTAATCAGGACAGAAGATGAAAACAATTTTGTTAAAGCGAAAACCGTGAAATTAAATTACAAAGGAAGCCAAGAAATTCTTTTGACGGAAAATAGTGTTTATCTGAAGATACAAATGTGAAAAATGTTATTTTCAGAAATGTTATGTATTTGTTTCTTCCTTCACTGTGTATGTTTACGTAGCGAGTCTTAATTTTCTTATAAGTGGGCTCGTTTCTTCGTGTGCGAAGCATTTCTTAAATTAAGATCTCGGAAAATCTTGTTTGGGATTTTTATAAAACATTCGGATGCAAACAAATTTGTTTTTCGATCCACATTTTTATTTCGCCGTTTGATCGTCGATAGTAATAAACTACACACACACACACATACACGCAGAGGTAGCTATTTTTAATACCAGAATTGCCACACCAGATAGCATAAGAGAATTTAGTTCGGTTGGTGAGGTAGATTGTCAAATGAGAAAGAAAGAAAGAAAGAAGAAAAGCTTCGTTTGACGTCTTTTTATTCCTATTTTCTCGGATTCTCACTCCAACTGCCACTTCAACACCGGATCCCCCATTTTATGATTATCGTTTATCTCCCACCCATACCTGATTTTTTGTGACGTATTTCACCGATTTATTTCTGCGTATTGTTTATTCCCAAAATATTTTTCCAACATAAGAATTTTGTTGATCAGAATCCAAACAATAAAATGCATTCCAATTAGATTTTCCTTTCAAAATATTTTTTCCAAAATATTTATTTCTCTCTTCTTCACCTATAATTTACATTTACTGAAATCAGTTGTTTTGCGACCCCTAATTATTTAACGAGATCCTTAATTATATTGCAAAATAATTAGGGATTCGAGGATGGAATGGTATCATTTACGTCCCTAAAAATCAGTTGGCATTTTTTGGGGGAAATGCTGACGTAAGCAAAACTTATTGGGGTGTGGCGATAAATAATTGAGATGTTAAGGAGATAAAAAAAAACAGTTTTCAGACTCCAGAAGAAACCGAAGACGAAGACGAGAGATGAAACACAAACGAGTCAGCCGGAACTTAGCCGAACAGCTCAGTCGTCTCATTTTCTTTCTTTCTTTTTTTTTTTTTGTTTGACAGTTCTCGGCTAAACAACAGTTCCTCCCTATCTCTCTCTTGGTGGTGGCAGTTACTACTAACGAAATCAATGGCATAATAAATTTGTTGTGTGTCAAGAAAACAATCTGATTTAATTCGATTTAACTCGGGCTTAATACACACAAAAAAATAAATAGTTTAAAAAAAAAAAACGCCACGCCCCTTAAAAGAAGCACCGTAACGCGACAACGATGTTGATTTCGGTACATGTATATGAGGTTTATAAGTAAAATTCATGATTCCATTGGGAAAGGTATGTATCCATCTTTTCTTACCTCAATGCTACGATTGAATAATAGCATATACGGCGATTATAACCTTTGATATTGCAACCGATCGAGAAGAAGAAAAATGCATAATTCCAACTAAGTGTACTTAAAAATTGTCACTGCGTCGCATCCTCTGAATAGATGAAGTAAACACATAGGTGCTACCAAGTAAATTTCTAGGTTGTGAAATTAATTCGTCCAATTTCTTTCTTCCACCGCCAAGTTCGACGACAAACTTTTCTCGTCAGCAGCAATCATCTAGTGTTGTATACCTCTTTCTTGACTTACTTCTATTCTTTGTGATTCATCTTTTCTATCTTACGTCTTCTTCTAGGTCTCTTCTAACATTTCTTCTTCGTCTGGACTTCTGTTGGGGACTTTGTGTCTGGTCTTTCATTGGGTTTCTCTTTATCAGAAGCCCTGTGTCATTGGTAGTTTTTAGATAATAACACAAGACTTCGATTTACTTAGATCATATTTTATTCTCGAAATCCCCACCAGACTACCTGCGCAGATCGAGTTGGAGCGTGTATAACACGACTCACCACCGTCGTGGTTTCTCGCCGACTCACTAAAATCTATTTCAAATCTAAACCGGAAGAGGGTCTCCTCCACCGATTCTAACGCTATCCACCGGAAAGGGTCAGGATGAGGTCAAACCTTGTCACTCATCCTTCAAGGCCGTGAGCTGCAACTTATAGCAGCCATTTTGATTTCTACACTACTGTAAATAATTATTAGGAATCTAATAATTATGTAACACTAGTAGTCCTCCGTACACGTTCATCCACACCTTTTTTTTTAAAATAATTTCGCCTCCTTCTCAGTTGACTCTCATTTTATGTACGGCGATCTGAGAGAAATTTTCATACCTGCCAATTTACTATCGACACGTTTCTTTGCTTAGAAATCACACGTATTTGAATTGTAGTGCATGTAAGGCAGCCATATTATTCGTTGCCACTCATCATGCAAGCGGGACAGGTTCGCGCCTGCTTTGCTCCACGAAGCAAGTCCTCTCTCTTGCTACAAAACTGTTCAATGATTATGATTTTAGTAAGAACAGGAGTAAGCCGATTTATAGAAGACTAATATTCCCATCGCTGCTTAAATTCAGTGATCTAGCGGAAACCGATGTGATTTGACCGGAATAATACAACAGAAGTCGGATATGAATACGTAAGCGTAAAAAGCCCCAGAGAATATTTTCCATATATTTTTATTTTTTCAATATGATTCTTGAGATATTATCGATTTCTACACAGCTCTTCAATGTTTATCTCGTAGGCTAAAAGTGTTTGTTTTTTTCTTTATTAAACCTTCATTTGTGTCAAGTTATTTTTGTTTCATGAGTAAACACCTATAAATCTATTTCTAGGAAAACATTGCATATCTTTTTATAATGGAGATTCAGTGAGTCTGCCTGTCTGTAACCAAAACTACGTCACCACTAACGTCACAATTTCCTTAGTTATTTACGTTTAATTTTTAAACGGTTATCAAATAATCATTATTTAATCTTAACCAGCATTTTATTTATCAAAAGTGTCTCTATCAAGGTCTACCCAAGATAGATTTGCATCAAAACTGTCCATATCATTAATGTGTTTAAAATCCTGCAACGTGTGTTATATATCATTAAGAAATAAATGTTTACATACTAAATGGTGTGAATAATTTGCATACGGTTTTTTTTTAACAAAACTGTTTTTATATTATTGTGTTATTTTCAAACGTATTAAAAGCAATCCTATGTATAATTTTTATATTGAAATGAATTAAAATAAAGTAAAAATAAATGTAATCTTTTTTGAGTTTCAATTTGATTTCATTAGTCTTTCTAATCGATATAATATTCAATTGTATTAAAACTTAAATACTTGTGCCCGGAGGGAACATATTCTTACACTTTAAATATAAATAAAGTAAAATATTTAATTGTGTCAAGTTATTTTTGCTTTATATGTAAACACCTATAAATCCATTTCTTGAAAATCTTGGATATTAAATATAAATAAAGTACAATATTTATTTGTGTCAAGTTATTTTTGCTTTACATGTAGACACCTATAAATCCATTTCTTGAAAATCTTGGATATTAAATATAAATAAAGTACAATATTTTTTTGTGTCAAGTTATTTTTGCTTTATATGTAGACACCTATAAATCAATTTCTTGAAAATATTGGATATTAAATATAAGGAAATGACAATATCTATTGGATTAATCAAGACTTGTTATTTTTTAAAAAGTCTCTTAGACTCGAATTCTTTTTTCCATATTTACAAATAGAGACGTTTCATTGATATCCCGAGGTAGTAAAAATAAACATAATTTGAAATCTGAATATATAACTAATTAAAATTTCTAAGGAAACAAAATCAAACAGACTTTATATTGAATAATAAAAGATTTATTTATCAAAATTTAAACAAGGTACTCAGAGTGAAATAGAATTTATAATCGGTTTTTCAAAGCCTCACATTCTGATTTGACTGTGTTTTAGAATATTTTAAAACAAAAGATGCTTTTTTATTGCTGTGAATGTCATCGTTACCCCTATGAAAAAAATTAAAACCTTAAATTTAGTTTTTACACACTTTGTTCAAATTTGAGATCATTTGAGCGAGAATTGGTTATATCATTTAAATAAGTTTTTAGACACCCTATATATATATATATATATATATAATATATATATATATATATATATATATATATACATATATAAGGGGTGTGGGACTGGAAAGAGGAGATATACCAGGAAAAAGGGTTATAGGCATTTTAAAATGTAACTACTATATTCAAAATTAATCTTATGTAAGGATGGTTTGTATTGTTTGATGTATACAGCTTCAAATATTTGGAGTTGTTGTTTGTTTTTTATTTGTGCAGTATGTGTGTATTCTCCGTTAGAATTTTTCGGTAATTAGAGTGGCCCCCACATGTGCAGGTGAAATGTTGGGAAATGGAGCTATTATGTGGCATATGTAGAGTCAATCGGCGTGACAAGGTCGTTGAGGTAAGACCAATCCTTAAATAAGATTAATTTTGAATATATTAGTAACATTTTAAAATGCCTATAACCCTTTTACTGTCAATTATCCTCCTTCCAACCCCACACCCCTTAATATATATATATATATATATATATATATATATATATATATATATATATATATTTTATGTTGAAGTTGGGCGTCATTATGAAGCATAATAAATAATAATAATAAATTATTGATGGATATAGGATATAATAATAATAATAATAATAATAATAATAATAATAATAATAATAATAATAATAATAATAATAATAATAATAATAATAATAATAAATGCTTCATAATAACGTCCAAATTCAACATAAAAAAACATAGAAATATATACCGAGAGAAGCATACGGCGACCCCTAAAATACAACATATATATATATATATATATATATATATATATTATGTGTGTGTGTGTGTGTGTGTGTGTGTGTGTGTGTGTGTGAGCTTTAATCCATCTACGAAAAAAGCAGGTTGCATTTTCCTAAAATAAATAAAAGGTAATATTTCTATCATTTAATATCGCATTTGTTTCGCCAGAAGCAGGTGATACAACAGAAAAAAAATAACTACCAACTTGATGTATGAACTATTATGTGTAAAACGTTACGCTATGAAATATGTGATAATGATAATGTTTCTCTTTTTTGGTTTATAAAGCAAAATGTATCTGAAAAAAAAACATGAATCGAAAAGATACGTATATTATTATTTTTACACAATTTTCAGAATATAAAAGATATTCCGACAAACATGTCTGGTGAGTGTTGTGATAATATTGTGGAAGAATAGTAAAATTAAAGTAACATATCTACTTAGCATGTCTTAATTAGATTGTAATTGCATGAGAACTTGTCCCCCTTGATTTAAGTATTCATAATAATAATACAAAGCGTCTGTAAAAAAAAAACGCTAGAAAGAAAAATATTTAAGACGCTAAAACCATCATCGTTAATACCAGCCATGGGGAAGTTGAAATTTTCGTAAGTGCAATTCTAATTAGGTTTTCCTTTTCGTTATGTCTAAATTGTTTGTATATTTATTCTAAATTATTTCTGTAATTGTAGATTACGGCAGTTGAAAAAAAAAAATCTTTATTCCTCCTGAGACTGGTACACAGATACTACATGTGGTGTGTGCAGTGCTATCTCAAAATTAATACTAATCTATATATTAATACACTGGGCACATTCCCGTGGTGTAATAGTTAGCAAGCTAGATTCGTAGACCATTGTTAATGAGGCACCACAAACCTCTGGCCTTGTGTCACATCTAAGATAAGCTTGGTAAATAACTATATATTAATACTCCAGTTCCTTAATCATCCGACCGTTATCATCTTGCAACACCCTCTGATTAAAAATGTGACCGTCCAAATCGTATCAAATGAAATGCAAAAACCTTAAATCCTGATTAATTGAAGTTGAATTCTTATTTCTTATGAGTGTCTTCCCCACATCTGAATAATGTACCATTCCGTTTTTAATATAAAGAAAGAAAGGAAAGAAAACGGACATGCTACACAGAAAAACTACTGTACAAAAGAAAGAAAGAAAGAAAGAAAGAGAGTATGGAGCAAATAAAGAGAGGGTGTAAGCGAGTAGAAGCGATAACGCTGATCTGTTTCAAACGAACATAAGGAAAAAGTGAAAAGTGGGAAAGAAAGAAAAAAATGAAAGAGTTAAATCAAGATTATTTTTTACTTTTTACACATTCAACTATATTGCAATAGGTCTTAAGTAAACATATGAAACATTATAATATCTAAACTACTATACTGTGGTATATCCACAGGTCATGCTAGTGTATAATAATAAGGTTATCCTAATGTAAATAAGTTGAATTTTTTTATATAAACACTTATGTTATTTAATGACAATATCGGTAATTTTCAAGCATTTAAATGGTTTGTATTATTCGAAATTCTCTGACTATTGTCCTCATCTTTACTGTTATATAGTCAACATTTAACTCAATGTGCTTTTCGGCCTTCTTCAGGTGTTTCTTGTCGAACACCGGAAGCTTCTCGGGAACACTCTTCAAAATCGTGAACCAGCTCGGAAGACTTCATATCATAATCTGGATTCTTCAGGGAACTTCGAACCAAAACTTTTATTCAATTCACGGGGGTAGACTGTTCTCATTGTTTTAACCATGATCGGATACAAGTTTTAAGCTCTGTTGTTGGATATTGTACAAACGGAAATAGGAATTTCCGGTTGAATTAAAAAGAGGGGGGATGACGAAGATAACAAAGGACTTTGTCCTGGTGGTAGCGAACAAAGAAAACGTGTAGGTGTTTGAGAGATACAAAAGCAGTCAGGAGAGAGACAGCCGACGAGAACGTACTTGACCGCGGTCACGCACCATCAGAGCCAGCGGTCAGTGAGGTTCGGCCACCCCTCTTTGCCTCAGATCCCAGCAGTAGAGTAGGAGTGGAAGTCATTGTCAACCCTCGGTCATTTCATCGTCCACTCACACCCACCACGAGAGAATGTAAAGAAATAAACTAACGGTTGTTACAATGCCATGTGTTGAGTCTCTACGCCGACTACTAACCTACCGGCAGTATACCAGCAACGTATACGATCCAGAGTAGCGAAGAAGGGCTATGCAACACTGTTATGTGTTCTATGTTATTATCTCTCTTGACGAGGATTGAACCTGCAATCTACAGATGATTGTCACTTAGGACTATATTAACTCCACCCCTATACCATCAAATGGTGTCAAGTAAATTTTCTTTTTAAGTAAAAATTTGTGATCAATTACAATGCAAATAGATATTCTTAATAACACGAAGAAACTTATCTAGTTAAGCATTCTTCTCTAATTATAATACAAGCAATTATATGAGTTCAAATACCTTGTTAATCAAGGCAATTGTAATTAGCTGCTCTCAATTATATATTTTCAATTAACTCTTCCTGTAAGATCACTTTATCGTTAGGGCTTAGAATAGACTGAATGAATGATGCCCTCCACTAATATGGGTGTCCTGGGTATGACATTAAACGATATCTGATGGTAAGGTTTCAGTTCTGAGATCTGTAATATAATGAGTAGCTCTTTTTGCCATTACTTCCAAATCCACTCTGAATCTGAAGCTGTTGTAGCTGTTCGGTCCAGATCTATGTGTCCAATAAATTTATCTAAAAATTCTTAGTATTGTTTAAGAATACTCGATATCATTAACTGTAAATAATTTGTATAAACAATAGTTATTTTAAGATATAATTGTTTACTAAGAATTAATAAAATTACTCAATACAATATGCAAATTATGGGCAAACAAATGATTATTATTAAATAGTAAAAATTACACGGAATCCTGTAATAATTAGTGTTAGAAATACTTCAAACCATATAACTGTGTGCACATTATTTGTATGATATAGAAATATATGACTAGCATACGTACTCGTGAAGAGGGGTTGATTATATATATATATATATATATATATATATATATATATATATATATATATATATATATATATATACTTAATAATGTTTGCACACAGTTATGTTGTTTCAAGTAACTAATAATAATAATCTTTAATAAATAATTATAGCTTGAAATAACTATTCCTAATACAGGTTTGGTATAAAGTATACCTATTTAATATAATAATGTTTAACAGATCTATTTAACACATGGTTGGTTGATTGGTTGGATTTTACGGCATATCAACCCATTGGGTTATTTTATGCCAAAGATGTTTTGTTTTATTCATTTTTGATGGGTACTACATTTTTTAAACACATTTTTTTCAAATTCATTTTTTCTATTTAAGCCATAAATGGGATCCTAAGAGGTACTACCACTCTGGGTTAGAGTTGACCTGAGAATAATGGCAATGAAGGGGTACTCCACACTTCTCAGAGCTTCAGAACTGGTGCCTAACCATCAAATGCAGTTTAATGTCATACTCAGTACAACCTATAGAAGTGTATATATTATATATATATATATATATATATATATATATATATATATATATATAATAAATTAGTAGTTAAATAACGGATCGTTGTTTTACTATGATTGTTTAAAGTTCCGATTATATCAGAAAATTGTATGGAGATTCAGTGTCTGTCTGTAACCGAAACTATATCACTGCTTACATCACAATACCCTCGGAAAATGCATAAGTTTATCAATGAGTATTTAACTTATAGTCAAAATCCTTAATACACAGATAGAATAAATCTTATTTTTTTACGATATCGTTTATAAAAATCTGAGTTAGCTTTCCATCAAAACAGCGAACGTTAATAATGCATTTAAAATCCTGCAATGTGTCTTATATATCACAAAGGTTGACATAACATATGCTGTGGTTGATTTCCATACTGGTTTTAACAAAACCCGGTTTGATAAATAATTACTTGGTGTTATTTAATTTCGTTTGTCTTTCTAATTTGATATATTTCATCATATTAAAACTTAAATACTAAGTATTTAAGCCCAGAGGTTGCATATGTTTGCTGGTTTATACAAATAACTTGGATTACTTTTTTTTCAATATTCCTTTTAGATATCAAAATAGAAGTTGTGAGCTTTGAGTCATAACACAAATAAGATTATTCAGTTTTTGAATGTTTAAAGTATTTAGTCGTCCTCTTTGTTTGTCCAAGTGTCGATTTTCGGCTTCGTTTTTAAAACACTCGAAATTGTTGTCTGCACATAATTGCGAAAAAAAAGATCGACAAATTAAGCAAAAAGATCTTGCGTTTCACCCAGAGGAAAACTGAAATTTATAAATCTATATTTGTTTTTTCCAGACGGTAACTAACCTAGAAATCTCTTGAGAATATTTTTGCTGGTAGCGGAATTTTATTTGAGAATGTTTTGAAATATCAAAAAAATAAAAATAAAAATTGTTTTGGCATTTACTTGATTGTTAATTGCAATGTGAATCAGTTGCACGGATCTTAACTCCAACTGAAAAGTTTATATAAAATGGTGGCCTATCCGTTTGCTCTGGATGGATATGTGATTAATAAAAAAAATTAGGAAGGGAAATAGAAAGAAAAAAGAAGAATGAAAAGTGGAAAAAGAAAACAAGGAAAAATATAGAAAAATGAATGATAGGAGACAAAAAATTTTAAAAAAAACGGAGAAAACAGAAAGAGAAAAATTTTGAAAATAATTGGAAAAAAAAAGTGGAAAATAATTGAAGAAGAAATAAAAAAGGGTAAAATAAAGAGAATATAGTGTAATATAATGAGGTAGAAAAAAAACCCTAAAAATGTAAGTTATGAGTAGATAATAGTGGAAATTAACTAGGTGACCTGTCGATTTCTGATTGGACAGCACAACACTACCTATCGATTTCTTATTAGTCAGGACAAGGTAAAGAAGATAGTGAAAAAGAAAGAAAGAAAGAGTGATGAGATGTCAGTCTGGACTAAGCTGTTGATGAGAACAGATGTAATATGAGTGTCTGTTCTCCAAGGCCTTTTGACTTGGGGATAAAATAAACGGGCTCAGAAAAACAAGAACGCCTTGAAAAGAAAAATAGTTTGTCATTTACATAATTGCTAATTGCAGTGTAAATCAGTTGACGAATCGTAACCCCACCTGATAATGCAAAAGGGTGTCTCATAACATATCCATCCAGATCTCACGGATAAGTAAAATATTTAAAAAAAGAAAGATAAGGTAAGAAGAAAAGAAAGAAACGTCGAAAAAGAAAAGAAGGAAAATTAAAGAAACGTTTATGATGATGAGAGACAAACATAGAAAGAAGAATGAGAAAAAAGAAAGAGAAGATTTTAGAAGATTTATAGAGAGAAAGGAAAAAGAGAAGAAAGAAATAAAAGTGGAAAAGAAAAAAAAAGAGGAAAATTATCGAAAAATGAATGATGGGAGAAAAACAAAGAAAACGACAAAGACATAAGAAAAAAGAGAAAATATAAAAATAACATTAGGGGAGAAAAAGGAAAAAGAAAAGAAAGAGAAAAGGAAAGAAAAAAAGGAAAGATGAAAAAAAAGGAAAGATGAAAAAAAAGGAAAGATGAAAAAAGTGAAATGAAAGAAAAACAAAGAAAACGACGAATACAAAAGAAAGAGAAAAATAATTCGAAATATACGGAGGAAAAGGGAAGAAAACGTGGCAAAAGAATAGAAATAACAAATAATATGCATCTATTCTTCCTCTAGATAGATAGAGATGAACAGATTGAGATAGATAGATAGATAGATAGATAGAGAGAGGAACAGATTGAGATAGATAGATAGATAGATAGATAGATAGATAGACAGATTGAGAGATAGAGATAGATAGATATAGATAGATGAGGATGAGATAGATAGACAGACTGAGATAGATAGATAGGTAGATAGATAGGTGGATATTGAACAGACTGAGATAGATAGATAAATAGATACAGACTGAGATAGATAGATAAATAGATAGGTGGATAGAGGAACAGACTGAGATAGATAGATAGATAGATAGATAGGTAGATAGAGGAACAAACTGAGATAGATAGATAGATAGATAGATAGATAGATAGATAGATAGAGAGGAACAGACTGAGATAGATAGATAATAGGTAGATAGAGAACAAACTGAGATAGATAGATAGATAGATAGATAGAGAGAGAGGAACAGACTGAGATAGATCGATAGAGAGGAACAGACTGAGATAGATAGATAGATAGATAGAGAGAGAGAGAGAGAGAGAGAGAGAGAGAGAGAGAGAGAGAGAGAGAGAGAGAGAGAGAGAGGAGAACAGACTGAGATAGATGGATAGAGAGGACAGACTGAGATAGATAGATAGATAGAGAGAACAGACCGAGATAGATAGATAGTTAGAGAGCAACAGACTGAGATAGATAAATAGATAGATAGTTAGAGAGGAACAGACTGAGATAGATAAATAGTTAGAGAGGAACAGACTGAGATAGATAGATAGATAGATAGATAGATAGATAAATAAAATCAAATTGAAATGCGTTCATATTTTTTAATTTGTGAATTTGTTATATTTAGATGAATAGGTATATCCGGATAGATAGATAGATATCTTTAGAAGTGTATCGGTGTTAGATACAAATTAGCAGGACCTGTGGTATACCACAGTATGATAATCTAATTATTACAATGTTTAAACATGTTTACTTAGAGCTATTGCTAAATAGTGCAATATGCAAAAGTACAATAATCTTGATTTAACTCTTACTCACTCTTTTTTTCTTTATTTCCTTCTTTTCTTCTTTTCCTTATGTTCGATTGAAACAAATTAGCGTTGTCATTTAAGCTCGATCACCCCTTCCTCTATCTTTCCCCTGCTCTCTTTCTTTCTTCCTTTGTTTTTTGTTTCTTATCATATTTATTTATTTAGTATTTAGTCTAGGAGAAGGAAAACTTTGAATTCAAACTTGTTAAATTCCGCTTAGGAAATTGACCTTGTGTCAAATCCTCATCATATGGATGGGTTGGCAAATATACTTTTCGGTATATATTGATAAAACAAAATATGTCACGTGTGGTAATATCTATTTAGTGAGATTAGCTTTGTTGTAGCACAAGGCCAGCAGCATAGGGCATACTCAGAGAATTGAACTCACTCGGAGACATGTTCGCATCTCCTTATATATTATAGAATGCATGGACCATATGACCTTTAGGCACCCCTTCCGCGATCTCGACACACAAGGACACTTTTCTCATTTACACTGTGAAAAAATCCGGTTGTTTGTTAGGGGTTAAGGGTTAGGGTTAGGGTTAGGGGTTAGTTTTATAATTTAAAAAAATCTAAAAATCGTCTGTTAACAATTAACCGGATATTGACGGTGTAAATGGAAAAAATGTCCCCACGAATCAATATTGCAAAAGGGGTGCCTAAATGTCATATTGTCCGAATGCATTGCTTCTTAGAAGGTGTGTCAAAAAGTATCGAGATTTTTGTACTTTTTGACACACCTTGCATTCTGAAAAAAAAAGGTTCCATTTATTGTTCATTTATTTCTTGGTAAACACAGCTTTAATCTCGGCCCTTTTATGACACACTTTGTATTCTGAAATAAAAATTAACGTTCCATTCATTGTTCATTTCTATCTTGGTAAATACAGCTTCAATCTCAGCATTTTTATGACACACTTTGTATTCTGAAATAAGAATGAACGTTCCATTCATTGTTCATTTCTATCTTGGTAAATACAGCTTCAGTCTCGACATTTTTATGACACACCTTGTATATGTTATTTGTTATACATAGATCTTCTAGTATATATATATATATATATATATATATATATATATATATATATATTGTGTGTGTGTGTGTGTGTGTGTGTGTGTGTGCGTGTAATTTGATTTTCTTATAACATTTGTATGGTGTTTTCCTTTGAGATCGTAACTAGAAAATGGAAACCACCAGAGAAATCTCGCGTGTTGCTTTTTGATTTCATACAAAAATAACAGACAAAATACACAGATCTCCATTTCATTGCATGCATATGGTTCACTTAGAATGATAAAACCTGCTGCAATTGGGGTGTTTATAATCATTCAAATATGCACGCTATCGTATGTTTCATATTAATGAAACACACACATGCACACTCATACACAAATAGATAAACACTCACACATACACAAAGACTTTTATATATATATATATATATATATATATATATATATATATATATATATATATATATATATTATATATATTGGTTTGGAGGTTGATTTTGAATGCTATCACAATGCAGGTGTAAAGAAAAAAATAATAAGGTAACAATGGTGTTGTTTGTTAACCTGTAATTTATTCTTGATATTTCGAGATGAATTCTCTTTTTCACAAGAACACTGGAACTGAAGTAGTGGTCGCTTTTTTGTTTGTACGTGTGCGTATGTCGTCATGCACGTGTGCATGAAAATGCGTGTAGACTGTGACGTTATGACCGTACCCACGCGCGTGTGTGCGTATGAATGACCGTGTCTACGTGCGTATATATATATATATATATATATATATATATATATATATATACGCTCATGGATACGGTCATTTATATATATATAAATATAAATATACATAGAGCTTGCGCGCTCTACTCCCTCTCCCTCTCTATCTTTCCCCTACTTTATTTCTTATTATATTTATTCTATGTAGCATGTCTTTTTTCTTCCCTTTCTTTTTTATAATAAAAATTGAATTGTCCATTATTTAGCTGTGAAAAACAGGTTTAATAAATATTTGTGTTATTGATTCAATCATGTTATTCACAAACGTATTAAAAGAAATCCTATATATATATTTTTATAGAAATCAATTGAAATAACATCAAATTTAAGTGTAATAGTTTTATATTCATTCTTATTTAGTTTCGCTTTTCTTTCTAATTTAATATCGATATATCAATACTCTTGATCCTTGATCTTCCGACCGTTACCATCTTGAAACACACTCTTGTTAAAAATGAAATCGTCCAAGATGAAATGCAAAAATGTAAATCCTCATTAACTGGTGTTGCTTACCTGCCTAATTTTTATTTCTTACGAGTGTCGTCATCTCTGCTAAATAATGGGCTATTCCGTTGTTTATTATAAAGAAAGAAAGGGGAGAAAAAGGACGTACTACACTGAAAAATATAATAAGAAAGAAAGAGTGTTGGAGAAAGATAGAATGACAGGGTGAGGCTGCGGAAGCGATAACGCTTATCTGTTTCAATCGAACAGAATGAAAAGCTAAAAATAAGGAAATAAATTTTCATATCCACAGCTCTGCTAGTAACTTATAAAAGCAAGTAAAGTAGGCATATTTCCTGCAAATCTGTCCATATTACTAAAGCATTTAAAAGTCCTGAAATATGTGTGATATATCAGTAAAAAAAAAGATTTACATAGTGTATGGTAGGAATAATTTGCATAATGATTTTAATAAAAATGGGTTTAATAAATTATCATAGGCTGTTACTAATTTCTAATACTACCATGTTATTCTCAAACGTATTAAAATTATCCTATTCATAATTTTATATAGAAATCAATCAAAATAACTGTAACACATTCTATACTCGTTCTGATTTAGTTTCGGTATTCTTTCTATTTTGATTTAATATTTTATTACATTAAAACTTAAATATTCGCGCCCGGCGTAGGGTGCATACGTTTGCTAGTGGTTATTCATATAATTTTCTAATTGTGAGAACAGTTGTGGTGAATAGATATAATCAAACCCCGAAATCATCTTTTACTTCCAAATATGTGTAAATTTATATGGAATTAAATAGATATATTGATTTTCAAAACATTGATATTTTGTAATGAACATATATATATGATTTTATCTACATACAATCTATTTGCAAAGCAGCTGGAGTTCTCTACTCAAGTTGGATATTCGCATTAACTTATCAAAATAGTAAGAGAATTCAGACCAGGCACAGACATTTTCTTAACATAAATATTTAATACTGAAATATTCAAATCCCACCAGGTTAGACATACAAGGTTATTACTGAATTTGATTCTAAACTTTTACAATGACAACCACATACGTCTATACGCTAATATATATAATATACATGTGTGTGTGTGTGTGTGTGTGTGAAGATAGTTATCATTGAACAAATGGACACACAATTCTAATGAATTTTTTGCTCGAATTTTTGTGGGTTGTCAAAAACGTTCCAAAAACAATTTCTTTCACAAGAAAGTTTTTCCTGACAATGAACTACGGTCGAAACTAGTTGAGAACAACCAAAAAATAAATAACAGTAAAAAATATACCTGTCTTATCACTTTTTTTCATCTTTATATATATATATATATATATATATATATATATATATATATATATATATATATTAGTCTTTTTTCTTGTATTGGAGAATTGAAAATAAAGTGCCCGATTACGGATGTAAGAGCTGTAATTATTTATTCATTATAATGTACAATATATTTAAGGTGAGATTGTCACCACTTTTTGTCAAGACAACGCACCTGTTAAGAAATGTAGGGAATGTCAATTCATTTATATATATTCAAGTAGGAAGCGCGTGGTGTAGTGGTTAAAGTCATGG
>CM042138.1:91611775-91731775 GCA_023376005.1 Doryteuthis pealeii
ATCCTATCGGCGACGCCATATTATTATGAAGTGGAGCAGTATGAAAGGTAGGCAGCTGTATAGAAGACAAGTTGATAACAGTCTTACTAATATTAGGGTTGACTGAACAACCATATCTTTTAAACATAAGATGTTTCAAATGTTTCTGATGTTTAATATCAAGGCGAGTGACACTAAGCGTTCATTAATCAGAGCAATATACCGCGAAAACCGTATTTTGTCATAAACAGACAAAGCACCAATGGACTCGTGCCATAAACACAAATATATACTTCTTAATTTAACCAGTTTTTCATTGAATTTTGAGATAAATTCTTGTAGAAAAATTATCTCAGTATTCCACCCTAAGTGTAATTTTGCACTTAAAATCCGAAATCTTATGAAGGGCGGACAAACCTTGTTGGTGGTGGGAGAATGCGATATTTGCCTTTAAAGATGTTACTCTACTTCTAATTATTTGAATATAATTTAATTTCCAAATCAAATCTTGATCGTACCTGATCTTGAGATATTTGTACAAAATTTTATTAGAGCTTTAAAAAAAATATTTTACAATAGAAGGGGGAGTTAGCTATCTAGTTTCAATCCTCGCTCAACAGAGCTAAATATCGAGGATTATAGATTAAAACGTATAAATGGGTCAAATAAGAAAAAGAAAAAAGAAAAGAAAAGAACACATTCTTCTCTTTCTCCTAAAAGGGGACGAAAATAAGACTATGGATTGATAATATTTAAACCAAAACTGCACAAAGAGGGGCTACTATTGAGACCTATTCTATCAATGATAGGCTCATCGCAACATAAAGTTGCGAAATGGCTTGCCCAAGTGCTTGAGTCGGTTCTTGAATTCTAGAGTAATTATCTATTAAGGATTCATTCAATTTTGCTGAATTCATCCAGAATTATCCCAGAACAGAAAAATTTATGGTTTCTTCTGATGTCTGTATCCTCTTTACTTGTATTCCCATATTGGAAACTACTGATATTTGTACTGATTTATTGTACCGTAATCACTTGTCTCCCTCCATGATATTCCAGAAAGTATATTCATTAAACTCATGAAATTCGCTACTACCTCTGTTGAATATAGTTTCAATGATACAACAGATAGACAACAGATAGACAGAATAAGTATGGGTTCTCCTCTTGCCGTCCCTCCCCCTTCTATTGTAAAATATTTTTTTAAATAATGAATCTATTAGTGGTCTTTTTAAAGCTATATATATATATATATATATATATATATATATATATATGTGTGTGTGTGTGTGTGTGTGTGTGTGTGTGTGTGTGATGGCAGCAAACTCGTATTCAAGTATTGCAATTGCTTGATATAATAACAATAATTTTAGAAAAAGAAAAAAAAGCTCAATAGTTCAAACAAATATATGGTGAGCTTCAAAAAAGTTCAACAATGAGCTGCACGAAAGTGACAGTTTAGTCCTGCCAAACTCTTGCACATCTTCCCACATTTACAGGTATTTCCAGGGAGCACAGGGTATTTATTAGTCCATCCCGCCGATGCACAGATTGGTGACTGATCAGGCCAGCTTTGCTCATACATAGCCTTCCACACTGATCACATAGTAGACCGATTTGAAGCCCTTGATTGTCTACTTCTTTATTCTTGCGAATATCTCTCTTCAACTGCTCATGCTGTATACGGCCGGTCTCAAACCTTTCCGTGCCCTCCTGCACAGCTCTTCTCCACTGCCCACGGTCCAAAGACTTACTCTCCCAGGTCTTCACATCGATGTCACATTTTTTCAAGGTCGACCTCAATCCTTGTATCTCATATTGGGCCGTTCTATTGTATATATATATATATATATATATATATATATATATATATATATACACTAAGAAAGTAGCCAATTCATGACCGGACTCAAAAAAAAAAAAAAAAAGGAACACCATAGAGGGAGTAAGAAAGAGAAAATGGGAGTAAGAGAGAGAATAAGAGGAAACTTATTTATCAAATTAAAAAAAATTATCGAGACTTTATATAGTAGAATGTTTGTTTATTTTAGGAAATGTTTTTCTGCTTTGTTTACATTTAAAATATTATTTAAAAAAATGTATTCCTAAACTTGAGTGTTTTGAAACATTTAAAAAAAAACATTTTTGTACATATGACTAAAACTTAAATTCAGTTTTTAATGGAGTGTTTTTCTTAATTGCTTGTTGCGTTAAAGTGATAACACAAAATCCATTCATCATTTTAAAGTAGAGTATATAAGTCAATAAAGAAATATATATATATATATTATATATATTCTTTATTGCTTTATATACTCTACTTTAAAATAGTGACTGAATTATGTGTGTTAATATATTATTACTGGCCACACGTCCTTATACGGTAGTTTCGTCTTTCTCTTTAAGATGTATGAAAACTTATACTTTATAAGAAAAAGGATCCAACAACATATCCCCCCAATCAAAAAAATTAAATAATGGTTTCGTTTTACCACATTTCAGCAGGAAATAGAAATAGTCATTTCACTCCAATAACTTTCAAGGGATTCACCTCAGTTTGCAATTCGCTTCAATTACATTTTTTTATCTCAAATGTTTGATGAAAAAAAACGAATATTCTCTTTCTATTTCATCAATTCTGGACGTATATTTTTCTCTTTCATTTTTCTATTCTTTTAAGATGTCATGTTTTCCCCGAAAATAAGACTTATATTAATTAGGCTTACATTAATTTTCACTCCGAAATATAACACTAGCGCTTATTTTCGGGGAATGTCGAGTGTTTGCATCGCATGATGTGATTGCGAAAAATGCTTGTTTCTTTCGTCTTTCTGCCTAGAAGTTAAGCAGCAATGAGCCTGTTCAATAATTTGATGGGGGGACCATTTATTCAGCAGCTGGTACTGTAAGTAACCACGTATCAAAATGTTCACGTATCAAAATGACTTGATTTGAAACCCCGAAATGTTAATATGCTGTAAGTAACCACGTATCAAAATGACTTGATTTGGTTTTAAAAGAACCGAAATTTGTTAATATGCTGTAAGTAACCACGTATCACAAAATGACTTGATTTGGTTTTAAAAGAACCGAAAATTTGTTAATATGCTGTAAGTAACCACGTATCAAAATGACTTGATTTGGTTTAAAAGAACCGAAATTTGTTAATATGCTGTAAGTAACCACGTATCAAAATGACTTGATTTGGTTTTAAAAGAACCGAAATTTGTTAATATGCTGTAAGTAACCCGTATCAAATGACTTGATCTGTTATCAAAATGACTTGATTTGGTTTTAAAAGAACCGAAAATTGTTAATATGCTGTAAAACAAAACAACCAACCAACCAACCAACAGATAATGGCTTTTTTAAGAACTTCTAGTGTTGTATACCCTTTTTTACTTCTTTATTACATCTATTTTCTTCTGTTCTTCTATCTTACGTCTTCTTCTAGCGTCTCGACTTCGTCTTGGTGGTCGGTCGCACTTAACTCATTTCTTCTTCTAGATCAGTCTTGTTACCAAGACATTCATTAATAACAAAACCGTATTATTTTCTTAAGCTTTTATTTACTTAACTAAACACTTCATGTAACTAAACATCTGACTAACATAGCGCGCGTATGCAGTGAGTTCCAGTTAAGGCAGGACATCTTCTCTGCCCGACGTCAAACTGAAAACTGAAGACCCAACCAGGTCCCACGTGACTTCACGTATTTCGCGGGCTTTCTGTGTTCTTCCATGGAAAGTTCCGCCCGTGATATGAAAAGGGCCATCCCTTTAGAAATACAGGGGATTGACAATAATCTTATGCAAGTGCATAGATTATGTAACACTAGCTCCAGTAGAAAATGAACAACTTGTTTGTTGTTTTTGTAATATTTTTAAAGTAAATTTACACATATATTCATGTATTTTTACTAAATTTTCACAAACTAGTTTTCATGACTAGATTCAGCGTTAAATGACCCGAAAAGTGTTGATATGCCATAAACAAACCAACCAGCCAAGGCTTTTTTTCAACTTCTATATTATGTATTTTACTAAATTTACACACACTAGTGTTCGTGACTTTATTCAGCATTAAATGTATAAGAATTAAATGTGTGGTTCTTATAATACGTTTAATGTCTCAGTAAAACCTTCCAACATAGATGAATATATACATTAATAAAAGAAATACAACATAAAACAATACAGACTTTATTGTCTGAGCATAAAGAATATAAAAGTCTCTTACTGATGTTTGGGGGTGGCAAGGCTCTCAACTTAATTGGCAGAGACACCACGCGTCTAGTTCATCTTTTGTGATGCTAGACCAAGAGAAAGAGAGCCTCCCGGGCTGCTGTTTAAATACCCAGCTAGTAGTGTCACCTAGTGGCGAAAATCAGGCAGCAAGGGATGATAACCCTTTTGGACACGTGTCCATCCCAGCAAGGGAAGACAATCGCTACAAATTACCCAAAAAGGGTTGATAGGCGGTAAAATAATCCAGCGAACCAACCAACCAACCAGCCAGGGTTTTTTCCCAGAATGTGAACAACATCTGGCTCCGGTAGAAAATAAACAAGCTATTTTTCGTGATTTCTTTTTTTTACAGCAAATATACATCTATATTTATGTATTTTTTACTAAATCTATTAAAATTCGTTTTTTTCTTAGGCTAAACGAAATAATTTCTTACCGTTTTTATGTTTTGTTATTTCCTTTTTGTAAAGATCAAAGAGAAATGAAGAGAAACTTCGAAGAAGGAAAAAAAACTGACATTTTCATCTTCAGTAGACACTTGATGAATCACTGTGACACGGGACACATCTTATTTCTCTAACGATATAAACACTGCAGTCCATATAGACCAGCCTTTAGCTATGCTCCACATACAAGGTGTGTCATAAAAGTATTAAGATCGAAGTTGTATTTACCAAGATAGAAACGAACAATGAATAGAACGTTAATTTTTTCAGGTGTGTCAAAAAGTTAAAAGTGTACTAAAACATAATATAATCAATAATACTCGTGCCCCTTAATTGTAAGACCGTTATCATCTTGCAAGTGAAATCCTGATTATCTGGTGTCGCTTATCGTCGAATCTTTGCTTCTTAAGGTTTTCGTCACCTCAGCTCATAATGGATCATTCTGCTTTTATAATTTAGAAGGAAAGGTGTTTGTTTTTTACTTAGAAATAATGTGCTACACAGGAAAAAAATAATAACAAAGATAGAAAGAGAGTTGTGGAAAGATAAAGAAAGGGGAAATATAGAGAGATGGGTGAGCGTGCGAAAGCGATAACGGTAATCTGTTATATATATATATATATGTGTGTGTGTGTGTGTGTGTGTGTGTGTGTGTGTGTGTGTAAGTTATCCAAAACTGGTAGTAAGGGATGATTCTATTTGGGATCTTCAAAATCTCACTGTATAATTATATTGCATGTTTTTGTAGGTGCAAATACATATTCATAATATTAATTAAATAAATTGTTGAGTGGATGGAGACTATGGACTTAAATGGTTATATGATGTAATATCATAGCAACATTATAAACTTAATATGAATGCTGAAATAATGATTATCAATGATAATAATAATAATAATAATAATAATAATAATAATAGTATTTACTGTAATAATTGATAATGATAATATTGGTCTTGTAATAATTGTAATATTAGTAATATAATAAGAATCTAATATTTCTATAATTGTGTTTTTGCTGTGATTATTGTTTTAATTATATTATATATATATATATATATATATATATATATATATATATATATATATATATATATATAGTAATATTTATATTTTTATCAATTTATATATTGTTACATTTTTATTGTTTTATTTTTTTTCTTATTCAAAATTGGATTTATATATCAAATTCTACTTAGACTTAGTTGAAGTTAAAAACACCCCTTGTTAATCATTTAAAAACTTTTTTTTTCAAAATATAGTATAGACAATTTTTTATTCTATTTTTACATATTAAAATCATGCATATACATTTTTTTGAAAATGGCAGTTTAAACAGGAAATTAGGGATACCTTGTAACTTTCTTTAGCTTGAAGTTGTAAATTTATATTTCCTGTCTGACCTACATTTGATGGATTTTCTGGTGAATTTTCTTTGGGTTATTAATTTCATCTGATGAGACTGAGCTTCTAAGGAATTTTGGAAATTTCTTTAAATTTCTAAAAGCCTTTTGAGTTTTGGTCGAAAAACATTTATTACAGAATTACAGTTTATTGAGTTTTTCATTTCTTTCAAATATATATATATATATATATATATATATATATATATATATATATATATGAGATAGATAGATAGATAGATAGAATGGTCTTTACTGGAACAAAATTTTATGTCTTATTTGGATTATTCGGAGTATTGTCCTCATAGTCATTGTTATCTGTACAACGTTTCGGCCGATGTCCCCTCTGGCCAAATTCAGGTATTTCTTGTTGGACTCGGGAACTTTCTCGGACTTGGGAACCTTCTTTCCGGACTCGGGAACCTTCTTGTAATCTGAATCCATCACAGAACTTTGAACCAAACCCTTTATTCAAACCACGGGGTATTCCTGTTCTCATTCCGCTAACCATAGCTGAGTTACAAGTGTTAAACCGTGTTAATTATTATTCTCTGTCACTGTTTTCCCTGGTCAGTATTGAACCTGCAGTCTAGAGATAACTGTCACTTAGAACTGTCTTGACCTAACTCCTTTTTCCTCTAGGTTATGTGTCCAATTGGACATAACCTAACTCCTTTGTCCACTGGGCTAAGAGGTATGACTTCAATTAAGCACATATTCTCCCAAAAATTGTCGGCATAGCCATATCAAACAAACTGTTTTTTACTTTTATACTGTCGTGCAGCAAGTCTCCAAAAATGTAGGATATATCAGTTTATAAACAAAGCGAGAAATCTGGGAGGACCAGCTAATGTGACGGTTAGAATCCCCGCCTGTCAGCTAGGCAGTTAGGGTTCGAATCACACACAAAGCGGCTTCGAGTCTATAACTCTGCTGATGAGGCATAATAGGCCGAAATGTACATACAGAGAATGACTTTTTCTCGATTTGTTTACGCTTTACATTTGAACAGATATATTCGCCTAATTCATTAATCATCAACCACTTAATTTTCAAATTAGGTATGACTTCAATTAAGCACATATTCTCCCAATATATATATATATATACATATACATATATAATTAGGTGCGAACAGAAAATATATTATTTCTCTTAATTTTTGAGACGAGACTTGATAATTTGTATTATTCAGACTATTGTCTCATCTTTATTGTTATCTACACAACTTTTCGGCCGATGAGTCTTCTGGCCTTCTTCTGGTATTTCTTGTCCGACTCTGGAACCTTCTCTTCAAACTCAGGATCCTTCTTGGCGAACTCAGGGGCTTTCAGGTCGTAATCGCGAGTCTTCACGAAACTTCGAACCGAACTCTGCATTCAATCCACTGGGGTAGACTGTTCTCATTCCGTTATCCATGAACGGGTAAAAAGTTAAAGTGTAAATTATTCAATATTACTGTCGCCCTTGGCCAGGATTGAAACTGCAGCCCATAGGTTACTGTCACTTCGAACTGTAATGGTTAACGGAATAATTTGATGCCAACTTGTATAAATTTCCCTGTTAAGAAAGGTATTTTGTTTTCGCTAGTCATTAATCCACCTGAGAAGAAATCTAAAAATAAGCTTCGATCTTGCACAAATACGATTACGTGTTGGATGAAATTGGCTCGGCAATTTTCCGCAGAAATCTAACTCGGCAATTTTGATTTATATTTTGGAAAGCAGATGTCGGTATATTGTGTACAACAAAATTCTTTTTACTCTGACGCTGGAATGGAAAAAAAACCTCCAAATGGAAGCTAGTCAAAAAATAAAAATAAATAGCTGGTTTGGTTGTATACGTTACCGGATAAAGTGATTTCCGGAAAACAACTAAATAAGAAAAAATCGTCTCTCTTTTTATCTTTATATACATATATACATATGTACACACACAAACATACACACACACACACACACACACACACATATATATATATATATATATATATATATGGGAAGGGGGCTGTTTTTGTGTGCATATATACATGTGTGTATGCCTATGTGCATAAGTAAGATTTGATACATAGAATGAGTGAAATCAATTTTCTGTTACTCTCTACCGAAAAGAGAAAGAAAAACCTCTCTCCGTAATCCAATTTGAAATCTGATTCGGAATGTCGTCCAGATAAGCAGTTAACGCGATACAAAATAATTGCTGTATTTGCACTTTAAACATTTGATGCGTGTTTTGAGATATATTAATACTCTTGTTCCTCAACCTTACGTGCATTATCATCTTGAAACACCCTCTGCTTAAAAATGAGGCCGTCCACATCGTCCAATATCAAATGCGAAAATGTGAATCCTGATTATCTGGTGTTGCCTATCTACCGAATTCTTATTACTTATCAGTGTCGTCACCTCAGCTAAATAATGGACCATTCCGTTTTTACTATAAAAGAAGGGAAGAAAAAGAACGTATTACATAGAAAAAATAATACAATAAGAAAGAAAGAGAGTAGGGGAAAGAGAGGGGGTGTGCTCACAGAAGCGATAACGCTAATCTGTTTCAACTGAACATGATAAAAAGATGCAATGAAGGAAAGGAAAAAGGAGAGAGAGAGAGAGAGAGAGATAGAGAGAGAGAGAGAGAGAGAGAGAGAATTGAGATAATTATACTTTTTACATATTGAACTATTTGGCAATAGCTCTTAAGTAGACATATGAAACGCTGTAAGGATTAAATTATCATTCTGTGGTATAACCACATGTCCTGCTAATAAGCTTTTATTCAAATATTCATTTTAGAGTGCTACTTTAGATTCACATGTATGTCAATACTTTTAGTTGGCTGTTTTTATTTTTGTTTACGTCATGTCAACCTTTTTATTGTTATTTCATACAGACGAAAGTTTTAAAATGAATGTTCCCTTTTATATGATGCTTGGCTGAAAAGTTAATATGAGACGCAGATTAGTTATGGGGAAGTGATTGGCCCAAATGCTTACTCTCTATCATCAAGTCGTACAGATAGCACAGATTCCTTTGACTGACTGACTTACTCTCTCTCTCTCTCTCTCTCTCTCATCTCTCGGCAGATCCTCTACATGGCATCCAGTTTCTGCACAGAGCTGATGTAAGTTTTTAATCAATGGAATCTATGCACTGCAACAGTGATGTAAGAAATGTGTGGATTAAGCTGACAAATAAACTTTTGTTACATTACCTGAGAATATATTGGTCAGCCTATGGACTTTTCAGCCGACCCTCGTATCTGAGACAATCATTCACATTAATTTTAAACAGGTTAATAACACCCCCCCCGTGTCTCAAACAGACTGTTGAATTATTGATCCGACCCCAATAGATTTTGCCATTTCGGGTTAGACTTGACTTATAGGTAATGACAAGTTATATGCCATTGTAACACAATAGAATGGGAAAAGTCAGGAATTCAAGATTACGAGTAATTAACATAGAAATTTTGATGACGAATCACTAGGACTCTTGTCAAATTCTGATTAGTTAGGACAAACTAGTGAAGAGAGAGAGAGAGAGAGAGAGAGAGAGAGAGAGAGAGGAGAGAGAGAAGAGAGAGAGAGTGGTGAAAGATCAGTTTGGAACTAAGCTGTGATGGGGGAGGAGATGCAAGATGCATGTCTGCCCACTAAAGGCGTTTTACTTGGTGATATAAAAATGCTTTGTGCGTGATTCGAGAATTCTCGGTAGCCAGCTTGGTGTAATGGTTAGAGTCTCCCCCTGTCAGTCTGACAGGTAGGGTTCGAATCACGCACAAAGCACTGCCCTGTCTATAGCTCTGCTGATGAGGCCTAATAGGCTGAAATGTACATACAGAGATTGACTTTTTCTCGATTTGTTTACGCCTTACATTTAAACCAATATGCACGCCAAATTTATTTAATTATAACTAATTAATTTACAAATTAGGTATGACTTCAATTAAGCACATAATCTCCTAAAAATTGTCGGCTATCGCCATCTCAAACAGATTGTTTGTCTACTTCATATATATATATATATATATGTATGTATGTGTGTGTGTGTGTGTGTGTGTGTGTGTATGCACATGTGCGCTTTATGAGAAAAATGTTTCGCAAAGTAGTTTGAATTTTGTTATTTTTTATTAACTTTTTGGGCGGGCGTGACACGTGTTTTGGATTGTTTAAAATCCTCTTCAAGGTAATAAAATTATGTGCTGGGATTGCTATGCATAGGCATTTTAGAGTAGAGAGCGATAATGGTAAAGAATAATACTGGATAATTCCAGCTGATTCCTTGTTGAGTTTATGAGTCTCTGTTTATGAAGGCGGATTTCTATCATCGGGGCCCTGCAATGAAGTAATCACCATGACAATTTTATATCAATATCGCAAGAAAAAACGGACAGTTCTCTCTGGACCTCTTGAAGAACAGAGCAATTTTTGTTTCTTAAGAGTATCGTCATCTCAGCTCCTAATGGACCATTCCGCTTTTATAATTTAGAAAGAAAGGTGTTTTTATTTAGAAATAACGTGCTACACAGAAAGCCCGAAAGCGATGATCCTACTCTGTTTATATATATATATATATATATATATATATATATATATATATATGTTGTGTGTGTGTGTTGTGTGTGTGTGTGGTGTGTAAGGTATCCAAAACTGGTAATAAGGGATGATTCTACGTTGGTTCTTCAAAATCTCACTGTATAATTATATTGCATGTTTTAGTAGGTGCAAATACATATTCATACTATTAATTCAAATAAATTGTTGAGTGGATGGAGACTATGGACTTACATGGTTATATGAAGTAATATCATAGTCACATTAGAAACTTAATATGAATACTGCAATAATGATTATCAATGATAATAATATAATTATAATTATTATAATAATAAGAATGGTATTTACTACAATAATTGATAATGATAATATTGGTGTTGTAATAATTGTAATGTTAGTAATATAATAAGAATCTAATATTTCTATCATTTTGTTTGTACTGTGATTATTGTATAAATCACCATGACAATTTTATATGAATATCGCAAGAAAACATCGGACAGTTCTCTGTGGACCTCTTAAAGAACAGAGCAAAATTCTGAGAATAAATATTTCCGAAACAAATTAAATAAACGAACACAGACGAATACATTTAAATAAGCAATAAGCAATCTCCAGATAGATTGGTTTGTTGGTTGCGTTACACAATCTATGAGCAGTTATAAATCATCAACGTACCTGTAGTTAGAATTTGAATTAGGGTACATTATTTTAACATGACGGGATCCTATGGAAAGTTACCCACAGTTGTGACGGGTAATGACCTTTTACTTTGACCCCTTGGAAAGGCGCAATTTCAGACGCGCGGGAATAGGTTTTAGTTAATTAACAGATGCAAGCCGGCACCCTATGAGAGAGGATGTCTCTTAGGGTTCGCAACTCACTCGTGGTGGAATCATAGGCTGGGGAAATAAAGCTTTATTATCAAGAACTCCAAGTATTGTTGTTAATTATTAAGACTAGCAAATATATGCACTCTTCGGGTGCAAGTATTTTGGTTTTGACGTAATAAAATATTGTATCAAATAAAAACTATTTAGAAAATGATAAACTGAGGGGGTATAATCGAAAAATAGAACAGCTTTGAATCTAACTCTTCCATCATTTTCCATCACTCCCGTCTTTCATTTTTCCTAATTTATCTATTTAGTTAGATTATGAAGTATTTAATAAAATTACATTTCTTTCGTCTTGTTTATGGATTCGTTCAGAGAAAACAAAACAATTAGAAATCAATAATACTAAGCATATATTTATTAAAATCAAATTCTTAATATCAATATGCAAATTAGCCTTATCGTTCACACTGTAAACCGCTATTTTATTGAATATATAAATATACTTGCATGTTGTTAGTATGTAGTCCAGTGGCTTCGTCCCTGGATCTTTACACGTTAATAGCGTCGATCCCCGGGGTATATCCCCCCAGGCAATATCTGCCCCCTTGATTTAAAGGGGCAGGGCTGGGTTTATTGTCCAGTGCCTGAGCCCCCCCCCCTTGAGAGGGAATGCCGATGGGATCGACGCAATTTTTTTCCACCTACCATCCATGAGTCTCGGCATAAAAATGTCCTTGTGTCATGCCCTCATAAGTGGGATGAGAGGCAAATACCTGTAGATTAATCCAACAGTATTAATAAGGTATAACAATTTCATCAATAATTGAGGTTTAAATAAAAAATAAATTCATGGTGAATGTGACATCAATAACTAAGGGAATTGTGACTTGAGTAGTGATCTAGTTTTGGTTACAAACACACAATCTCCATTATTATAAAGATAAGCAATGTCCAGCCCAAGCTAAAAAGGAATTAACAAAGAAGACCAACAGATCAACCGAGAAAATGATCGTCGAATTAGAACCATTAGATGAAGAATCAGTAGAAGCAGAAGTGTACGAAGTAAGACCACTATCATCTCTAATCTAACTGTCTGTCTCTGTATTATATACCCTACGTATGATTTGGGTAATATAAGAGTTGACAACAGTTGGTTGGTTGGGATTTTACGGCATGTCAAACCGTGGTGGATTATTCTATGCCGATCTAGATGCTAGAACTTTTTTTATTTAGAAGATTTTATTTATATCTGGGAAGATATTTAAAACTAGGAAATTAAAATAGGAAATTAAAACTAGGAAATTAAAACTAGGATATTAAAACTAGGAAATTAAAACTAGGAAATTAAAACTAGGAAATTAAAACTAGGATATTAAAACTAGGATATTAAAACTAGGAATTAAAACTAAGAGAAGGTGAAGTCATTGGTGGTAAGTCATTAAAACATAAGTCAGTTATGTAAGACCAAAACAATCAATGGATCTGCGAGACTAACTTTTTATTATCCCACCTTCTACGCAGGCAATGCCGTGTAGCCACTTCTAGTAATATTTTTAAAAAATATAGAAAATATTTTTTATTAAGATAGATAGATAGGTAGATAGATATAAATAAAAGATGTACTTTGAACTTTTTAAATTCCGCGTAGCTCCGCTAGTATCACATAAATTACTTATCTCTTTATTTTAATTTTAGATTTTAACTTTAAATGAAACGAATCACGGGCTATACATTTGATTCCACGTTGTATAATTCTTTGAAAGTCAGTAGGCGTTTTCGAAACTTTAGTAACGACAACATTTGTTTGATATAATAACACATCTGCCTCTTTGACAATAGATTATCGGTAATGAGTAAAATATTCATAGGAACAGAAATGTTTTGTTTTTTTAGGATAATGCAAACTTCTATTTCATTTTTCTTTCGTAGCCAATCAAAATTATTGTTCTTTTTTTATTTCAAGTCTATAAGAATTCCGTCTGAAAAGTTTATTCAGTCGTAATGATTAATATTAGTCTTTCACACCAGCGTCAGCTGATGGTCTTTCACTGGAGTCTGAGTGACAACAAGTCTCCTCAGGTCTCCAGGACTCTTCTGAGTATTCTAACCGATTCGAACAATGCTGTTGTCTGAATGATCTCAATATTTTCTATGATTTCCAGTTCCTCTGGTATTATTATTATTATTATTATTATTATTATTATTATTATTATTATTAGCAAATATATGCACCCTCCGGGTGGAAGTACTTAAGTTTTAATGTAATAAAATATCACATTAAATTAGAAAGACTAATGAAATAAGAATGAAAAAAAAAGATTTGCAACAGGGGGGCTATAATCGAAAAATAGAACAACTGAAACTTACTCTTCCACCCCTCCCGTCTTTCATTACTAAATTTTTCTAATTTAACTATTTAGTTAAAATAGGAAGTAAAGAATTAAATTACAGTTATTTCTTCTTGTAAATAATTTTCTTTTAAGATTTATCCCGAGATTTTTGCTCATATTCATTAAGATAAAACCAAACAATTAGAAATCAATAATACCAAGCACATATTTATTAAAATCAAATTTTAAATATCAATATGCAAATAAGCCTTCCCGTTCATACTGTAAATCGCTATTTTGGTGTATATATAAATACAATTACATGTTATTAGTATGTAGATATGGTCAACAGTATTAATAATGTAAAACAATTTTATTAATAATTGAAGGTTTAAACGAATGAAACCATGGAAAATTTGACGTAAATAATTAAGGGAATTGTGACTTGAGTAGTGATATAGTTTCTGTTACAGACAGAAAAACACACAGTCTCCATTATAATAAGATTATACAAAACTATTGTTAAAATTCTTCTAATCTTTGTATATAATAATTCTATCCTAGAAAAAAAAACAGCACATCATAACGATATTTTTATTAGAGCAATATCCTTAAAATGCACAGATTTACAGAATAAAGCAATTTACAATTTACAACAAAATGATACTTTCTGTGGGGGTCTGCGTCTGCGTTGTATCGAATTATTTTAATCGCCCAAATTCACGATATAACGGACACAACTATTAAATGTTTATTAATTAGAATCCTTTCGGGTCGTCAAGTTCTTGAGTGGAATTTAACGGGTTTGAAATTAGAGTTTTCCTTCTCATAGGCTGGTTACTTAGTCAAGGTTAATGAACCCAGTCTGGCCTACTATTTACTCATAGCTGAAGGAAGAGTGCTTGAAGGCATACCTTTCCCAACGGTATTTGCCCTATGTGACATGCAAACATCCTTATATATATATATATATATATATATATATATATATAGAGAGAGAGAGAGAGAGAGAGAGAGAGGAGAGAGAGATAAAAGGATATGAAAACACACGATGCTGTTAAAAGGAAAATATTTTATATCATATTCATAGCTAATATTGAACAATATTTCGATTTATAAAAATCATCATGCTATGAAAATGATATAAAATATTTTCATTTTAACAGCATCGTGTTTTTTCATATCCTTTTATCTATACTTATACCGTCGGATTCATTTACTTACTCTTAACTTATATATATATATATATAAGTATGAAAAGGTGGAATGAAAACATCACACAATGCTGTTAAAGAGAAAACAGTTCATAATATAATCATAGCTGATATTGATCAATATTTCGATTTTACAAAAATCATCATCAGAGCTCCGTGGTGTTTGGGTCGGAGATAAATGTCAAATGATGATGATTTTTGTAAAATCGAAATATTGATCAATATAAGCTATGATTATATTATAAATTGTTTTCTCTTTAACAGCATTATGTGATGTTTTCATTCCACCTTTTCATACTCATACTGTCGGATTCATTTCCTTTCTTTTAACATATATATATATATATATATTATATATATATATATATATATATATATATTGTTTGAGCTATTGCTCAATTACTCATATTTTTTAGTACAATCCCACTTCTTTTAGAAATTGTAAAATTCTGAATGGTCTTATTTTCTAATATTGTACAATGACGCTAATAAATTACTGTAAAGCATCATATTTCCTAGGTAGAAATTATTCCAATCTAACGTTACTACCAAAGTGGCAAACTGCTGAAGGTAATTTGCATCTTAAAACGTCAATGCACCTCATATTCTACTCAGATGGATTAATTTACCTGCTTTGGATTAGATTGGAACTCAGGATTAATGGTACACCGTTCCTCACTCTCCAACTATTAACTGTGCCACTTAATTGAGAAAAAAATTTGGTACAAGTCAGAAATATATGGCACCAAATGGGAATCAGACCCAGTAGTAATGGTCTAGTATTCCAAACCTTTACGTACCTTGGTAGTAATATCTCATCCATAAAAAACAATGTTAATTCACGCATAGTGAAGGCATGATCAGCTATAAACAGATTATACATCACATGGAAATCTAGCTCATTGATAAGTTAAAGCGACAATTCTTCCAAGCCGTTGTGTCAGTGTTACTGTATGGCTGCACCACTAGGATCCTAACAATACGCCTAGAGAATAAGCTAGGTGGGAGCTGTATAAGAATGCTGCGTGCGATTGCAAACAAATCCTGTAAACCACACTCCACAAGAAAGCCGCTGTACGGCCACTTGCCCCCTATCACACAAAACCTCCTAGTGAGACGAACAAGACATGCTGGTCTCTGCTGGAGAAGCAAGGCCGAATTCATAAGCAACGTTCTCCTGTGGAAGCCAGCACATGGGCACTCACCCGAATTACACTGTGCCGCTTGATTTACAAAGCTTCACATAGAGAAAAGAAAAATAGAAAAAGAAAAAGAAGAAAAAGGCAAAAAGAAGAAAGAAAAGAAGAAGAAAGAAAAAGAAGGAAAAGAAGAAGAAGAAGAAAGGGAAAAGAAAAAGAAAAGAAAAGAAAAAAAAAAGAAAAGAAAAGAAAGAAAAAGAAGAAAAGAAAAAGAAGAAAAAGAAAAAAAAAGAAAAAAGAAGAAAAGAAGAAAAAAAAAAGAAGGAAAAGAAGAAAAAGAAGAAAAGAAAAGAAGAAAAAGAAGACGAAAAAAGAAGAAAAGAGAAAAGAAAAGAAAAAGAAAAAGAAAAGAAAAAAAGAAAAAAAGAAAAGAAAAGAAAAAAGAAAGAAAGAAAAGAAAAGAAGAAAAGAAAGAAAAAGAAAAGAAGAAAAAGAAGAAAAAAGAAAAGAAGGAAAAGAAAAAAGAAAAAGAAGAAGAAAAAGAAGAAAAAGAAGAAAAAAAAGAAAAAGAAGAAAAAGAAGAAAAAGAAGAAAAAAGAAAAGAAGAAAAGAAGAAAAAGAAGAAGAAGAAGAAGAAGAAAAAAACAGCCATTATTTAAAACAGCAATGGGTCATAATACAAAGATTTTGAGGATTAGAAGTAATGAATAGAAATAGATGTTATTTATTCTGTCTACTAAATAATAAAAGACATTCTATTCAAATAAGCTGAACCGAAAAATCTATGCACATATTTACAAGAGGGTTTACTTTTCGTTGTCGGTTTGGGGTAAGAAATTGATTAAAAAAAACAAGGCAGAAGAATTGATTAAATAAATAAAAACTGAATGTTATGTTAATACAGGAGATTGTAGTGACTACAATCCCTCCATCATTTCGTATGCGGTATTCAATAGGTTGTCTTTTTACAGTGTGAAACAATTGTAAAATAAAGCACACAAACTACAAATTTATTTTTCAGTCTAACATCACAATTCTCTTTTAATCATTTCCATCTTAATATCAACGAATTGAGGCATAATGTCACCATGGTTATTGACTCTCCCAAACAATATGATGTGGACTGGGTGTTTGTTTTTCATCACTATCGGTGCATTTTCCCTGTCCCAAGCTCAAGGAGGTCATGAAGGAAACCCGTTTTGAGAATGTGCACGACATCAAAAAGGCCATGACGACAAAGCTAAGGAGAATCCCGGAAGAATCCAGGGTAATTAGGAACTTTTGTTAAGTAAATTAGGGTGTCCCAGAAAAAACAGAACCCACACATTTTGTAATAAAACTTAATTTTCCCATTAAACAAATAAATTAGGGTTTAGGGTTACAGGCTGACCCAGAAAAACAGAAACCACATGATTTATTTAATTTCCCATTATACTAACCCCAAAACCCTAATTTAATTGCTTAATGGGGAAATTAACAGTTTTATTACAACATTTGTGGGTTCTGTTTTTTCTGGGACCCCTAATTTACTATACAAAAGTTCATAATTACTGAATCTAGGAGTGTATGCAAGCATGTCAGAGAAGGATAGGAAAGTGCATTAGATTTCAGGGGGATTCATTTGAAGGGGATAACTTGTCGTTTGCATGTCATTGGAACAGAACACACAAAATAACCAGAAAAGAGTTGACATCTCCTAAAAGGAAACAACCAATCTCCAATACAAATAATTCTCAAACAAATCTGTGTGATCCGTAAAAGTGACCCAAAGAGTTTGTCCCACTCTGGGGCAGTACGAACCTGGACGTAATGGCAATGAAGGGGTACTCCACACTCTCCTTAGCTCTAGAACTGGAAATTTGCCACCTAATCACCTCTAAGGAAAATAACAAAAAACAAAATATTTTGAATAGAAGGTATGTCAGAAAAGTTCCAATATGTCAGAAAACTTCGATGTGAGGGGCATTGCCCACTTCAAGTTCTTGCCACAGGGCCAGCTGATCAACGAGCATGTCTACAAAGATATACTACTGCGCTTGCTTCAATCAGTGCATGAGAAGAGGCGAGATGTGACAGGACGACTCGTGGGTGTTTCACCATGACAAAGCACCTCTCCACACTGCCATGAGTATTGAGAGTTCCTGGCCCAGAAAAACATCACTATGCTGGAGCAACCTCCCTACTCGCCCGACCTGGCTCCATGTGATTTTTTCCTCTTCCCCAAGTTCAATGGGGTCATCAAGGGAACCCGTTTTGAGGGTGTGCATAACATCAGAAAGGCCGTGGCGACAGAGCTACGGAGAATTCCGGAAGAATCCTTCCAGGATTGCATGCAAGCGTGGCAGAGAAGGATGAAATTCCTTTGAAGGGGATAACTTGTAGTTTGGATTTGAAATAATTTTTTTGTGACACCAGTCTTGGAACTTTTCTGACATACCTCGAAAGACGTAATTGCAGTTTGAGTTAGGTTACAAACACAAATGATCATTTTAATAAACCCTGGAGGTATTTTTTATAAATAAACTTATTCACATCACGAGATTAAACTGTAAAATCTCTGCTATCACAAACAACCGACAGATGTATGCAAAGTTTCACGCTGCTAGGCAAGCTTTAGGTTAGTAAAAGCCATTTTGAGGTATTCTTTAATTGCCTGAAGAACACTTTGCGGCATGAAATTTTGAATAGCAATTCTATCAGTTGGTGTTATCGAAAACACACACACACACACACACACACACACATATATATAATATATATATATAATATATATATATTATATATATATATTCTAGCAGGAACCGTGCAAATGTAAGTTAATTAATACAATGTTTTATTGGTTTACTTAAGAGCTATTGTAAATATTTCATTATTTAAAAATTATAATAATCTTGATTTAACTCTCTCTTTCTTTTTGTTTCTTTCCATCTTTTCATTATGTTCGATTGAAAAAGATAAGCGTTATCGCTTCCACGCATTCATATTCTCTATCTTTTCCCTACTCTCTTCCTTTCTCTCTTATATTTTTCTGTGTAGCATGCCAGTTTTCTTCCCTTTCTTCTTTCTAACAAAAACGGAATAGTCCATTCTTTAACTGAAGTGACGGCACTCACAAGAAATAAGAAGTTGGCGGATAAGCATCCCCAGATATTCAGAATTGACACCTTTTGCATTTCATCTTGGAAGATTGTACGCTCTCATTTTTAACACGACTGTTAATATACATGTATAAATGATGGGACTTAGAAATAAATTATTTGCGAGAAAATGATTTGTCCGACTAATGTGGCTAAAAATTTTTGCAAAACGTAAATTTGTCTCACCTGAAAAGAATTGGGCATGTAGAAAATATCAAGGGAGTTAAACCAAAGAATTCCTGTTTTCTTAGAAAGTCTTCGGAAATGGGCTTAAGTAAATGTAACATTTAAACTAAAAAGGAAATTTAATTCCTGGGTGACAAAATGGTTAAGTGAGAATACTGTCAGAGAAAAAAAAGGGGGAGACAACATAGAATGTGTTAAGTCCAGGCATATGTATATGGGTGGGTGATTGTCCTTTAGGGAAACAAAGGATCAGTCAGGTAAAGTTTAAGAGAATTATACGGCTACCATGAAGTTAACGCAGTTAGAGATAATATCTTTAGATGGTTGGTTTTAAGAGAAAATGGTCTGAAAACTGGGGACACTGAAACTGATAAAAAGTAATTATATTTTAGGAAAAAAAACATTCAGAATGTTTGAGAAGATAAGTACCCGTTTCTCGGTGGTTGAATCGATAGGGGTATGTAGGGGTGGAATCTGCATATACTCAACCGGTTCAAGGCCCTTCTGCAGTTTTTAGACCAGCCGTTGGAGTGAGAGGTCGCTCTAGCAGCAGTAAATAGAAAATAGGCAGGGACCTACATCAGTGATGCCAGCAATCGATTTATAATTTTAAAAATTTTCTTGCCAGCTAACAATATAGACTTAAGTGTCCCCTGCTCCACCCCAAACTGTACAATTCTATTAGCGTCCTGTAATCAAACTTTGTGTTATGTTTTTCATCCTTGTGAACCTGTATAACTCGTACCCTTCGAATCGGCCAACACAGAACATTACAACGTAGGGTCATAGAAATTGTTCAAAGATGGTGCAGACCAGGGTTTTATTATACCTGTATTAAAGCCAAAATATTATGAACTCTCTTTTTCTGAAACCATTAATAAGGATCTCGATAAGGTTTGAAATCTAGGCGTTATAGCCTAAACATATTATTTGGAATGGAATGTCCCTACTGTATACATAAAAAATACCCTCCCCCTAGCAAAATGCCTGACGCGTGACCTATTCTGAGCATACAAGTAATTTAAATCAACGAACACTTTGACGATAGCGTAGTGTCCCAAAAACGTGAGCCTGGACTTGTTGATATGGATGATGAGCTGCCAACAAGCAGCAGATCCTTCCTCTCCACACTACCGTTGTGATCTAAAGGAAAGGCAATAAAACAAAAAAACAAAAAACAATGCAGTTTGGCATTGATAGTGTCGCAAGATTGCTGGATAGCGCTGTAGTTCAGTATTACACCACCTTAGGGACTCCAGCTCCGGATTTGATTACAGAGTTTACTCCGATCAATCGGCTGGTCACGTCAAGCCCTAGCACCTATATGATTGCCCCAACCCTATTGCCCTTATGGCAAGCCCCAACCCCTTAAATAGAAAAATGTATTTATAAAAAAAGTGTATTATGCATTAAGAATTGATTTATTTCAAAACTTTATCGGCATTAAATGACCCACTGAGGTTGATATGCCGTAAAACCAAACCAAACCAAACCAAACTAATCCTACTACTATTGGTGTGGATGGCTATCATTTACCTTTAACGAAAGAAAACAATTATAATTTAAATGGATTATTTTAAGAAAATATTGAATTTTAAAATTTCTTTTTTATCATGAGTTGCCATTAGAAACAAAAAGGAAAACAAGAATATTTATAAAAAATAATAAAAATAATAATGAAAAATTTGAATTAAAATGAAATGCCTGAAATTTTAATTCTTATTCATGGTAAAAAAAAAAAATTCTAAATTAAAATTTGAATTTATTGTTTCCAGATTCTTTTCCCATGTGCCCTACGTGCGGGGCTAAGATTACGCAGAGGGTAAAACCACCAACCCAAGACACTAAACTGCATCTAGACGGGCAGTCCGAGAGTCCCTCTCTGATCAATCAGTGGCCACACCAGGCCCTAACACCTAAACGATTTTCCCAACCCTATTGCCCTCATGGCAAATCCCTTAACTCTTTCATCATATGGGTGCTAGAAATCATAGGCTGAGGGTCATATATTGTCCTGGGTATGACGTTAACGTTCAAGTTATTGTGCTCGGGAAATAGGGAGTACCTCTTCATCCCCATTACTCACAGGTCTACTCTGGAGCGGAGCGGTAGTATCGGTTAAGATCCTATCCATGGGTGAAACAGAAAAACATGAGTTTAAAAATGTGTTTATAAACTTGAATTTAAAAGAATTGAGTATCCATCAAGAATGAATAAAAAGGTGTCTTCGGCATAAAATAACCCAATGGGTTAACATGCCGGAAAACCCAATTGTCCAACCAGCCAACTAAATTGCATCTAAAGAGGAGTCTCCGGTTCTGGACCCCTTGGAATCTTGGACTACCCCTTTATTAGCATTAGTCTTAGGTACACACTGACCGTGAATGGTATAACATATTAGCGTCCTATATATGAATATGTTCGTAATTCTTTTTATCAATATAGGAATGGAGCGTTGTGGCTCTATTTGAAAGGTGTTATGAAATGGTAATGGTGATATTAAATATGCTAATCTTCTCATTTTCATGTTTGCTTGGCTGGTATCTGCTTGTTGGTATTTCTGGATTGGTTGTTGGCCTGGATAACATTCTCGCTATTTGAGTCTGGAATAACATGGGTATCTCTTGAGGAGATTTTGTCTTGTGCCGTCTATAGTTTTTAATAACAACGCAAGACGTTCTTGATTTTTTCTCATGAGTTTATTTATTTTATCCACAAGTCAAAATGCCTTGGGAAACAGACACATGTCTTGCGTCTATTCCCTTTAACAGTTTCATCCAAAACTGACCACTCATCCTCTTTCTCTCACTCTCTTCCCTGCCTTGTCTTGACCAATAGGAATTTGACAGGTAGCGTTGTGCTGCCCAGTCAGAAATCAACATGTGGCCTAGTTCATTTTCACTATTAACTTCACGTAAATTAGTTTTTTTTACCTAATTATATTACAGATATACATTAAATCATATAACCGAGTTTAAATAATAATAATATTCATGAAGAATGAATAGAACAAAATGTTTGCGGAATAAAATAACCCAATGGGTTAACATGCCGTAAAATCCAATCAAATTATCAACAACAAAAAAACTGTCACGCTAGGATTTGTCAAATGTGCTGAAAATAACTCACGATCGGTAAATTAACATACCGGCAATAATTAACGATGTTTGGCCTCTACTTTTCTGTCGTCTAATGCAAACGAATTGCAATCGATTGTCGCCAATCTGTTTGTATTTTGAAACGCCAATTAAAAACCTAATGCTATTAATCATAGAAATACCTCACGATATCGAAACCTCATTTATTATTTCCTTAAGTTGAATTAACAGCCATTATCCGACTTTATTCGTTTTTGTAATGAAAGCATAACAAAATAGAGGCATCTTTCAAGAGAGGGAGATCTTTTGAGTAGAATATTCTAAGACTGTTTACAATCGATTTACAATCTTCCTATCATCAAATCAAAACCACTACCACCACCAGCAGCAGCAGCAGCAGCAAGTCATGATCGATAATGTAACATTCGTAGCGACAAATATAACGGCCAGAAACCAATCAAAAGCAATAAAATACCTGACAGTCATGCTTAGAATATGCTGGCCACAAAACAAAACAAAAGAGAGAGAGAGAGAGAGAGAGAGAGAGAGAGAGAGAGAGAGAGAGAGAGAGAGAGAGAGAGAGAGAGAGAGGTTGGGTTTGTTTTGTTTACCGGCATATATCGACCACAGTGGTTGATTTAATGCCGAAAAAGTTTTGAAATAAAATCATTTTTAATGGAGACTCAATTTTTTATAAACATTTTCCCATTTAACCCATGGATTGGGACCTAACAGGTACGACCCCTCCGAGTCAGAGTGGATCTGGGGGAAAATAGTGATAAAGGGGTGCTCCACATTCCCCAAAACTCCAGAACTAAAATCTCACCATCAGATAGAGTTTAACGTCATTCCCAGGCCATGTAGACCCTCAGCCTTTTAGCAAATACATGATGAAAAGGGCTGGGGCTTGCCATCAAAGCAATAGGGTTGGGTTACTCATATAGGTGCTAGGGCTTGACATGACCAGTCGATTGATCGGAGGTGTTTTTGGGCATGTCTCTAAACTACATCTGATAGTAAAGCTCAAATTCTTACGATACGTCCGCTCTGTCGCCTGCGGCAGTAGAATACGCCATCTACAACTGTGCAGAAAGAGATAAAATCCCCCCTATGGGACCAACTGTTGGTCGAGGGTGGTGACCCGTGATGTTTAAGAACAGAATCCCGGTGGCTGAGCAACACACCACTTTGGCCCTTACTTAGGCTAAGTAGTTGAAGAATCCTGCTCCGATCAATCGGTGGGTCACGTCAAGCCCTAGCACATATACGATTGTCCCAACCTGATTACCCTTATGGCATCCCTCGAATCCTTTTTTTTATCATATATGAGCTAGAAAGTGGTGGCTAATGGTCCTAATGTCCTGTGTATGACGTTCAACTATCTGATGGTGGAGTTCCAATTCTGGAGCCCTGGGGAATGTGGAGTACCCCTTCTATTCATCACCATTACTCATAGGTCCACTGAATCCAAGTGGTAGTACCTGCTAAGGTGCCATCTATTGGTTAAATAGAAAAACCCGAGTTTAAAAAAATGTGTTATATTTTTTAACGTTTAAAACAAAATTGAGTACCCATCAAGAATGATTAAGATAAAAACCTCTGGCATAAAATTACCCAACAAGGGTTGACATTCCGTAAAACTCGACCAACGAATAAACCAACCAACCATTTCTTGTGATCTGTTGAATTTAGAGCAGCCCTTCCTTGTCATTACTCTCTAAACCGAAGTAGCTGTACCTGTTTGAGTCCCATCTATGAATCAAATAAATATGCATTAAGTTATTCGATTCTTTGTTCAAGGTACACCCTCTTCAGAAGAACTAAAAAGGATATGTTGCTACATTTTATATATTACAGTCCGGTCTGGAATTATTTTGATAATTATTTATGTCTTTTGAAATATATATATGTATATGTATATATATATATATATATATATATATATATATATATATATATATGGTACAGAAAAAACAACTTATAAACTACTAAAAGTAAAGGAATCATATGTAAAATGGGGAGGTGATATTTTATTATGGAATAAAATATAAAATAAAGGGGATACGAAGGCCTTTTCGACCGGTACTTTTTCAAGTATTTACACCGGTGGCAATTAAAAGTCATAATGTAAAGAAATTAATGAGAACGAATGGGAGTAAACCAGAGAGTGGGAAAAAAAACCTCTGGTTTACCCCCATTCGTTCTTATTAATTTCTTTACATTCTGACTTTTAATTGTCACCGGTGTAAATACTTGAAAAAGCACCGATCGAAAAGACCTTCGTATCCCTTTATTTTATATTTTATTTCATAATAAAATATCACCTCCCCATTTTACAAATAATTCCTCTACTTTTAGTAGTTTATATATATATATATATATATATATATATATATATATATATAGTTGAAAATGGGAGCGAATCCGACGGTATATTGAAAAGAAAGATAAAGGAAAGAAAGTGTTGATTGGATAAAATACGATTATTTTATTTTATTAACTGACACGTGTTTCGGTCAGGAGTTTATCTATGTGTGACAGATAACACGAGGTGAGTGGCGAACGTCAAGGCCTGCCGTATTCTCGAAGGAAGCGGGCTAGGCTTTGCCTGACATGTAGGACTGTAGAATAGAACCCGCTTCCTTCAGAATGCAAACGTTGTCACCGAAGTCGAGAAGCTACAGTCCCTGATGTAAGCGCCAGGTGCCCGGATGATAGCTATGAGGATTCCGGCGGCCGGGTTTGGATCGAGAATCTCGTGTGTGGAGCGCAGATACCCGGATGTTGAGGATAAACTAGTAGAAGTAGATTGGAGTGACGACAGGAGTCGAGTCGCGATTTTGAGTTGCTGAAGATTTTACGACGACGGATTTTTCAGCTGCTGAAGATTTTTGAGTTGATAAAGATATTTTGACGGCGACGACATTGCCAACAAGACGAATATTTTTTTCCCTCTATTTTTTTTTTCATTCTAGACTATGTATACATGTATTTATCTATTATTATTTTAAATACAAAATGAAATAAAATAAAAATAGAAAAAACACAGAAATGTTTAGTACACAAAGAACTAGCAGCCTTCGTCAGAGTAAATCCTTATTGTTTTGAATGAAATCGGTTGAAATTCGGAGAATTTCCGAAATGTTCGAAAAAATAATTTTAAGAAGCAGCTTCAATTTTTTCTCGTCCTACCTTGTGCAGACAAATTAGACCTAAGACCTCACTTATTTTATTGGGTGAGCGGCTTGGGTCTGGTGTGACTTGATGGGGGTTTTCTCAGTTTTGTTTTCGCCCCCGCCTCTTGTCAAACCTATTCCTTATTCCATATCCATTCATGTCGTAATTAATTTACAACTTGACTTTTAATCGATTCTGGGTGTAAAACCTGAAAAACTCCGGACGAAAGGGCCCTTGTTTTATGAATAAACATTTTTTCTATTCCTTTTATTTCTCCTTAATCTTCCATCGATTGACATCGTGGTGATCCCAATGATAACCTCTATATATTATATAAATTTGCCTTTACCAAAAAATTTATTTGAATATATATTATATATATATATATATATATATATATAATATGTGTGTGTGTGTGTGTGTGTGTGTGTGTGTGTTAAAGTATATATTATTATTTAAACTTTTGCTTGAAGGCAATTACAATGCGTATATCGCATTAAATTCGATAATTATAGAAATTAATCATGACAAGTGAATCTCGGCACAGAATTGTTCGGTGTGTAGAACATCGTACAGACTGTTTCAACTTTATCAAGTCTCATCAGCGATGTATACTAACTTGAGTTATAAGTGCGCCACTTACGATGTTTCGGAGTTACGAGTTGTCATTTGGGCGTTTTTTTTGCTTTGTGTTGCAAGCTAAAATTTGAGATAAAAGTGTGCTTCAGATACGCTTATTTTAGTAAGTTCACAAAAACATTTAAATTTCCAAATTTATCACGTCAAAGAAATTTTTTTATAAAAACAAATAAGAATTAACATCTGTAAAAAAAGTGAATATTATTGTTAATACCGGTATGAATGTCGGTATTAAAAAAAAAATTCGCTATTAATATCGATAGTGAAAAGTTCGATATTAGAACATCAATAGCTGATATGCGCAGTTTCACGTCTTCCGGCTTAATCTCTGTTGTCAATGATCAACGACTTCAACTTTACAGGTGGTCGATAGAAATCGATTGCATAAAAACGTCAATAGGGAACATGTTGGAAATAAGGCTGTGCGAAAAATTGATGATTAACCACTACACCAGGACTCGAATGACCTTTCTGTAATACCATTAAACAAAGTGTTGGTTACAGCATCTCAAAATCTCTGGACCTTTTTCAACGGATTATCATCACAAGAGATGTGCTGTAGCGTTGCGGGTCTATTTGAAAGAATTAACCACTATTTTGGTTTTAACGTTTTTCATTTTAATAAAACTGTTTTAACCTACAAAAAGAAGAATATTATTTTCTCATTAATCGCAGCAGAAATCCTTGTGTAACAGGAAGATATATACTCCCTCGCTGGCTGATACCGACTTTAGGCTACCCCGACAACTTGACTTTTATTTACTTATATCATTTAGTATTATGATTATTGTTATGATATATTATATAGCGATAATGCTAATATCTTTCAATCGAACATAATGAAAAGATATAAATAACCCCATATCTTTGCATATAATAAAAAGAATCTGCTACAACTTGATACATTTACCAAAAAGACTGATCCCAAGAATCCCTAAACAAACTATCATAGTAGTATACACAAATAACATAGACAAAGTGAAGGGGAGAAAATGAGCTAATTCAAATTTATAAAAAGCCAAGATGTTGGGGGAGGGTTAGCTGCTTAGGAAACTTAACATGCAAATACATTTCACACTCTCTAAATCACTCTCTTTAACCTCACGGAGAAACTAACATATATAACGAGGAGATAATCAAGATATTTGTAGGAGAGAGGGGAAGTGACAGGCAGAATGTTAAGTAAGAGACGGGTCAGTTTTTGACTTATTGCAAAATACGACTAATTAGAACTAATTAAGATGGATGTTTTTATCATTTACTATTTACTATTTCTTTTTTTGTATCTCTCTTTCTATGAATAATGTTTCTATGAATAATGTTTGAATAATCTGATGGAAAATGATTTGGAAAAAAAAACAATATTGTCAATAAGATTGAACTCGAGGGTAGTTAGTAGAGTCCCAACTCACCAAGATCCATTAGCATTAGAATACTCAATAATTCACTAATACTGATTCATAAGATAATGGTAGGTTTGGTTTAGAAAGATGTTAGGGGTGAAGACTAGAAAACAAAAATGGGAAAAAAAACAATTATATGGACACTTTAAACGACAAATCGAAGAGGTTGCATATGGAAAGACTTGGACATGGTTAAGAAAAGGAAACCTCAAAAGAGAAACAGAATCATTAATAATTGCTGCACAAAATAATGCCATAAAGACAAACTATACCAAAGCGAAAATTGATAATGTTGACCCAACAAAATAGTAAATGTAGACTTTGTGGTAATAGAGATGAGACTGTAAGCCATATACTCTGCGAATGTAACAAACTAGCATAACGAGAATACAAAACTAGACACGAATGGGTTGGGAAGGTGATCCACTGGGAATTATGCAAAAAAATTAATTTTGACCATACAAAAAAATGGTATATGCATAAACCAGAATCTGTTCTTGAGAACGAAACACATAACATTATCTGGGACTTTAACATAAAAACGGATCACCTTATCCCAGCGAGAAGACCAGACCTAGTGTTGATAAAAAAAGAACTTGTCAACTGGTGGATTTTGCAGTTCCAGCAGACCACAGGGTAAAGCTAAAGGAAAATGAAAAAAATGGACAAATATCTGGACCTTGCCAGAGAACTTAAAAAGTTATGGAACATGAAAGTGAAAGTAATACCAATTGTTGTTGGTGCACTTGGAACAGTCCCAAAAGGATTGGAAAAGGGCCTGGAAAGTTTGGAAATCAGAGGAAGAATTGAAACCATTTAGAACACTGCTGCAATCTGTCAGGATACTCAGAAGAGTCCTGGAGAACTGGGGAGACTTGCTGTCACTCAGACACCAGTGAAAGATCATCAGCTAATGCTTATGTGAAAACTCAAAAGGAGTAAATATAAAGAATATTAATAATAATATAAAGAATATTGATAATAATAATATAAAGAATAATAATAATAATAAAATAAAGAATATTGATAATAATAATATAAAGGATAATAATAATATAAAGAATAATAATAATAATAATAATAATAATAATACTTCAGAAAAACACGGAAACTCCTAGAAACCAAGCTCAGCAGCAGAAATATTATCAACGGAATAAATATCTGGGCCGTCCCCGGTATAAGATTTTCTGTGGCATTCTTATAATGGACAGAAGAACTTAGACAGGTTGACAAAAGGACTAGAAAATGAATGACAATTCAAAATGCTAAACATGAACTCTTAATAGATTAGCACAAAACAAATATTTTTCACACTTGAGCTAAGGTTATTTTGGCTCAGGGCCAGACCAAACATTTAGGAGGGCCCTAAACGTCGTAAACAACATCGACTATAATATATTGCCAAAGATTGATCCTTCATACACCTACTGTGAAAAGATAAGTTGTTTTAGTGTATACCCCGTCGCTTTTTACAACATAGCTGATATAATAAACTGCACACGCTGTTGGGGTTCCATGAGTCGTTAAAAGCAACCGCTTATATTGCTTATACTTCTTCCTCTGTTTGGATTAGACAAATGATGTGTAAGTAGATGTTGTATATCGTTGTCTTCGTTGATATCAATCATATTGAACATATATTTTTATAAATGCCCTCTCCAGCTATGGGTTAAATAGTAGGGCAGACTGGGCTCTTCAGCCTTGGGTATGTAACCAGTCTAGGAGAGGGATAACTCTGAATTCAAAATTCCTGAGGTCGGTCGTTGATTGGGTTTGTGGCAACCTTTGATGCACCAATTCTTTCCTATCGACTGTGTGGATGGTCCAACACAAGTCTTCACCACTATAAACAAATCCCTGAGTGGGAGTTCATTGTGTGTATGAACCCTCATACGTCGAAAATCGACGAGAGAGTCCATTTTATGGAGGCGCACGGAATAGTGGTTAGAGTCGTGGAATATGGGCTCGTCGGTTCGAGTTCAATTCCTAGACGAAGCTGTTGGCATTTCACATAGCGCTAATACCCTTGGGAAAGGTATTAATCCATATATTCTCACTCCAGCTATGGGTTAAATAGTAGGGCAGACTGGGCTCTTCAGCCTTGGGTAGGTAACCAGTCTAGGAGAGGGATAACTCTGAATTCAAAATTCCTGAGGTCGGTCGTTGATTGGATTTGTGGCAACCCTTGATGCACCAATTCTTTCCTATCGACTGTGCCAAAAAGTGTAGATGGTCCAACACAAGCCTTCACCACTATAAACAAATCCCTGTGTGGGAGTTCATTGTGTGTATGAACCCTCATATGTCGAAAATCAACGGGAGAGTCCATTATATTATAAATGCCCACAGATAATATATGGTTGATTGTTTTTTTAAATTCTCCTTCTGAAAAGTTACACTATTTCTCTGAATTTTTTTGTTGATAAGGCTTGATATATTTTATTATTTGGACCCTTGTTCTCCACTTTATTGTTAACTACATAATGTTTTGACCGATGTGTCCTCCGGCCTTCTACAGGTGTTTCTTGTCGGACTCAAGTCCGATAAGGTTTCAGCCAATCAACACGCTCGAATACGTAGTTAGTTAACTATTTAATCGCCGATCTTGAAAGCCGTTCATTTGCACCTATTCGCCACGGACAAACGGATCTGCAACCAAGAACTCTGCTCAACCAAAGGATTATATCCAACACTAAGAAACACTGAGGAAAAACAAAAAGATTCCACCCAACACAAAGGAACAACCAAAGATTTCCTCTGTAGAGTTCTCTCACCGGCAACCTAAAAATGGCGACAAAAATCGTAACAGTTTTGACTTCGTTCTAGATTATCAAAAAAGGGTGGAATAGAGTCCATTCAAATTTTGGCTAGACTGACTAGCCATTACTAGTAAATTCAATTCTAACTGGATGCCCCATGTACCTGGCCTTGTGCCACAACTAAGCAAGACTTAGTAAATAACCATACTTCTCAGCATTCCTCTTATTCTGTTAGAAGTGCTTAGAATTCATTGACTACAGAGGGGGTAAGATACCACCCACCAAGAAAATTAGAATGGGTGTCTGGGTTATGACACTAGACTGCATTAGATGGTTTTTGAGGAGTGTGGAGTACTCCTTAATTGGCAATACTGCCAAGCATGAATGAAAAATATCTACTCCCTTTGATTGAATTAAGGGTTCAGTTTGAAATTCACAGATTACCGACAATGACAGACACTTGTGAAAGTCTGGATAGTAAAAGGGTCAAAATGTTATGATATGACAATAATAACATGTGGACTGTGTGGTTCCAGCAGATCGTATGGTGAAGATGAAGGAAACAAAAAAGATAGACAAAATACATGAACTTTGCCAGAGAATTGAAAAAGCTGTGGAATATGAGAATCAAAGTGATACCAATTGTAGTATGTGCACTTGGAACGGTCCCAAAAAGCTTGGAAAAAAGACAGGAGGAACTGGAAATCAGAGGGTGAATTGAGACCATCCAGACTACTGCATTGCTGCAATCGGCTAGAATACTCAGAAGAGTCCTGGAGGCATGAGGAGACTTGTTGTCACTCAGATTCCAGTGAAATACAATCAGTTAGTGATTGGTCAGTCAATATTTTTGGCTTCCTCAAAAACTTCTTGACAGAGTTTGTTCCTTTTTGCCAATTGTCATTAATGGACTGACAACTATAGAAAATATCCGGAAGAAATGGATTAAGAAAGAAAAGATAGAAACGGTTTCATTTCTCTGATTTCTTTTTAGATGAGGCTTGATAAGTTGGTTTATTTGGATTATTAATTTCGGCCGATGTGCCCTCCGGTCATCTTCAGGTATTTTTTGTCAGACTCATTATTAGCAAAAAGTAAAGTCGGCCTAAAGTCGGTATACAGCGAGGGTGTCTATTCCCTTTTCACTAGCACTAGACCAAGGAGATAATTTTAGCGTCTGATGTGGGGTGCCACACCTACCGTCTCCTCCTCACTTTACTGCACATATCCCTTGATACTCATACGCTGAGTATGGTAGCGAACCAGGAACCTTATGATTCCTAGCCGAACGCTCTACCAACTGAGCTACTGCCACCCTTGCAATTGGACACATAGCGCAACGGATATAGATGTTGAGTTAATACAGTTCTAAGTGACAGTCATCTCTGGGCTGCATGTTGAATCCTGGCCAAGGGGGACAATAACATTAAATAATTAACACAGTTTAACCCGTGTGCCCGGTCAGGTTTAACTGAATGAGATCAGTCAACTTCTGTGGATGGGATAAAGAGTTCGGTTCTAAGTTCTTTGAAGGATCCCGAATTTGACAAGAAAGTTCCCGAATTCGATAAGAAATACCTGAAGAGGGCCATAGTGCACATCGGTCGAAATGTTTTGTAGATAACAATAAAGATGAGGCCAATAGTACGAACAATCCAAATAATATAAACTAATATTTTAGTCAAGTTTCCAATCAGTTCCATCTAATAACTTTCAGTCAGAACCGACTGTTATCACATGTGTTCAAGGTCAAGACTTCATTTCTAGTCACCATCTTGAAATTGAAATCTGAATTTCTTGGAACAACTCGTATTTTCCATCCTCATCCTCTCTAATCACGATACACTTGTGAGATATATTGAATCAATAACTGCATTAAATTCTGATGTATGCGTTGAATAGAACAGAATTGGACACCGTTTTGCCTTTATCGCTGGGGTCTTTTTCTATATCTTGCAAATAGATTGCATGTATAAACTCAATTAGCATCTGTATTTCAGTTTCATTGTTGACAATTCATTACAAAAGGTTTTTGCTCATAACACAATGTTTTCCTCCTTTTCATTGCGCGTTCATATATTCTTCCTTTTACACTGAATGGGACCCAACGGACAAGAGATAGGACCGGGTTAAATTAGTAACAAACAATGAAAATGAAAAGAAGGAGAAAGAGGAAGGAGCTGAGATTTTGTCGCTTTATGATGAGTGAGCCAAGGTTACGAAATCCGATGCGATCATTTTCACTGCCGATGATTAATAACACACCCAGGGGAAAATTACAACATTTACCAATCCGAACAAAACAATCTTGGGACAAGAAAGAAGATAGATAATTATACGAGATTGATTGACAATATTATTTAGCCCGAGGCTAACAGTAATTATCTGGATGTCACGTGCAATATTACGTAAAGGAGATGTTCAGATAACTGAAATTGTTTGCTAAAAAAATGTTGGCGGAGTGGCCAATTGTCGGTAAAAAGCGAACACCGAGGGAGACTATGCACTTTTCTCTAGCGCTAGAGTAGGTTGACTTTGCTGATGTGGAGGGCAACACCTATCGCTATTTCTCTGAATTTTTGAGATGAAATTTCAAAGTTCCGTGATGGCTCCCGATTACGAAAAGTAGGTTCCCGATTACGAAGAGAAATATCTGAAGAAGGCAGGAGGGCACATCGGCCGAAACGTTGTACACATAATAAATCTGAGGATAATAGTCCGAATAATCCAAATAATACTACCTACCGCTAACTCTTCACTTTACCGCATAGACCAGATTACCGAGTTGGTGGGGACCGGTATCGAACCTGGAATATTGCGATTACTAGTCGGGTGTTCTACTGACCAAGTTAAACCAACCTCTTAACCATAGACATAGCCAACATTACCGACTCGACTAAACCGGTATCGAACCTGGAATATTGCGATTCCTAGGTGGTGTTCTACTGACCAAGTTAAACCAGCCTCTTAACCATAGACATAGCCAACAGTACCGACTCAGCTAAACCAACACTTTATTTCCTATAAAAACGAACAGATCATCAACACCATCATCATCATCACGTCATGCCAATAATACGAATTACAATGACTCATTCTCTCCATTCTTTCCTATTGGTTATCACTATTGACTGGTCTTCCCCACAGCATCAAGTATTCGCTCATAGCTGATCAATATAACCTTTTTCTGGTTGAGCTATTCTGCTGTGTGTGTTTTTATCCACAGTAAAATGTCTGTATATGAACTGGTCTACTATTTTAATAGACTTGCCATCCTATATGGAGATATCTTTATCTCGCTTAAAACACAGGGACTCCGTTTTATTTGAGGTCTCATAGTCGTCAACCCATCTAGGACAAGGAAAAGTTTCATGAAACCATCGTCTTGAGCGGTTTACGAGGAAATCAGGACAGTAAACCCTGATAACAAATCCGGAGCATTTCATTTTTCAAGAACACCGACAGTAGTAGATTTGGGGTCATTACTACTCGCATAAATCCCCAAATAGGTTAGAAGAGGCTACTTAGCCTTGGTCGGCAACCCATCAAAGTCAAGGAAAAGTCAGACACAAAACCTCCGCTGACAAGCGGCTTGCACATCCCTAGGAAGGGCTAGTGGAGTAAACCCTGAAAATATATCAGGAGCCGGAGTCCCTAAGGTGGTGTGACACTGAAATGCAGTGCTACCGTGCAACTCCTGCGAGACTACTGCTGCCAAACTGCATTGGTTTCTAACCTTTCCTTTGGATCACAATGTGGAGGGGGGATTTGCTGTTTGGGCAAGAGCTCATCCTTCATATAAACCCGCCCAGGCTATTTAGTTCAACAAGAAAAAAAAAGATAAAAAAGAAAAAAAAAAGAAAAAAACGATTGCATACTACTCCATCATCTCACGTAGACGGAAGGATGCCAACCATACAATCCCCAAAATTTGAGCTTCACTTTCCAAAAATGCTTTTATAAACCAATTTTTAGTACTAGGAAAGCTTTAGAACTCCTTTTACAGAAAAAATAGAATATAAAATGTCGCCATTTTTGCGACCCCCCCCCCCCAAATTTGAAGAGCTAAAAATTGACATAAATTCCGCCAATTTTGTGAATTGGAAGCTCAAATTTTGTGAATTGTCTAACTTTATCATACTCCACATTTGGACAAAATTTCCGAAAAATTGAAGAGGGTGGGTGACATGGCCTGGATGATTTGACATGGAATTACTCCTAAAGTAAACATATCAAACGTTTTAGTAATTAAATTATCATACTGTTGTATATCCACAGGTTCTGCTAGAATTAATAATATTGTGCTATCGTATATAGTATTTCCATGTATACATTGCGTATGTCTTCTAGTAAAGTTAGATAGAAAAAAGAAATACATTTGATGACCTATTTTTCTGTTAAGTTTAATTAAATGAGCATGAAATTCGAAGTATACTCTAATGGTTGAACATGAGAAATTTGATCTATCCACAGGGAAGAAAGGATGTAAAAGATTTTGTTGATATAAGAATCTTTGTTTTCTAAAATCATTTAGTAAATAGAACTTCAATTTGTTTTTTCTTTTGTCTCTTCCTGTTTCTCATCCTTATTTCTTATCACAGGCGCTAAAAACCAATTATAAATGCAAGCTACAAGTTGGAATACAGCGTCATAGATATATCTACACGAAACCGAACAAGAGTATAAAAGATAAAAGAACAATAACAAGACGTAAAAGAAGAATTCTCTGTCGGATTATTTTTGTGATATAAGGCGTGCTGTAATTCACCACTAAAATCTACAGACTAAGCGAGGTCACGTGCTTTAAATTACAGCCAATCAACAGCCCAAATACGTGGTTATTTAACTATTTAATCACTGATATTGACAGCTGATCATTTGTACGTTATTTGATATTAACAACCGAAGGACCATAGCAAAGACCAAGGAACAACCAAAGGACCATAGTCAACACCAAAGAACAACCGAAGGACCATACCCAACACCAAAGAACAACCAAAGGACCATACCCAACACCAAAGAACAAAGGCTCAACAAACCAAAGAAAACCAAGAACAACAACCCACACCAAAGAACAACCAAAGGACCATGCCCAACACCAAGGAAAACCAAAGGACCAAACCCAATACCAAGGAACAACCAAAGCACCATAGCCAACACCAAGGTACAACAAAAGGACCATACCCACAAAGGTACAACCAAAGGACCATAGCCAACACCAATAGGAACCATACCCCAACACAAAGGAACAACCATATGACCATAGCCAACACCAAGAAACAACCAAGGGACCATACCCAACACCAAAGAACAACCAAAGAACCATACCGACACCAAGAAAACCAGAGGACCATACCAACACCAAAGAGAACAACCAAAGGACATACCAACACCGAGGAATAGCCAAAGGACCATAGCCAACACCGAGGTACAACCAAAGGACCATAGCCAAACCAAGGTACAACCAAAGGACCATAGCCAATACCAAGGAACAACCAACGGACCATAGCCAATACCAAGGAACAACCAAAGGACCGTAGCCAACACCGAGGAACAACCAAAGGACCATAGCAACACCGAGGTACAACCAAAGGACCATAGCCAACACCAAAGAACAACCAAAGGACCATAGCCAATACCAAGGAACAACCAACGGACCATAGCCAATACCAAGGAACACAAAGGACATAGCCAACACAAAAGGAACAACCAAAGGACCATAGCCAACACAAAGGTACAACCAAAGGACCAGCCAACACCGAGGAACACCAAAGGACCATAGCCAACACCGAGTACAACCAAAGGACCATAGCCAACACAAAGATACAACCAAAGGACCGTAGCCAACACCAAGGAACAACCATAGGACCATAGCCAACACCAAGGAACAACCAAAGGACCATACCCAACGCCAAAGAACAACCAAACGACCATACCCAACACCAAAGAACAACTGAAGGCTCATACCCAACACCAAGGAATAGCCAAAGGACCATAGCCAACACCGAGGTACAACCAAAGGACCATAGCCAAAACCAAGGTACAACCAAAGACCATACCAAACCAGGAACAACCAAAGGACCATAGCCAACACCAAGGAACAACCATAAGACCATAGCCAACACCGAGGAACAACCAAAGGACCATAGCCAACAAAGGTACAACCAAAGGACCATAGCCAACACAAAGATACAACCAAAGGAACGTAGCCAACACCCAGGAACTGCCAAAGGACCATAGCCAACACCGAGGTACAACCAAATGACCATAGTCAACACCAGAGAACAACCAAAGGACCATACCCAACACCAAAGAACAACCAAGGACCATACCCAACACCGAGGAATAGCCAAAGGACCATAGCCAACACCGAGGTACAACCAAAGCACCATAGGTAACACCAAGGTACAACCAAAGGACCATAGCCAACCAAGGAACAACCAAAGGACCATAGCCAACACCCAAGAAACAACCAAAAGACCATAGCCAAAACAAAGGTACAACCAAAGGACCATACCCACAACCAAGGAACACCAAAAGATCATAGCCAACACCGAGGAACAACAAAAGGACCAACACAAAGGTACGACCAAAGGACCATAGCCAACACCAAGGTACAACAAAGGACCAAAAGGCACAACCAAAGGACCATACCAATACCAAGGACAACAACAAAGGACCATACCCAACACCAAAGAACAACCAAAGGACCATACCCAACACGAAGAATAGCCAAAGGACCATACCCAACACCGAGGTACAACCAAAGGACCATAGCCAACACCAAGGTACAAACCAAAGGACCATACCCAACACCAAAAAACAACCAAGAGGACCATACCCAACACCGAGTACCAACACCATACCAACACCAAAGAAACCAAAGGACCATACCCAACACAAGGAACAACCAAAGACCATAGCCAACACAAATCCAATACAACACCAAAACCAACCAACACCGAGGAACAACCAAAGGACCATACCAACACAAAAGGACAACCAAAGGACCATAGCCAAACACAAAGATACAACCAAAGGACCGTAGCCAACACCAAGGAACTGCCAAAGGACCATAGCCAACACTGAGGTACAACCAAAGGACCATACTCAACCAAGGTACAAAAAGGACCATAGACAACAACAAGGTACAACTAAACCATAGCAACACCAAGGAACACCATAGGACCATAGCCAACCCCAGGGAACAACCATAGGACCATAGCCAACACCAAGGAGCAACCGAAGGACCATACCCAACACAAAGAACAACAAAAGGACCATACCCAACACCAAAGAACAACTGAAGGTTCATACCCAACACCATAAAACAACCCAAGGCTCATAGCAAAGGACCATACCCAACACCAAGGAACAACCAAAGGACCATACCCAACAGCAAAGAACAACCAAAGGACCATACCCAACACCAAAGAACACCCAAAGGACCATGCCCAACACCAAGGTACAACCAAAGGACCATACCCAACACCAAGGAACAACCAAAGGACCATACCCAACACCAAAGAACAACTGAAGGCTCATACCCAACACCAGAGAACAACCGAAGGCTCATACCCAACACCAAAGGTACAACCAAAGGACCATACCCAACACCAAAGAACAACCGAAGGCTCATACCCAACACCAAAGAACAACCAAAGGACCATACCCAAAACTACAGAAAAACCAAAGAACCATACCCAACACCGAGGAATAGCCAAAGGACCATACCCAACACCGAGGTACAACCAAAGGACCATAGCCACACCAAGGTACAACCAAAGGACCATTACCAATACCAAAGAACAACTGAAGGACCATACCCAACACCAAGGAACAACCAAAGGACCATACCCAACACCAAGGAACAACCAAAGACCATACCCAACACCAAAGAACAACCAAAGGACCATACCCAACACCAAAGAACAACTGAAGGCTCATACCCAACACCAATGAACAAATAAAGGACCATACCCAACACCAAAGAACAACCGAAGGCTCATACCCAACACCAAAGAACAACCAAAGGACCATAACCAACACCAAAGAACAACCAAAGGACCATACCCAACACCGAGGAATAGCCAAAGGACCATACCCAACACCGAGGTACAACCAAAGGACCATAGCCAACACCAAGGTACAACCAAAGGACCATAACCAATACCAAGTAACAACCAAAGGATCATAGCCAACACCAAGGAACAACCAAAAGACCATAGCCAACACCGAGGAACAACCAAAGGACCATAGCCAACACAAAGATACAACCAAAGTACCGTAGCCAACACCAAGGAACTGACAATGGACCATAGCCAACACCAAGGTACAACCAAAGGGCCATAGCCAACACCGAGGTACAACCAAAGGGCCATCGCCAACCCAAAGATACAACCAAAGGACCATACCCAACACCAAAGAACAACCAAAGAACCATACCCAACACCGAGGTACAACCAAAGGACCATACCCAACACCAAAGAACAACCAAAGGACCATACCCAACACCAAGGTACAACCAAAGCACCATAGCCAACACCAAGGAACAACCAAAAGACCATAGCCAACACCGAGGAACAACCAAAGGACCATAGCCAACACCGAGGAACAACCAAAGGACCATACTCAACACCAAGGTACAACTAAAGGACCATAGCCAACACCAAAGTACAACCAAGGGACCATAGCCAACACCAAGGAGCAACCAAAGACCATCGAAGGCTCATACCCAACACCAAGGAACAACCAAAGGACCATAGCCAACACCAAGGAACAACCAAAGCATCTTAAGCATCATGAGTCACTCCCCGCGGTCAACAGGTGGTCTTATGGGGGGGCCTTTCTCCTCTGCAAAGGTTCAGTTTGTGTATTCTAAAGCCCCAGTAAAGAGGATTTTTTTCCACATGGTCTGAAGATCACAGGCGAGAAACTGTTAGTAACCAGGTGCCATTAACTCCCGTCCACGCTACCCGAACCTGCAGCTTTGAAACTCTGTAATGAAAAATATAAATATGTAACAGACCTGAAATAAATAATCTCTTTTATATAGAAATTATGGGAAGACATTTTTCTCCTTTCTTTATTCAGTGTAGAGGGGTTAAACCACTCTAATGGGACCGACAATTGGCTATGGCTGGTGATTATGACTGGGGGCTTAGCAGTCCATGACTTCACTTTGACCCTTACTGGTCAGATGAAACACTAGGACCTATATGATTGTCCTGACTCTATTACTCTTATAATAAACTCCGAACCCTTTTATCACATTAGTGCGAGAAAGCAGTAAGTAAGGTTTTTAACGTTTTATTTCCGATTACACTGGCCTGCGTTAAACAATTTTTCCAAAGTTCAAAAGTTTATCAAATCAATATATGATCGATATTTTATGCTTAATTTAAAAATACCATTCATTGTGTTTAGTCAGGTCTGGTTTTTAAGATATACTTGAATAAGTTGTACATAATAATAACACTTATTTAAAAACCCGTGGACTTGTTACAGCTATAATACTGTTCTATACATTCCAAGTAAAGCTTGTATTTTAAAAATGTGTTCTGATTGGGAAAAATGAGTATCAATGATTTTGGAATTCAGCGTAAAAACTGCCTTCAAATCATTCATTATATATTCAACCATGAAAACATCACAGGCCAGTGTTATTAATATAGAAATGTGCGTTCATCATATTTTCTTACGTAAGTGTCCTGGGTGTGAAACTGTATCAAGTGATAAGATTCCAATAATCGAGTTCTGGCGAGTGTAGAGTACACACCTTCATTGGCATTACTCATACGTCCACTGAACTGTAATGATCCCCTCTATGATGTAAATAGAACAAGAATACCCAAACACAGAATAAAACAAGAACGTCTTTGGCATACAATAAATTAAGGGTTTACATGCCGTAAAATCAAATCACATAACTGATCAATAAACATCGCCAGTAAAAGAACACGTTCTCCCATATAAACATTTTCTTATATGTTTTCTGTTTCTCGAACTTTTTCACTCAGATACACGAGGAACTTTTCTTTCCAGTTTAAACATTGATCAATTTCCTCACGGATTATAGATTTTCCCTTTTCTAATTGTTAGAGATAATTTCTTTTTGACTTTTATCATCTTGTCTTACCCACATACGGCCATTTCTTGTTTATCTATTCGTTTTGTTCCCTTTCCACTATCATATGGCATAAGAAAACAGAGTGAATAATAAGAATAAGAATAAGAAGAATAAGAATAAGAAGAATAAGAATAAGAATAAGAAGAATATAAATAAAAAGAATATGAATAAGAACAATAAGAATAAGAACAAGAGGACGAATAAGAAGAATAAGTATAAGATTAAAAAGTATAAGAATAAGGAGAATAAGAATAATAAAAATAAAAATACGAAGAATTAGAAAAACAAGTATAACAATAAGGAGGAGGAAGAGGAGGAGGAAGATAGATAGATTTATGTAACCTCATGGCATGTATTTGATAAAAACAGGAAATAACGCAAATTAAAAGAAGTAAATAACTAAAAATACAAAACTATTTTAACAAGTAATCAAGAGATAGAATGAATAATAAGAAAAAGAGGAAAAATAAGATAAGAATAAGAAGAATAAAAATAAGAAGTAGAAGGAGGAGTAGAAGGAGGAGAGGGAGGTCTATGTAACTGCGTGGCATGTATTTGATAAGATGAAATACTGAAAATTAAAAGAAGAAAAAATTACCAAAAATACAACCTATTTCAGCAAGTAAGCAAATAAGTATTGAAATTTTTCCCTCGCCGTTAATGCAATGGAGAATGCAAAAAAAATAAATGGCCAAAATAAAATGATGTTGTAGGTATAACTAGAGAATTTTGTCTAGTCTCAAGACAAAACGAATAAATCTATAGTCTTAACCCCATAACAAATTCATGACATCGCGACGTTGAAATACAAGGTCATAAAAATAAGAATCTCTGACATTTATTTACACTAAATGAAATCAGCACGAACAATGTTGAACAAATTCAATTATATCACAGAAAACTTAAAAGAGCGATAAAAGAATAACGGAAATCAACCCAAACTGAAATCCCACGTAAAGTTCCTTGATATCTAATTTGGCTTCATACAATTGAAAGATTTACAAGAGACAGACACGTCCATTCCATCCCCACCACGAGAAACTCATAAAACAACCAGTTTGAGGAATTACTAACAACATTTACGAGTTTGGCTAAAGAGATGCAGTCACTTGAAGGCCTTACACTACAGAAATTAACGATTCTCTATATATATATATATATATATATATATATATATATATATATATATATATAATATAAAATAAATAAAAATAAAAATAATAATAAAAATAATAGATAATATTTATTACTTGCTCTACTAGGTATCGAGCACTTTTGAAAATTAGCTTCTCCTAGCGTTATATGAATATATATATATCTTATAATAATATATACATATAAAATTGTTTTTTCTTTTGGCCAAATACTATACCAATAGATTATTTTTTGTTGGTACGAAATATTGGTCTTTTCTTTTTTCAAAAATTTTTTTCTTCCTGGTTGATGTTGGTAGTATATTTTTACAATCAAACTCTCTGCCGGGTTTTTTTCTCTCCGCAAGGATCTACCAACACGCTTGGTATATTAAATTATATATATATATATATAGGGATGGAACACTATTGCGGCATTTACATACATTGAGATGTGTGTATTAAAACAGTAAAAATCCACTTCGCATTCTGTGGGTGACGATAGCCGAGCGGTTAAGCTGTCAGACTGACAGTATTTCATCTTATCAATTATGATACTGAATGGATCGGAGTTCCATCCTGGCTGTAGGTAGATCACAAAATGTCTAGTCACACTGAAGAGACTTGATAAGTCGAAACACGTGTCTTTGGATCACACACACACACACACACACACACACACACACATATATATATATATATATATATATATATATTATATATATATATACACGGAGTCACGTGGTGTAATCTTTAGAGTCGTGGGAAATGGACTCGTCGACCCGAGTTCAACTTCTGGACGAAGATGTTTGCATTTCACATAGCGCTAATAAATTTGGGAAATGCGTGCATTAAACTCTCCCTCCCGGCTATGGGTAAATAGTAGGGCAGCCAGTGCTCTTCAACCATGGCTAGGTAACCAGTCTAGGAGAAGAAAAACTAATTTCAAACCTGTTGAACTTCGCATTAGAAATTGGCCTTGGGTCACAATACATATTTTTTAAATTTGGTTTAAAAATAACGTAATTGATAAATTGTCAGTAACAACGCGCCGTTGACTCCATGTCCACGCGACCCTAACTGCGTCTATTAACAAGACTGCTGCATTTCTTGTGAATGCGACTAGTTCTGCTGCACATAGTCTTAGCTTGGCTAATTCCAACCCGTACTTCTGGGTGGTGGTCCGGTGTGCTTCGGCCAACCATGAGCTTCGGCTTGTGGGTGGGCCCACATAAAAATATCCTTGTGTCACGCCCTCATAAGTGAGATGAGAGGCAAATTTGGCAATCGTTTCTGATCGATCTCACGATTAACTCTAACGCCATTCTTTTCGGTTTTCGATCACAAAAGTCATTACACCGATTGGTATACATCGCCAATAACATATATGGCGAGTGCTGCAGGTGATGGAGGGAGTTTGCAACGACGATGTGATTCAATGCACCCTCAACACGGCGCTGAACTGGTATGACATGGGCATACAAAAACTGCCAAAGTGTTTTAAGAATGCATCAACCGAAATGGGTTTCATCTTTGGGTTAAATCGAAAAAAATGAGTTTCAAAAAATTTGATTAAAAAAACTGAATACCCATTAAGAATGAATAGAAGAAAATGTCTTCGACATAAAATAACCCAACCCTGTCGTAAAATCCAACACACCATACCAAACCTTTTAAACATAATCTCTGAGTCAAATAGATATATTTAAAATTATTCGGATTCGATAAAAAGAAATAAAAACTCCCAAATACACAAAAAATGTGTTACGATTTTTGTGGCCATTTTAGGCTGCAGGTGAAGCACTTTACAGTGAGATTCCTTGTGTTCCTTAGTGTTAGGTAGAATCCTTTGGTTGTTCTTTAGTGAAGAATCCTTGTGTTTGGCAGAATCTTTTGGTTGTTCCTCGGTATTAGGCAGAATCCTTTGGTTGCTGATCCGTTCGTCTGTGTCGAATACGTGCAACGGCTTTCAATATCGGAGATTAAATAGTTAACTAACCACGTATTCAAACATGCTGATTAGCCGGCTTTAATTCACGCGCCCACGCAGAGTCTATAAGTTGTGGACTTCAGCACACCTTATAAAATATTCAAAATGTAAGTATAACTATTCAACGAACGGAATGTAATAACTTTGGGTATAAAATCACCCTAGACAGATTGACGAGCCATTAAAATTAATCAATTACTCAAAATTCCACTTAAATATAGACCTGGTTTTACATCCTAACCGAGGCGAAACAATTGAGTAAACATACCCCCCAGAATATATGGAGTCTCACCAGCGGATCCGATTTAGTTTCATATCCAGAACATCCCCTTTTGGGGTAGGCCCTACCTCTCCACTTGGAATGCAGTTGAAATATAGGTTCCATCGACATCAAATTAAACACATTCTCCACAGAGTTCCAGAACTGGAGTCTCACCATAAGGTCCAATTTAGTGTCAAATCCAAGACATTCCTTTTTTGGGGTGGCACATACCTCTCCACGGGGGATTCAATTGACATAGGTTCCAACGACAGGACCATTTGGCTTTCGGGTTTTTGTTTTAATTCTTTGGCGATTAAAACCCAAAGTTTATAATACTATTTTCTTTCATTCTATCCTTTCAATTGTTATCTCGCCAAATGAAAAGTATTCAAACCAATTCGAAAAATTGTGATTAAAAAGCCTCTATTTATTAAACGAGATGCAGTAGACCGAATAATGAGACACAACAAATAATATTCTACGTCTCAAATAAGTTAGTTTCTACGCCCCAAGATAAGATATTAATTATTTTGCCTGGAATACCGTAAACATCTTTCCGGGGATAGATTGCAATCATTTAAATATAATACTTATGATTGTTATTGTAGTTGATTGACGTGAAAGAAACACGAATCCTTCATGTCGGTGTTTGACAGTCATCACAACGACTACTGAAAACTTTCTGTTTCTATTTCTTAATTTTTGCAGTGGTATATCATAGCAATTGATGGGAAAACGTGCTAATTTGAAGAATTCCTTTGGTAAGATCTTGGATATATTGCCAATACAAAATAGCATTCATTTACTTTTCATTAACTGACCGACATTCCCCAGATGCTTATTACCATCTGAATATGAGAAGTGCCGTAATAGCTTACCAACTGATTATTCAGAGAGCGAATGATATATATATATATATATATATATATATATATATATATATATATATATATATATATATATATATATTATATTATATTATATTATATTATATATGGGAGTAAAATGAGGAAGTCATTCCGAGAATATGTGGAAAAATGTAGACACTCACGGGATGTTACAATGAATGAATATTTATTGTTGGTAATAATGTCGACGTTATAACTTTTCGGTCTCTGTAACCTTCTTCAAGAACATGTGATGTGTTATTGTATTGGAGAATTCAATTCTCCTTATGACGAGTATCTTTGATCACGCGAGGGTGGTGGGTGGTGGTCAGCTCAGCTGATGGGTGGATGTTTGAGATGAAGGCATGGATTGATTTTTGTGGGTAGAGCGGATAGTAGGATATTGGTCATGTGTTAGTGGTAAGGGGAATTGATTTAGGTCACGGTGATGCTGTGAGGAAATATAGGGATAGGGAGGATTGTGGTTCATTTGTGAGTGTTTGGTGTATGTGCGTGTGGAGTTCTTTTGAGGGATGTTAAATCGAGTTGTTTCTGCTATGGTCTGAATGTGTCACTTTATAGCTATCAACGATTATTTTGCCAAGATGTGGAGAGATGTCAAAAAGATGGATCTATTGTTTACATTCTGTATATTATTTATTGCACTGGCTTCGAAGATTTGCCTTAATATTCTATAATGGATGTATGTTAGCATGGACTCACTGTTGAAATCGAAATCATGGTGTGTTTCAGATATCTGTTGGAACAGACCGAGGCTTCACCTATTAATTTTTGGTCGCAGTCTATACAAATAATCATGTATACGCCTGCTTCCGATTTTATGTGTTGTCGAGAATGTTTGTTGATTATATAGCGGATCATTTTCAAGGCTAAATTAATTGTTTTGATTCATAGGTCGTTTAAATTTTTATTTATGGAACTGTGAGCCTAGTTGTTTAGTACAATTATCTATCTTTGAAGGGTTTGGGTGTTTGGGAGTTTTTGTGGGTAGTGGTTTGAGATTGTTTTTTAGTGTGGACGTTAAGGGCTTTGGATTTAGCGTGTTGTATGAAAAACTTGGTATATAGGATATTTCGGAAATTCGTAATTCAAGTATTTATGTGTGCAGATGCGGAGGACTAAGGTAAAATCCTGTTATAATTCCTATTTTGGTGTTTATGTTGTCGTGTGAGTAAAAATGTATGTTGTCTTATTTGGCTGTTGGTGTAGATTAATTATTAGGGTCTACCAGAATTTGAGATTAAAAATAAAGCTGTGTTCGGATTTCTAGAGAAAGAGAGAAAAAAGAAATAAGAGCAAACAAAGGTTAAAATTTCGAAGAGAAAACATACAACACGCCGTTGCCCGTAACTTAACCGAGGAATGACCTCGGAAGGGGATTTGAAAGTAAAAACGGAAGTTCCGTGTGGTGATTGGAAGCGGAAGTGATGTAGTGACACGTAACGGATGAAGCAGATCGCTCTCTTTTCCTTTCGGCGCTGGTGGGAGTCAGACCTGCCTCATGGGTCCCCGGACGGGTCCAACATAGCAGTAGTGGATATGATTTACGACAAAGGAATTTAACCGTGCCCTTTCTCTCTCTTTGTCTTTCCTTTTATCCGAAAAGAGTCCACGAGCCTGGAAATAAATACTAAGCTCCTTGTGACTATAAAACTTGTGTGTATGTTGTTCTTTGACTTAACGGCTACTAACAACGACGACTACTACTAAAACTTGAGTTGGCCCATGCGACATATATCGTTCCGGATTTTGCCACAAATACACTTTGGTACTGTGACCATACCGTTATACTACAGTGGGTTTGTGTTGGTCTTTGAATTCCAGTTTGTTGTTGTTGTATTGAGTAGGATGCCTAGAAAGAGTAGGGAATATTGGATTCTATTTCGTGTGTAAACTGTATGGTGGGTTCAACTTTGTTCAGTCTGTTCATGAGTTTTGTTTCATTTGGGTATATGATTACTAATCATATACCCAAATGAGAGAGATATCACAGAAATCACCCCCTCCCGCTTGCGACCAAAGATACTCGTCAGAAAGAGAATTGGACTTTCCAACACAAGAACGCATCTCATGTCCTGTTGACGGTCACGAAGCCAGAAATGTTATTGTGTCGTCATTATTACCGCAAATAAATATTCATCCATTGTAACATCCCGGCTTTGTCTATATTTCCGCACAAACACACACACATTATATATATATATATAGTTTCGGCAAATAATAAACAATAAACAGCATTGATAAAGATTCAGGAAAGAACTGAAAGTACTTGGGCTACTAAGGAACTCTTTCGGACAACTCATTAAAGTCCTTAAGATCGTAACATCAAAATAATTAGAAAAATTGAAAGAAAAATTAAATTAAATTAAAACCGATAAGGATTTAATTATTTTAACTACTATATATATATATATATATATATATATATATATATATATATATAGTAAACTACAGACACGTGTTTCGAGGTATCACCTCTCATCAGTGCAGTTATACCATTTTATGTATATATATATATATATATATATATATTATTCGTTCACTGAATAATAAATTGGTAAGCTATTACGGCATTTCTCTTATTCAGATGGCAATAAGCATTTGGTGAATGTCGGTCAATTAATGAAATGTAAAGGAATATTGTTTTGTATTGACAATATATTCAAGATCTTACCAAAGGAATTCTTCAAATTTGTACGTTTTCCCATCAAACGTGTGTCATGGTTAGGGTACAAACTAACAAATGTTGTTTGGTGCCTTAAGCAAGGCACACTTTTCTGGGGTGGGTGGCGAACTTACCGCTCTGCAGGAGATACAATCAGCATCTACTAAGCCCTGCCAAATGTGTACTTTGTATTCTTAAAGTTCCAAATCCAACAACTTCGGCATTTAGCATTAGACATTTTATCCGATTATGAAAAGAAAATTCTAAAATAAATTAAAGTATGTTGTAAATCAATATCTAAGAATATATGAAGATAAAGTAGAAGAAAAAAAGAAAAAGAAAAAAAAATAGAAAGAAATAAAGAAAATAGAAAAAAACAGAAAACCAGAAAAAATAAAAGAAGAAAAGAAAAAGGAAAATAAAAAAAGAAAAGAGAAAAGAGAAAAGAAAAGAAAAGAAAAAAAGAAAAGAAAAAAGAAAAGAGAAAAGAAAAAAAAAAAGAAAAAATAAAAAATAAGAAAAATAAGAAAAATAAAGAAAACAAAGAAAAACAAAGAAAAAAAGACCCTATCAACCAGTAGACGAATATCAATCAAATATATAAGACTAGCAGGACCTGTGGATATACCAAAGTATGATAATCTAATTATTACAACGTTTGATATGCTTACTTAAGATATATTTCTCAGTCGGTAGAGCGTCTGACTAGGAACCACAAGTTACGGGTTCGATACCGACCCTCACCAACTCAGCGTATGAGTGACTCAGGGATCTGGGCGGTAAAGTAAGGTGCTCATGGTACGTTTAGTGCTTAACCTGAGGAGCCAAAAGAGGTCTAGCGCGAATCAAAAGGGGATAGACTCTCTCGCTGTCAGACTGATACCGATTTTAGGCACCCCGACGAGTTTACGTACTTTACATGTTCGATACTGCAGATTATCAATTGAAACATTAAATGTTAACTAATAAGTTTTTACACCTATATATTTACATATTTGTGCTGCATTTTCTTTAATGCAGACACTATTAAACAAGATTGACATCTCTCTCTCATATATATATACACACACAACGTGTGTCAAAAAAGAATCAAGATTGTTTTCTACTTTTTGACCTCTTCTATTCCGAAAAAATAACGATCCATTCATTCTTAATTTTATCTTGGTAAATATAGCTTTAAACTTGGTACAATTTTTTTACACAGCTTGGATTCTAAGAAAGAATTAATGAATGAAACGTTATTTTTTTTAAATACAAGGTGTGTCAAAATAATAAAAGATCTCGATAATTTTTTTAACACACCTTGTATATGAACACACACACACAGAGAGAGAGAGAGAGAGAGAGAGAGGAGAGAGGAGAGAGAGAGAGAGAGAGAGAGAGAGAGAGAGAGAGACTAAGTAATTGTTTTACAAGTAAATCAACGATTTAACCCAGAGGATATCGGGTTTAATCTTTTTTCTTTTCTTTTATAGAATACAATCGTATATTTTATATTAAAATAAGAATAAACACAAGTACGCATTTCTTTTCCCAAACTTAAAGGAAAGAAATTAAAACAAACAAACACACAACACAATCCTTTTTCCAAACTTAAGGAAAAGAGATTAAAACAAATGTTTATATATTGGTCAAAGTTTGATTGGACAAATCAGTGTTTAACTACGTTAAAAATTAATTACTTTTTGATCCACCTGATATTATAAAAGACAGAGAAGAAATCAACCACCACACAGATCTCGTCTCGCTGTCAGACAGTTCCCATCTCCACACCGGATAGATCACAAAGAATTCATCTCGCCGTCAGATAGGACACACACCGACAACAACAAACAAACACAAAATTCCATCTCGCGGCCAGATGGAACACGACCAATAAACAGATGTCCGAACGAACGATTTCACTACCTCAACACAACTAAAACACTCCTACTACTACCATTCATTCATACCACTTCATTCAACATCAGTAATCTGTTTCAGCAGGTCGTATATACATACTTAATTTTATTTCTGTTCCATGTCTGATCGAACATTGACGACTTCATAAACATTTCACATTACACATTTCTTAGCAAACCTTTCCACATCATATATACACACATTCTATTTCTTTAGAACATTCACATTTTGTTGTTATTGCAAATTTATTCTCTGAATAATTTATTTGTTACCATTTAATTATATGCATTTGTTTTATCATTTCTCCGTATTTTCTACCTAAACTGTGTCTTATTATTTTTCGTCACTACAACAAGTCCTCTACACTTTTCACCATTGATTCCACATAACCTTCATTTTGCTTACAAATTGGGGTCTTTGTAATCTATAACATCTGTCTTAAAAACTTATGTAAAATGAAAAAATAACAAAACTTTTATAATTACACTTTTGTATTAAACATTTTTTTTTACAGTGACTGCCTCTGTCACCCGCATTTTGAATCGGGATCATCTTGAAAATAAATGTTACCAGCGGCATTAAAAAAAACAACATTTCCCCTTTTTGTATCTAAAACTTGTGCCTAAAGAAAAGAAAAGCAGAATTAAAAAAACAAAGAAACTATTTTTCGATTATGATTTCATGGATGACATCCTATTCCCCACCGAACAATTTTAGAGGCTCGGGGCCTCAGGATTAAATTTTAATTCAACCTCTTTCTCACCCACGGGATTTGTTGGTGATAAAAGTCACATATTTATGTGATAGCATCATTGAAGCGTATTACAGGTTTTTAAACATGAACTGGCGCTCCTTATACGCCGCATTTTCCAAGTAATATCGTTTATCCACTACGGTTAATTGATTTTAACAGCATATCGCCTAAAGCAAATACGACTAATATATATATATATATATATATATATATATATATATATATATATATATATATACTTTGTTGGGTACCAAGGTTCTTGGTATAAGGGTGATTCTAAGCAGGTCCTATTCTCTAACAGTAGTTTGTTGCAGAGTTCAGAACCCGTATGAGAGTTTAATATTTAATTTTTATAAACAGAGCAAATTTATTTGTGAATAAAAAGGCTTTACATACCAGGGGTATCGTGATTATGAATCATTTCCACTCGTGGGTATCTGAGGCCCACCAAGTTTCGTCAGGCCACTTCTTTATTCAGACTGGCAAATAAAGAAGTGGTCTGACGAAACGGGGGCCTCAGATACCCACGAGTGGAAATGGTCCATAATCACGATACCCCTGGTATTTAAGGCCTTTTTATTTATATATATATATATATATATAATATATATATATATATATATATATATATATAATATATATATATATATATATATATATATATCCTAAATGTACCTTGAACACAGGTAGAGAGAAAAGCTTTTTTTACAACTTCAATGGTCTATGATTTACGAAATATATTGATCACTTTTAAATAACTACTAATGCTACTAAATGAAGACGTTGAAGCAACTTTTGACTCATATTTCTCGTTTGCGTATCTAGCAAATCTTCAGAGTCTAAGATTTTGTTAGCTATGCTGACAAGAAACTCTAGTCCGTCTGGTTTTCGACTATTCGGTTTTAATCGTATATTTAGCTCTTTTTAACGAGTACATTAAACGTGTGTTGAGCTGTAAGTCCAGGCGTATTTAAATGTGTATGTTCATCTTTTCAGAATACAAGGTGGTCAAAAATACAGATTTTAAAGCTGTATTTACCAAGACAGAAATGAGGAATGAATGGATGAATAATTTTTCAGAATACAAAGTGTGTCAAAAGTACCGAAATTCTCGATACTTTTTTGACACACCTTGTATATATATATATATATATATATATATATATATATATATATATATATATATAGTGTAAAAAAAGTATCGAGATTATTATATATATATATATATATATATATATATATATATATATGTCATCGGCAAACAGTCATGTCTGGACGAATTACATATCCTCAGTACGGCTAGACTTAGCAGGCTACTACATTAGCTACCGGGATCGAAACTCGATCGATTTTTCTTTAATCTGAGTCCCTAACCATGAGCTATCAGCATACCCATAGATAGAGGAAAATTTATACTGATAGATACTATCCAGGTGCTCAACCTCAAAGGGACGAGGAGCATATATTTAGTAATCCGCAGACAATACTTTTTATTCATTACGGCTTGGTGATCATAACATACATTTACCGATGTATGTATTTATCAGTTAAAATGTTTGCTTCTGACAGCTACGGATGGCCGAAAGAAAAGAGGTCGGACTGCTGAAAAGTCAGTTAGTTTTTGCACTAAGCTAGCAGTAGCTACTAAACCTACCCCACTGAAGAGACGTAAAAGTCAAAACACGGTGTATGTGGATGACTATATATATATATATATATATATATATATATATATATATTGATTAGTTTTCCAAGTTGAAATAAAGGAAAATAAACCGTAACATGTTTTTGTTTACAAATATATAACCGTAAAGTGTGTACTTACAGACACATCAGAGGGATTAAATAGTATGCTGAAGAGGGCAAAGTCTGAAAGCTTTGGTAGATGCTCACTAAAACCTTTGTATAAACAGTTATATTTATAAATAATATATATATATATATATATATATATATATATATATATATATATATATATATATCGTAAAATACATTTATGAGATGATGGAGGGGAAGTCATCAGCGTTATATATCCTTGGGATCATCGGAAATTTCTGGTCTTTCAACAACGGATTTCCTCCCCCAGGGGACCAATCGGGGCTGATCAAACCTCGACCCTCCCCCTTCAGCAAATGACTTTCACTGACCTCACCTCCTGATGATAATAGCTTTATTGTACTGGTCACCTGACCCCCAACCAATGATAATAGAGCTCTTCTTATTTATTTTACATTAATTTTATTACTCAAGTTTGGTCTCACTACCAGGAAGAACGGCTGTGGTAAGTTTGTCTTCTATTTTTTTCCCTTTCTTACCCCCCTTTTTGTTATTTTTTTATAATTTTAACCATTTTTTCCTTATATATATATATATATATATATATATATATATATAATATATATATATATATATATATGATGGCTGTCAACTCGTGATTCGAGTAAGACCATTTCCTGCTTTTTCCCTTTTTTTTTCTTTTTCCCCCTTTTTTTCCTTTTTTTATCATCATATTTATATGCCAGTTGTATTTTACTCTCCATTCCTGTGTTTTCTCAGATGACTCACCAGGCCAGCCCTGGAGAGACATACTCTTCCACATAAACCACATGTTGGAACTTCTCCACTTTGAATGTTGCTTGGTTGAAAATTACCCTTTCTAATTGACCGTTTCAGTTTTTGGTGTTTGATTCGGTTGGACTCAAATTCTTCCACAGACAGGTAGATAGTGGCTCTCCAGCTAGGTCTATTACAAGCTAGCTTCTCCCAGTCCTCAACAGCAATAGCAGTGTATATATATATATATATATATATATATATATATATATATATAGAAATTTGAAAAAAAAGTGTTCCAAAAATTGATAAATTTATCTATCCCGCTTAAACGTTTCGGTTTCTTTACACCTTTATCAGGATGTATTAAGGGGTGAAGAAATTGATGGAAGTTTTATAGATGACAGGAGATAAAAATTATAAATTTTTTGTTGTTGTGTAACTGTATTTGTTCAGCGTTATATTTTTGAAAGACGAGTCGCGATCCGCACACGCGAAGATGTCATGACGCGTGACGTAACTCGAAGAAATGCATTCAACAAAAGACAAGAAAAAGTATTAATGGACTGATTTTATGAGAACAAAGGGAACAAACTGGGAATGATAACTAAATAATTAAATAAAACCTGGTATTTTGTAGTTATTTAAAACTATTTTAGCTAGAAACGGTGATATGTTAGATATATATATATATATAAAAAATAAGGAAAAAATGGTTAAAATTATATAAAAATTAACCATATTAGAAATTATTTCTAAGTGTCGATATAAAGTGAATTGTCGCTTTTGAAATCTTCCTTCAATAACGCCAAACATCAATTAACAAAGCCAATTATTTACTTTACATTAATTCACTTTTAATTGATACGAAAAGGTCAAGATACCCGAAATGTTTAATGACACGAAAATGTCATCATTGACCTTGCAATCCAAAACTTAATCAATTAATAGAAGTCAATCCGGTTTATTATAAGTATCTCTTGTCCTCTCAGCAGGTTTTAGAATACACCCACTATACGCTGCAGAGGAATAAAACCATCCCTCCAAAAAGGTATGACCTTCATATATATTTACCAAACCCCTCCGCACGAGCAGGAATGTGACACAAGGTCGAGTTCTTAAGCGGAGTTTAACAGATTTGAATTCAGAGTTTTCGTTCTCTTAGACTGGTTACCTAGCCATGGTTAAAGAGCCCAGTCTGTCCTACTATTCATCCATAACTGGAGGGAGAATTGTTGGATACATACCTTTACCAGAGGTATTAGCGCTATTGTAAATGCAAATAGCCTCGTCCAGGATTTGAACTAAAACCTATATGTAAGCTAATTTTAGTTATTGTTGAATTTGAAATAATAACACATAATTTCTGCATTCTTTACATATTTTATAATCTGGTTAACTGAAATGTTTATCTGGAACTTTTGATGTCGAAAAGTGTCATATAATTTTTGTTAATATCAACAATTAGCGTAATTGAATTATTCATGATGGTATTATGTTTATTTTGTTAACTAAGTCTCCAAAATCTTTAACGATGACTGACAAACTTCAGTAAAGGAGGCGCTCGTTGTGTAACGTTTATCTTAGTTAGAAAATGAACCTGGCTACCCGAGTTCAAATCCGGAACGCGGCTGTTTGCATTTAGATCAGATCCCAAAAATAAAAGAAATCATTGACTCGGCGACATGTAGACCATTCCAAAATAACTCACTATCTGTCTAATGATACTAGTGTTCCTATAAAATACGACCGTGAATCCTGCAACACGCTCTGATTAAAAACAAGACTGTCCAAATGAGTGTATTCATCTCGGCTAAATAATGAACCATACCGATTTTATTATTAAGAAAGGGAAGAAAAAAAACATGCTACATAGAAAATATACAATAAGAAAGAGAGAAAGAAATAGTGTAGTCGAAGATAATGAGAGGGGTCAGCGCACGGAAACAATAAGGCTAATCTGTTTCAATCGAACATAAATAATAAGGGAAGATAGAAAAAAGTGTGTGTGTGTGTGAGCGAGCGAGAGAGAGAGAGAGAGAGAGAGAGAGAGAGAGAGAGAGAGAGAGAGAGAGAGAGAGAGAGAGAGGTTGGGTTTGTGTTACCAGTAAATAAGATTCCTATACAATATGCCTTTTCTTGGTTGTAAAAAATAGTCAAAGGGTAAGTACATCAAATAATTGTTAGTAAAAATTTAGGAAGATGCTATTTAGTTGGTTTCGGTAAAATATAAAAAAATAGGGTGGCCCTAGGTTTTTTAAAAAAATTTTTTAATTAATTAAATCTATTATTTAAGGTCAAACTTTTGTCTAAATCGATTGTGACCATCATTAAAAAAAGAAAAATATCATTACATATGCAGTTTATTTTTAATACATTTAAAAGGATTTGTTTTGGTCTCTTTTTCAATGGTTTTAAGCGCTTGTTTATAATTTTAATGTAACATTCGCGATTGCAAAAAAAAAAAATTACCAAAAATCAGGTAATTATCTGATTTTAATGAAATTTTCAGTAATGATTTATCAATTAATGCATTTTATTTCAAAACTTTAATTAAGTATTAATCATGAAAAATGATTATATGAAATTCTTTAAAATATGAAAAACCTAATGTTAAGTTTAAAATGTTATATTTTTAGATTCTAGAAATAGATATCTATTTAATGCAAACCTTATTTTAGTCAATCAAAATATACGTTTTGAAGAAAAAAACTATTGAAAATGTAGCCCCCCGCTTTTTAAGCAGGAAAATATCAATGTATAATTTTTCTTTTATAAGATAATAGCCAATTAAATAATTATCCTAATGAGTAAAAAAGAAATCTCCAAAAAAATTATAATTTATTATTTTTTTACATTTTATTTTCCGATTTTCGGTACTTATAAAATATTCCACTTAATTTTTTTTTTTTTCATTAAAATCCGATAATTCCCTGATATCTGTTAAATATTTTCTGTAGGGGGGGGGCTAAATTCATTTGATCAAAAACGCATTTTCGGATAATTTTGGGCCACTCTAATAAAAACCTACTTGCAAGGCACTGTCAAATTTGCCGCAAAATCTTATTTTGAAAAATACATTGCCACCCCCCACCCCCTGATTGAAAGAAACTTAATAAAAATCAGTGAATTATCCAGTTTTAATGAAATTTTCTGTGTTGAGTTATCAATGAATGAATTTTATAATGCATCAGTTATTTTATTTCAAAACTTACTGATTTTTTTCAGGTCACTTAACGCTGACCCCGCCCCTTATTTTTTGTATGCAAAAAATCGGTGGGCTTAAATAAAGTTGAAACTAATTACAGTATAGATAAAAATAAAAAAAATTGAAGGTGTGTATAGAAGAAAAAAAATAAAGGGTGGCTATCCTGATAGAAAATAACTACTGAAAATCGAAAAATAAATTTAAAATAAAAACTACAAAAATAATTATGTTGATTTCTTTTCTTTTTTTTTTTTTACTCTTTTCGACAATTATTCATTAAAATCAGATAATTTCTTTATTCTTTTGTCATTTTTTCAATGGGGGGGGGATTTTTGTAAAATACGGATTTTACTTTATCTTTGGCAACCATGTTCACGATATATTTCAGCAAAATTGACCGAAAAAATAGTTTGAAATGTATTAAAAATAAATTACACGTGTAATATTATTTTGCTTCATTTTTTTTTATTTTACTGATGCTCATTATTTTACGACTTTTCGACGTAGACAAAAATTTGACCTTAAATAATCGATTTAGTTAATTTTAATTCATTTTTAAAATGAAAAGCAGACGACATTTTGGCAGCGTCTATTTTTATCCTTATTTTACTGACCCTGTTAATATTTCTACTTTGAATTCAAGTAATGTTTAAAATAACAGATTTGACAAAAAAATTTTACTTATATTAATTTATATCTATATTTTGTGAAGGATAAAGATACAAAACATTCTTCTAAAGGAAATATATATATATATATATATATATATATATTATATATATATATATATATATATATATATATATATATATAGTAAAGAAATAACAAAAGACTTAGAGATTGAGCTTTATAGTCTATTTCAGGGAGCTTAGACAAAGTGTCTAACTCTCCCAACTCATTAGATGCTAATGACTATATAATTTTAAAGACTATAATGCTCAATCTCTAAGTCTTTTGTTATTTCTTTACTTATATAATTGCTCAGTGACTCTAACATTAAGAGCACACATTGAGCTCTCAAACTGCGACAGTTTTTTAAATAAAACTATTGTGTCGTAAGGAAGATTTCTTCTCTGGACTTTTGGATTATATACATACACACACACACACACACAACATATATATATATATATATATATATATATATATATATATTATATATATATATATATATACTCACATATATGCACACACATATATACATATACACACACATTATACAAACACATATATACATATACACACACACACATACATATATACACACACACATACACACACACACACACATATATATATATATATATATATATATATATATATATATATATATATATATATATATATATATATATATATTATGGACTCTCGTCGATTTTCAACACATGAGGGTTCATACAATGAACACACACACAGTGATTTGTTTATAGTGGTGAAGGCTTGTTTATATATATATATATATATATATATATATATATATATATATATATATATATAAGGCGTGTCAAAAGAGTATCGAGATTTTTTTAACTTTTTGACACCTTGTATCCTAAAAAAAAGTAATAACGCTCCATGCATTACAAATTTAAAGCTGTATTTACCATTATATATAATATATATATATATATATATATATATATATATATATATATATATATATATATATATCAAGGTTGACAGAAGGTATAAAAAAATATTGACAGCTACTGGTGCTGAGGTGTTACTTATCGGATAACATCTTCATCCTTTTCCTCTTCTGTTAAATCTCCTGGCCTATCAGAAACAAGATCGTGACAGATATATGGACATGTTACTGAGCCTGACGATATGCATCCCTGCTTTTACTTAAGAGGATTCTTATAAAGTGAACATTAATTACTTTGGGCCAAATTCAATTTGCCTCGGGAACTTTCTTTGCCTATAAACCATCCGCTATCTCACAACCGATAGGGCCTCTCCATCATCAATATCAAATGCTTTTAAATATTAATATTTATCAGTGATATCATTTTTAACACTAACCTGTCAGTGGGGATAATACACTGATTATGTCCCCTGTATATTGGCAAGACATCCCAAAAAAAGAGGATTTCCAGGGTAACCGATTGTGGTGGTGAGGTTCGAGTTCTAAGGCTATCAAACATTAATATTTTATCAGTGATATTATTTTTTAACACTGACCTCTCAGTGGGGCTTAGAATACGCTGACTACACCCTCTGTATATTTGAAAGATCCCCTCAAAAGGGGGGGGTGCCAGGATGACCTCTTCTGATGGTGAGGCTCTAATGCTTTTAAATATTAATATTTTACCAGTGATATTATTGTTACTGCTGACCTGTCAGCGAGGCTTAGAATATGTTGAGTATACCATCTGTAGATTGGTAAGAGCTCTTAATAAATGGGGGTTCCAGGGTAACTGTTTCTGATAGTGAGGCTCTATCTGTAATACTTTTAAATATTTGTAGCCTAATTATCATGGTCTCCGGGAATGTGGAGATTCTAAAGAAAACGGTAATCGAATTTCTGGAGAAATAGAAGAAAAATAAATAAGAACAAAGAGACGTTAATGCTTGGAACGGTAAACAATGGGGGGGGCACCATTGACCGACCAATGACCCCGGAACAAGAGTTAAAAAATAAACACGGAAGTTCCTGTTTCTGTGGAGGAGCGGAAATGGTGACCTTCCACCACCCCCGGTACCATAAACAGAAGTAAAATAATTTGGCCTCTTTTTCGCCGGGCCCAAGGAGGGTCGGAGGCGTTTATTAGAGCTCGGTCGTGACATATCTAGGGGAGCAACAAACAGCACGCATGAATGTGATTTAAGATAAAACAGCTCGAACTTACCCTTTTACTCTTCTCTCTTAAAAAGAACCCACGAGCCTAGAACTAAATAAACAACCCTTTTGTGATTGTACGACTTGCGTATGTTGTTTCTTAACTAACGACGACCACTACTAACGACGACTACTACAATATATTGATATTTAACCAATGATTCCAAGGTAACCACTTTTGATAGTAAGGCTTCGGTTTTGGAGATTTGGACAGTGTTGAACCATTCCACATTGTCATTACTCTAACTGAGAGTTATAAATATCAGAATCCCATGACAGGATCAAATAGATATATAAGAAATTGTTCGTATTCGATGGAAATCATTATCATTATCATTATCATCATCAACATGTCACGCTAGTAGCACGGATATCCATGACAATCTCTCGCCAAACGTCAGTCTCATGCATAATCCCCATGAGGTCATCTGCTCAGCATTCAGTATCCACACAGAGCTGGTCAATGTAAATATTAGCTAGACGGTTCGCACTGACGTACCCATTTGCTGAATTTTTATTATAAAAGAACGTCGCTTATGAGTTTGTCCTTGTTTCTCCAACAGTATCCAGCATATCTTGTTTATCTCACACGGTTTGTGCCATATGGGGTAAGGGAGCGTACAGCTGCTTCCCTGTGGGGATCTGTTTCCCCGATTTGTTTAAGATCGCACGCAGCATTGTTATCCAGCTACCATCTAGTTTATTCTCAAGGCGTTTTGTTGGGGTCCAAGTGGTGAAGCCATACTGTAGCACTGACACAACTGCGGATTGGGTGAATTTTCGTTTTAACTTGTCAGTGAAAAAAGTCGATAGGAATACTTGAGCCTATATAACTCCATATTATTTTTTATTAAGGATTCTTACTTGAACGTATAATTGTTTACTAAGGATTATTATAGATTATTTGAAACCATATAACTGTCTTCAAACTAATGAGTATTTTTGAATACGTTATTTACAGTCACTGAACCCGACAAAGTACAGGAAACACTTGTATATACATATATATATACATACATATATATATATATATATATATATATATATATATATATATATATATATATATATATATATATATATATATATATAAAATTATATTTTTATTATTTGATTGTGTGTAGACTGTGAGTCGTCAGCAGAGGATGCACATACACCAGAGCCTTTGTAAGTTCTGACTGCGATCACGATCTCAATCACCCCAACCTAGATTTCTAAGTGTTTTTTTAAATAATTATTTAACTCAACAGGGTTACGCCTCTTTGATCATTGCACATACGCAGTTTTCCTGTAGATACGTCTCCTCGCCCACGCAGCCTGTTTCTATTGGTTATGGCTGCACCTACACATTTTCTGTGCCTACGCAGTGCAAATGTATCCATGCATTCTCCGAAAGCCAAAGGTCAGTTCAATGCGTTACAGATCATATCCTGTTTTTGTTTTCAGACCCATGTTTGACACGCCCGCATTTCCTGTGTAACAGCACCTGGTTCCCAGTTGAGAACTCATTAACCAGACAATATATTACAAATAGAAAGAGGTTTTGAATAAGCCATGACAGGATATTAAAACAAACCAACCAATTTGTAATTCTTACCAATACTATTGTAGGGATTACATTCCTTAATTGCCACGGTTATCCTTTTTGCGGCTAGGGGACACGAAAGGAATTACCACCCGTGTTTGCATATAGCTACTAGATGGCATTACTTGGTTTGCACCCCTAGCACGAGCACGATAAAATGATTAACAATTAAGTCTTTACAGTCTCCTTTACTACCAGTTAAATATCAAAGACTAAATACTTTCTGTACTAAGCCCCGTTTACTGGGGCTTTAGAATATATTAACTCACATCTGCAGAGGAGTTAGAATCCAATGGGGCCATCTGTTGGCCGAAGATGGTGACCTATGATGCTTGAGGATCGAAACCTGGTGGTTGAGCAAGGTACTATCTATGAGTTAGATAGAAAACACGAGTTTAAAAAATGTGTTTAAAAATTGCGAGTTTGAATAAAAATTGTATACCCTACAAGATTTTATAAAACAAAATGACTTTGGCATCAAATAACCTAACAAGGGTTGACATGCCGTAAAATCCAACCAACCATCTTTCTTTACTAAAGAATCTTTTGATATGAAGACATTTCGCTCATAAATTCTAAGGTCGTCCTTGTATCTCTTGTAATATTTGTATTCTATTCTGGTAAATTTGCTCTGGCAATAAAGTATTCGTTATTACTGCGTCCTGAATTCTTCAAAAAATATTATTAAAAAGAAGTGAATAAGATGTCCAAATTCATCCGAATTAATAAAGATAGACGAATTGAACAACTTAATATATACAGGAACACGGTTAATTAAAACATTGATTTCCAGATATATGATTCCAAAAGTAATTACGACAGCTTGCATGTAGAAGTGATTAAAGAAATAGATAGAAGTACAAGTCAAAAACCAATATCAATTTAAAAAAAACTTTGATATATATATATATATATATATATATATATATATATATATATATATATATATATAAGTAAATGGAAGTTAATCCGACAGTATGAATTTAAGATTTTTTTGAAAAAACAAATGATGTTAATAGTTTGCTGACAGAATCTGTTTTGACCATTTTTAATAGGGCGGTCTTCATCAAGAGCAAAATATGCGTATACTGTGTAAAAAAAAAAAAAAAAATAATTTTATTTTTAACACAATATACGCATTAAAAAAAAAATTCCAGCATCGAAAACTAGCGTTCATTTGTACCCCTCCTTCCAACGGTTATTTTTTCCGTCTTTCCTTTCATATTTTGCTCTTGATGAAGACCGCTCTATTAAAAATGGTCGAAACAGATTCTGTCAGCAAATTATTAATATCATTTATTTTTTCAAAAAAATGTTAAATTCATACTGTCGGATTAACTTCATTTACTTCATATATATATATATATATATATATTATATATATATATATATATATATATATATATATATATCACAAAGGTGCATTGAATAGGGTAAACATGTATTAAAAAATACAAAAAGAATAGCGGTAAGAATACACACGGTATGATTTTCTTTTAGAGCAGGTCGATATTTTCTTGCTAAAATTGTTATTCTGATCTATATATGCTTTCCCCCACCCACAGAGAACATGTGATCGATCCCAACTGGTCAGTCACGAGAGCTGTCGTGCGAGAAATTGTGCGAGAGTTGGGGAATCTTTTAAAAACAAAAGTCAGTCAATCAGCCAGGGACAACTTAAATGTCGGGGCTTACTATCCCGCACACGCTCACACAATCATTTAATTATTTTTTTAGATATTTTCAAATATAAATAAAAATTTTCATGATTTTTGCTCAAAAAAGCAAGAACTGGTGATATTTCATGTGTATATATATTTACGTCATTAATTGTTTCATTTTCTTAGTTTCATTCGGACATACATGCATACATATACACCAACTGCCTTATATATATATATATATATATATATATATATATCACAGTTACTTGCAAATCCACGAAGGAAACAAATATATTTACTTCTGGATTTAAGAGTGCCCAATAAAAATAGCTAAATATACGTTTTAAAAACGAATTGCTTAAGATATTCCGACTGCAGTTTCACACAATAGCGAATCTTCTGGGAATTGCTTTGTCCAACCTGTATTTATATATGGGTTGTACCCATTCTCAATAAGTGGGTGTGCCACCTACCCTCTTTTTCTCCCTACTTAATGCCTGAACTCGCGATCGGAGTTAACAAATAGATGCAGGCATATAAACAAACACAGATTATGCCTAGTAAGTTCAGGCATTACGTAGGGGGAAAGAAGATTAGGTTGCACACCCACTTACTTGAGAATGGGTACAACCCAGATATAAATACAGGCCGATTGTTGGACAAAGCAATTCCCTGAACATTCGCTATTGCGTGAAACTGCAGTCGGTATATTTTAAGCCATTCGTTTTAAAACATATATATATATATTAATATTTATATTTTTGCTTGAAGGCAATTACAATGCGCATATCGCATAAAATTCGATAATTATAGAAGATAATAATGACAAGTGAATTTCGCAAAGAATTACTCGGTGTGTAGAATATCGTACAGACTGTTTCAACTTTATTGAGTCTCATCAGCAATATATACTAACGATTTCCCTCCGACAGAAATCGAAACCGGGACTTCAGCAGGATAGTCAGAAACTATACTGTTTCGGCCACCATACAGCACAGAGAAATTCCTGCGAAATTAACCTGTCAATGATACTGAGACGTCTCTACCATATGAGGCAACGGGGCGCTGAGTGGACAATAACAAACCCGGCTTTAAGCTCTTCGGGCATAAAGAATAATCAAATAGTTGTAGTAGTATCTATCATGCATATATATATATATATATATATATATATATATATATATATATATATATATTGATAGATAACTACTACAACTATTTGATTATTCTTTACTTGCAAAGTTTCTTTTTTTTTCGTTTCTCTTTCTCCCAATGGCAACTGATAAATAGTTATAGACAATCACCTTTTATATTTAATTATCTTGTTTTCTTCTTTCCTAAAAATCCTTTATCTAGTTTTTTTAAATATTTAGTCTACTTAATTTCTTACAAAAGATAAAAAATAAAGCAAAAAATTTAAAAAAAAACTTTATTGCTGAAACTTTATCATGACCTTCTTGTTGGTTGGTTGGCTGGTTGATAAGTTTTACGGCATGTCAACCCATTGGGTCATCCTATGCCGAAGATATTTTTGTTTTACTCATTCTTGATGAGTACCCAATTTTTATTTTAAACTCAATTTTTAAACACATTTTAAAAAAAATAATTTTGTTCTACACGAGACCCTATCAAGTATTACAACTCCGGGACAGAGTGGACCTGGGAGTAATGATGATGAAGGAGGAGGATTCGATATTCTCCAGAGCTGAAGAACTGGGATTTCACCATCAGATAGATTTTAACGTCATACACATGACATTAAGACCCTCAACCACCGCTTTCTAATATATATACGATAAAATGGGTTGGGACTTGCCATTATGACAATAGTGTTGGAACGACCATATAGTTGCTAGAGTTTCAGGTAACCAGCCGATTGATCGGTGGCGTGCTTTTCGACGCCAGTCTAGCCTACGTAAGAGCCACAGTGGGATATTACATGTCATGGACGGCTCAATCACCAGTTCTATCTTTAAGCATCACGAGTCGCCATACAGGGCCTATAGGTGGCCACATTTGGGTGGTCTTAGCCACCTATACAGAGGTGCAGTCGGCGTATTCTACAATTGACACGGTGAGGTTTTGTGATAGATAAATAGATAGATAGGATGGACTCTCGCATTGATCGACGTATGAGTGTTCATACAATGGATATCCACACAGTGATTTGTTTATAGCGGTGAAGGTTTGTGTAGGACCATCCACACTTTGGCACAGTCGATAGGAAAGAATTGGTGCATCAAGAGTTGCCCAAACCCAATCAACGACCTCAGGAATTTTGAATTCAGAGTTATCCCTCTCCTAGACTGGTTACCTACCCAAGTCTGAAGGGTCCAGTGTGCCCTACTATTTAACCCATAGCTGGAGGGAGAATATATGGATTCATACACTTTCCAAGGGTATTAGCCCTATGTGAAATGACAACAGCTTTGTCTAGGAATTGAACTCGAATCAACGAGTCCATTTTCCACGACTCTAACCACTAGCCCACGTGCCTCCAGATAGATAGATAGATATGGACAAATCAACCAACTCCACACGTTCATAAAAAACGAACTGGCCAGACAACTTGAAAAGATCGGAAAAAAACTCGGTGGACGTGACTCTTTAAACCAGAATCTATGTTTAATCTCATGCCTCGATGTTTTTCAATTTGGTATTTTCTAGAGTGTTGCTCTGAGCGATTTCAGGTGTATTTCGGTTTCAGTACCTTCTTAAAGTTTTTGCAATTTTTTCCTGTTATTTATCCATTCGACATCTGTTTTTTATTTCTCATGCCATATCTCTGAAAAAGTTTAGACTCCTATTCATTCCGATGTCCGCTTGATGTTTTGCTTTCTCCACCGATTTGCTGATAGAATTTTATTTCCTTATTTCTCAATATCCTGTTTTGTTTGTATTACTTGGTTCTATCCCGGTATTTTTCTGAATCTGCCTTCTTTTGCCAATATCTTTCATTTAATTCTTCCAGTTGCATTGTCATATTTTTTTTTCTGTTTTCTTTTTTTGCGGTCTCTTTTTTGTGTTTCTTTCTTTCCTTAGCGCTTTTGCTTGTTCTTGTAGTTTCTTAAATTTGTCCTTCTAGCCTCATTTACCACCCAGCTTCGGTGTTTCTGAAGCGGAAGGTAAAGTAAATTACCTCTGTTAGATAATGGACATGACGTGGAACCATGAGGGTGGTGTGAGTGGCCTGATTAGTTACGGAAAAGTTTGAATGATGGTGTGTGTGTGTTGGAACGGAAAAAATTAAATGATGTCAGAATAGACGCGCGACATGGTTTTAATTGGACGAGGAATGGTATGTGGCGAAGGGGAGAAAGGAGGAGTGATAGTTTAGAGAATGAGATTCAGCTCCGCCGTCAAAGAGTTTAGACGTGCTACGAGTCCAGTCTCCCCGCTGTGATTTGGGCATAAATATAAAATAAAAAGCTTGATCAAGCAACAAAAATGTCTTGTTAATTTAATTAATTGCAATAACAAATCAGCCCTTAATCAGAAGAAACCAAACCTTAGTTAAGGAACATGACAACTGGAAGAGTAAAGATGTCAACAAGTTATAAAGAAGACCACTCCTCTCCAATTAAGTCTCTAATCTGTGTCTATCTGTCTGTCTCTCCTCTAATATCTCTCTATCACTCGAGAACTCTCTTTGAAGTCTCACTCTCACACGCCAATTGTATGTCCAGTGTAAATGTGGGTATATAACATTATCACACCTCGTAATGCAACATTGAATTCACAATCACCAGTTTTATCGCTATCTAGTTTTGTTCCTGCATAAAATAGCTCGTTTAGGCCAGTGACGTTGCCCGTTATGATATTGTATAATACTTTATTTACCTTATCGATTTCCGCTGTGAGGCTTTTCTCGTCCTGATTCCTTATAAATGGTAATATAACCTTTAATTTCAATCATCATTTCTTTCATTATCATTACATTGTTTTTTTTCATCTTGTGTTAATATTGATGTGATACTAGCTTCCATTATATTTTGGATTTCAGTGTTTTTGTTTTATCTCGTTCAGGGGGCTTATCTCGAGCATATTCTTCTCGCATTACATCATTATTATTATTATTTCTCTGAATGTTTGAGATGAGGCTTGATGATTAGTATTATCTGCATTATTCGGAGCAATCTTCAGTGTTATTTGTACAACGTTTCGACCGATATGCCCTCCGGCCTTCTTCAGGTATCCCGAGTCCGACAAGAAATACCTGAAAAAGGCCGGAGGGCATATCGACCGAAACGTTGTACAAATAACAATGAAGATGGGGACAATAGTCCGAATAAAGCAGATAATACTAATTATTATTATTTTACTCCTTTTGAGTTTTCACATCAGCATTAGCTGATGGTCTTTATTATCATTATTATCATCATCATCATCCATGAGAGTTTTTCACAACGGCCTTAGCCGATGGTTTGCTGAGGGCTGAGTATCAGAAATTGTCCTCAGGTCTCCAGGACTTTGAGCATTCTAGCCAATCTAAATAATATTGTAATTTGGATGGTCTCAATTTTTCCTCGGATTGCAATTACACAGGCTCTTTTCCAGAACCGTAGGACCGTTCATTGGACTACAATTACAATTGTTACGACATTTACCTTCATGTTCCATAGTTTTAACAGTTCTCGTGCAAGGTCATTCTGTGATCAACCGGGATGGCAAAATCCACGAAATGACATTTCATTCTTGTTAATTTATACTATGTCTAGTCTCCTGGCCGGAATTAGACTTGATCCGGCTGTATCTTTAAGTTCCAAAGGATCTTATGCGTCTTATTCTCTCAGACAAATTCCGATTTGTGCATGTACCATTTATTATTATTATTATTATTATTATTATTATTATTATTATTATTATTATTATCATATTAAAATAGTTACCTAAAACAATATAAATATGCATAAATTGTTAGAATTAAATAGAAATAATTAAAACCATATAAATGAGAGTGAAATTTATTCGTTTCTGAGAATAATTCTTGATACAACATAACCCTTTGCAAGCAAGTAATTTATACTGTCAAATAAAAAAAATCCAATTAAAACTGACTGCAATATAACTTGAAAAATACAAATAATAAATATGAATAATAAAACAATTCCAAATTAAGCTATTAAATCGGCCAGTAATTGATCGTCGGTATGGCGTTAAGAAAATAAATCAAATCTGTTTGTATGTTAATGGAGAATGCACACCATCACAGAGAAGTTGATTTTCCTTATTGTAATTACCGTATTGAATATGGTGTCCAGTATCAGTTTAACCAGTTCATCAGATATCAGAAAGAATCACTTGACGTAATGTAATATTCCAGTGTCTTTGATAGTGATTTCGATATATACAGACGGCCACAATATGATAAACTTTAGAATTATATTCGCTTTGATTTGATTGATATAAAGACAGTTAGAAAGGTGGTATCCGTTACCTTATCGATAAGTAGCCGACCTCATCAATCAGCGATTGATATTGTTAAATATATCGCATGAGGCGGCAGAGACATTTGGTTTCTTGTGACAAACAATAACCGGGTGCAAGGGGTGGGCTTACCTGATGCCTGTGGCACTGTCCAAATATAGAGGGATATCAATTGCAGGAGATTTGATGAGAGTTAATATGTCAAAACCTAAAAAAAAGAAAGGTAACTAGGGCTATGGGAGTGTATTAAGACGACCATTTTCAAGTAGGATTATAAATAAGGTCGTTAGAAGCTCGAAAATAGATCCAGAAAAAAAGAATCCAAAGAAATATCCGGAAGAATCATGATCCAGGATAGCAACATTTAGATAATTTTCAAAACAATTATAGTTACTGACTAGGTAATTCTTAACGAGAATCATCTGCAATTAAAAAAATTGATTAGTTTAATTTTATTATATTGGATATTCGGTGTTTGTAACCGAAACTATGTCACTGCTTACGTCAATAATTGCGTGAGTTTATCCATAAGTATTTGATTTATATAATAGTCAAAATAATTAATACATGAAATAATAAATCTTATCTATTAAAGATATCTATGAAAATCTGAGTTGGAAAAACCTCAAAACAACCCATTTTATTAGTGCGTTTAAAATCCTGCAATGTGTCTTGAATATCTAAGAATTAAAGGGTTAGATAATAATTGTATGGATGATTTGCCTACTGGTTTTAACAAACCGGGTCTAATGAATAGTTACTTGGTGTAACTGATATTATTTTATTCTCCAATGTATTAAAATCAATCCTATGAATGATTTTAAACCAGTTAAAATATAAAAATAAGTGTAATTCTTTTATATGCATTTTATTTAATTTCGTTAGTCTTTCTAGTTTTTTTTTACTTACATCAAAACTTAAATACTAAGCCCAACGGAGGACGAATTATTCTTGCTAGTGTCTATAAAATACATGCTGTTGTGTTTTCCATACTGAATTTGCATTGTATATACAACGAAAATACACATTATGAATAGCACTAATTCGGGGGAGATTTAAAGCCTTACAAGCCACTAATCCTTTAAAATAATCATTTTTTTCGGTGCCATTGTAATCTACGTTTCGAATTGTACAAAAATCAATAGAATCAAGATTTTAGTTTTTGTCAAAAATATGTTCTATGAATAACTAACTTACGAATGATTTAAAACCTCATACACTTCTGGTCAAAATCCTAAGTCCAGATACTAAAGTGTCAAAAAATATAAAATAATGTTTCATTTATACGAAATATATTTGCGATTTTTTTAACATTTAATTGGAAAATATAGCCTAGCAAATAGGTCAAAATTTTAAGCTTTTATTAGTTTAAACAAACATGGAAAAATATTTAAGATAAATGAATGAAATAAAATCTTTTAAGCCTATTTTTAATAATTGTTTTCTTTAAAACTCAGGTTTAATCTGACCTACTTATATTTTAATTAACACCGGACGAAATTCAAAACATTCGATTAAGTTGCTATTTAAATAAATTTGCACAAAAATTGGTAAAGTTTTAGAGAACAATATTTTGTACAGTTATTCTTTATGTTAATTAGCAACTTTCTCCGGTTAAATGGAGTTTTGATATAAAAATCGACTTACCCTAACCATGTAAATAAGTATAGAAAATGGAGAACAAATAAGTCATAGCAACAATTTAATATTCAGTATATCCTTTATTTTTGTTAATTACTTTGAAAAAATTGCTTTGGCATACACATTAACTTCTGCTGAATTTACTTAGGTTATTTGTCCAGGATTCATAAACAACAGCACGAAGAGCAACCGTAGTTGGCTTTTAAAGCTTTGCTTTGTTTGGTTTATTTGTTTAATGTCATATAGAATCCTTAAGCCTATTTTTCATAATTGTTTTCTTAAAAACTATGTCACTGCTTACGTCAATAATTGCGTAAGTTCATCTATAAGTATTTGATTTATATAATAGTCAAAATAATTAATACATGAAATAATAAATCTTATCTATTAAAGATGTCTATGAAAATCTGAGTTGGAAAAACCTCAAAACAACCCATTTTATTAGTGTGTTTAAAATCCTGCAATGTGTCTTGAATATCTAAGAATTAAAGGGTTAGATAATAATTGTATTGATAATTTGCATACTGGTTTTAACAAACCGGGTCTACTGAATAGTTACTTGGTGTAACTGATATTATTTTATTCTCCAATGTATTAAAATCAATCCTATGAATGATTTTAAACCAGTTAAAATATAAAAATAAGTGTAATTCTTTTATATGCATTCTTATTTAATTTCGTTAGTCTTTCTAATTGGAAATATTTACCTATATAATTTCCATGCCGAAATTGGAATTTTCTACCATAGTCATTTTGACAGTACAAAAGCTATTAAACATAAATGGTCCAAGAGGCGACATTTGGTTAGTTGGTTTATGGAGGTGCGTAGCATAATCTTGAAGGTCGTAGGAAATGGACTCGTCGACCTGAGTTCAAATCCTAGACAAGGCTGTTTGCATTTCACATAGCGCTAATACCATTGGGAAAGGTGTAAATCCATATATATTCTCCCTCCAGCTATGGGTAAAATAGTAGGGGAGACTGGACTCTTTAACCTTGGATAGGTAACCAGTCTAGGAGAAGGAAAACTCTGAATTTGAAAAACCTGAGGTCAGTCGTTGATTGGGTTTGCGGCATTCCTTGTGCACCAATTATTTCCTATCGACCCTTGATAAAAATTGCAAATGGTCCAACACAAACCTTCACCACTATAAACAAAACACTATGTAGGTTGTTCATTCGATGAACCTCATGCGTCAAAATCGACCAGAGAGTTCATTGGTTGGTTAATTTTACACTATATTAACTCTTTTTTATATGAAGTTGAAGTATATTTAAGAATCATGGTATCCAGTTATATACGTAACGAAAATAGTAAGAGGAACAGTGCAATGGTTAGTGTCGTAGGAAATGAACTCGTCTACTCGAGTTCAAATCCTTGGGAAAGGTATTGCATCCAACTACTCTCCCTACAGCTATGGGTAACTTATAGAAAATACTGGGCTCTTTAACCTTGTCTAGATAATGACTATGTTACGAAAAAGTGAATTTAAACCTGTTAAACTCCGCTGCACCAGTTGAACCCTAACGAGGCGCCTGAAAAATAAATTAGATGAGAGCTACACAAGAATGCTGCGTGCGGGCTTGAACAAGTTGTGGAAACAACACCTGACAAGGAAGCAGCTGTACGACCACTTGCCCCCTATGATACAAACCATCCGAGTGAAACGAACAAATGTTGGACACTGCTGGAGAAGCAAGGACAAACTCAGAAGCAACGTTCTCCTGAAAACCAGCACATCGACATGCTTATGTGGGCCATCTAGCAAGAACCTACATTGACCAGTTCTGTGCGGATACTGGATGCTGCGCAGAGGACCTCCCGGGGACAATGAGTGATAAAGAAGGTTGGCGAGAGATTATCATGGATATTCGTGCTAATTGTGCGATATGAGGATGATGAAACTCCGCTTAAGAAATCGACCTTGTGTCATATCCTGCTTGTGTGAAGAGGTTGGTAAAAATATATGCGTAACGAAAATAGATCTTCACAATCATTTTAAACAGATAAACACTCCATATTGCAGTGCAGCATAAATGTTTTAAGATGAGATGTAAACAATAACCGTTCTTAAGAAAAATGCCGTGTGAAGATATATTAGTGTAAAGAAATTTTGAAAGCTACTGAGCAAACTGGCAATGATGTATTCACAGAATTAACATCGAAAACATCTCATGACAAGCTGGGGGCAACAAATATGCAGTAAAGTAATATTATTTACCTATATAATTTCCATTCCTTCCAAGGACTTGAAACTGCCTAATGTCAATGGAACGAGTTAATTCGACAATTTTCCCAAGGAATAATGACTTCAAAAATATCTATCGATTCCCAAAGTTCTTCCTTGCATTCAAATTGCTTGAATCCAGCGTAAACAATCCCCTTGACACAAAACAATTTTCGATGGAGATTACATTCAGGGGATCACAGCATAAAACTACCTTTTAAATCCCTAATTTGAATAAGTACCTCATTTACGAGCAACGGGACCGGTTTAGCTCAGCCGATAGAGCACCAGCCATAGAATCGCAAGGTTCCTGGTTCGATAGCGGTCCCTGCCTACCCAACCCATGAGTAGAACTGATTGGGTAATCTAATCTGCGCGGTAAAGTGGGGAGCTGATGATAGGTGCGGCTATCTACCTCAGAAAATTATTGGTCTAGCTCTAATGAGACTCCCTCACTGTCCGCTTGATACCGACAATAGGCCCCTCCGCCAACGACAACAACGAGCAGCGTGAAGTGGAGTCTTGTCGTGCATGAAAATGATTTTTCATAGAAAAACCATTATCTACTTTTAAAGTTATTTCTGAAAGGGAACTTTTGAATTTAATGGTTGCTTGGGTACTATGACGAAAAACATTGTTCATTCTTGATGGCTACTCATATTATTTTAACTAATTTTTTTAACACGTTTTTAAACTCATGTTTTTCTATTTAACCCATAGATGGGACGCTAACCAGTTCTACCACTCTGGGTCAGATCTGACTGTGTAATGGTGATGAAGGGGTACTCCACATATCCCAGTGCTCCAGAATTAGAACCTCACCATCAGATAGAGTTTAATGTCATACTAAGGACATTAAGATCCCCATCAACCTCTTTTAGCACGCATATGATGTAAAGGGTTGGGGCTTGCCATAAGGGCAATAGGCTTGGGACAATCCTATAGGTGCTAAGGGTTACATGACCAGCAGATTGATCGGAGAGACTTTTAGTAAGGCAGAATAGCTGTCTTTACCCCATCGTACAGCTTCTATGACCCAACTAAATCGTCACCGATTATTCGACCTCCTTTTTGGCGACTACACTCAACAGGTTTAAACTTATCCCTCTGATACCCACAATTTGCCAAATGCAGAATGTATAACGAGAACATAAATTTATTGGGTCGGACAGTCGGATCTCTCCACTGAAAAATACATTTCTCCCAACTGCCAAAGTCCCCTGACCAAGTATTTCCGCCTGCAATAATTTTACAACAGTCCACCCCAAAGCTCACTCGCCTTTATTCGTCACCCGTCTGTGCTATCGTTCGCAAAATCAAAACGCAACTGTCTCGGTGTGGGAAGGTAGCCTTCAATAATCATTAACTGTCCTTACCAAGATCCCACATTCGGTCCAGTCGAGCCAAGCGCTGTTATTGCAATGTAGAAATTTGCATACGCACCAACGAGGTACTTCGAGCCACGATTTAGGATCCACGATCAGGAGATTGCGATTGCGAGTTCAATCTCTGTAGTAACCCACTATACTCACCCTGATCTCATTTTGCACGCCAGACATGTTCGTACTTGTCTTGAGCTTCCACGTAAGTAATTTCTCTCACTCCAAATTGTCTATGAATAATTCTTTCTGAAAATCGAATTTCATATATTCCTTAGAATGGATATTGTAAATGTAAACCCACTCTACTTATCGATGTTATTCTGCTCTCTGTATCCAAGTTTTTTTTTTAATAATTAATAGGAGGCATTACTTTCAGAACACTAGGATATATATATATATTTAATATTGATCCCAAAACAAGTACTACCGAAACCATTTTTTTAAAAACAAAGCAAATATACCAGGATTTCTTTTTTCTAAGTAAAAAGTAAGTGAAGTCGGCGGAGTGGCCTATAGTCGGTATCAGCCGGACAGCGACGGAGTCTATCCCTTTTTGCAAGCGCTAGCCCAGGGATATAGTCTTGTTGAGATGGAGCGCCACATCTATCGTCAGCTCCTTACTTTACCATAGCATAGATCAGATAGCCCAAGATGTGCTACTCATTTTCTGAGTTGACGGGGACCAGTATTGAACTCAGAACCTTGCGATTCAAAGGAGGGTGTTCTATCGACAGAGCAAAACCGGCCCCCCTATTATTATTTCCAGTGGAACATTATGCAATGAAAATAAATATAAATAGATAATATGATAAAATATATATAAATATAAATAAATATAAATATTGTAGATAATGAAATTGCTCTGTTAAGAGTGTTGTTGTGCTCTCATTTTCGTAGTTTATGTGGAAATAAACATCAGGCATTACTTTCGGAACACCTGTACACCTGTATAGAATATTTCCCCATTAGTTAGTATAAGCCTTTGCAATGTTTGTTTGTTCTTTTAAATAAGGAGATTTTTTCTTCTAAACTAGCTATAAAGTCGTCGGGGTGGCCTAAAGTCTGTATAAGCCAGACACCGAGGGAGTATATCCCCTTTTCACTAGCGCTAGACCAAGGAGATTGTTTTTTAACATCTGAGGTGGAGCGCCGCACCTGTCATCAGCTCCTCACTTTACCGCACAGATCCCTGTGCTACTCATTCGTTGTGTTGGCGAGGTGCCAGTATAGAATCCTGAACCTTATGGTTCCTAGTCCGACGCTTTACCGACTGAGCTAAACCGTAACATTTCAAGTAGAACACTATACACTGAAAATGGTTTTGTTGTATTGTTAAATGACGTTGGTAGTATTCTTGGATTTTTGAATCAAGCTCGTAAAAAGTCTCCTAAAAATTGTGTCACTGACAAAGGAACCTCAAATGTTGCCGAAAGTTAGAATTATAAACTTCAAGTGTTTTTTGTCTACAAAACTTTGTATCGTAGGTGTCAATATTATAAAAACGTTTTTTAATGGAATTTTGAAACTGTTTCTTATATAGATGCTCCGTATGAGAAACTTTTTTTTAATTTCAAATATTCTGAATTGTATTCAATTGAACCAACTGTGCCCAGCAATATAAGAGGGTGTGTCAGAATATAATTCCAATATTTTGTACGTGTTAGATATTCGACGCATACATAATTCGACTGAAACGGTTCAAGGCGTGTGAGGTACCTGCTGTGGTTAATAGAATCATGGTAGTTGGTCCACTGAAAGTTTATGCATTATTTCACTGTGTGTAATTTTAAAAGGCGCACAGCAGTCTATTTGGTGTAATTATGATTTACGAGTACAAACTGGGACATAAAGCCGCAAAAGAAACCAAAAACTTTTTTTTATTTGAAAGTGAAAGGCGAAGCAGTTGATCACAATAAAACTACCAGATATTTCAAGGACCGGCTAAGTTAGGTAGGGAAAAAACATCGTAGGGACTGCAAGACATTGAGGTAAATATGGAATATATGTTGTTGCTTATCCGCTGAATTCTTATTTCTTATGAGTGTCGTCACCTCAGTTAAATATTGGACCATTCCGTTTTTAATAGAAAGAAAGAAACAGAAGAAAAAGAACATGCTACTCAGAAAAATAACGAAAAAAAGAAAGGAAAGAGTAGATAAATGATAGAGAAAGTGTGTGAGTGCATTTAAGCGATAACACTAATCTTTTTCAATCGAACATAATGAAAAGAAGGAAAGAAAGAAAGAAAAAGAATGAGAGTTCAATAAAGATCATTATATTTTTACATATTGAACTATTTTGAAATTTAACATAACATAAGTAAAACATATCAAACATTGTAATAATTAAATTATACTGTGGTATATCCACAGGTCCTGCTAGCAGTATAAAATTAGTCTAAAATATAGGTCTCAGAAAGTTGCATGATACGCAATTATATATAATATATTTATCAGTAAAAAACAATTTTGGAAAATGAGTTTTCATATAGTTCGTTGTTCAATGTACACATTTCATTGTATTATTTAGTTAAAAGTTAAAGGTTCGTTGCCTCTACGTGCTTAACTAATAGTCTTCAAATTCTGGATTGTTTTGTCTGTTTATATTAGCAACAACAGATTCTCCACTTAAGTTCCTGTTAATAAATACACTTTTCTTGCTTATTATCCTTTTATTTTTGTTCGCTTTTCGTGACATTTCTGGTTCGTGACAAAGTGTTCAATATCTTTTTTTCAAGATGGTCTCTGATCTCTGTTGAAACTTTATGAAAACTTAGTTTTCTCATCATTCAATGCCTTTACAATATCTTGTTTCTCTAGAGATAACTTTCTTACTCTCAATAACAATTGAGCTGTATAGGAAAACAAACAACATATATCAAGAACTTTAAAATATATGTGTCTAATAACATTTTCATTATGTTTGTAATGAAATATAAGCGAGGTAATAAGTCTCGTCGTAATCATATCTTTATTATTGCAATATATTTAGAACGCTCCTTCTTAATAGAAAACGTTGTTTCTGCGGGGTATAGTATGCTTTTGTAGTGTAAAACTATTTCCTTTCTGTTGTAACGTATTGGGGTGTTCGTCGTCACGTTACCAATCGTATTATGTAACGTTATGTTGTGGGGCCCACTGCGTCTTCAAAACACACGGTACTGTTAAGGATCGTACAGTCGTGTATCAGGGGTTGGCACGTTGATCAGCACACACAGAATTCCTGCAGTCCCTTAAGCCCCAAAATTCTTCCACACCCCTTTCGTTTATGGTCAAGCAAAAGGTATCACGTTTCACGGCCGTGGGTCTTTTAGCCACGGTCAATCTGACTTTCTCCACAGGTGTCTGTAGTATTTGTTTGGGTAGAGATTCCACTCATAAAAAGATTTCTTTGGCGTGTAGTAAATAAAGATGTGGACAGTATTTATTGCTTTTCATGAATTTATTTCCTTAATGAAAGTTATTGAGAGAGAGAGAGAGAGAGAGAGAGAAGTCGGCTTCCTTAAATATGTTTTTTGTAATGTCCTTAACTTCGTTCCAACGGTCAGTACCAATTATCAGGCTTCATTAATAGGTATGTTTTTACTTCGTGCAGTGTAAAATATTACATCTCAGATTTCACACATCAGCGACACCATATCCCCATTCCAGGACCCCAGTCGCTCGCCTCTCACCAGCTCGGTCAAACCAAACTCAACTGACCTTACTCCCTCGGTCTCCAGGACTTAACTACTCACAAAATCTAAGATTCCCTCATTATATAGAAATCGAAGTCGAGCTTTCTAGAATCTTCTGGAACCTTTCGAACGTTCTAACTGTTTTACCAAATTACACGTGTCACTTAAGAGGTCAATGGGTCAACCATCCTTTCTTCTGACAAACCGATTAAACTAAATTTTACTAGCATAATCCCAGACTTAATGGCTCCGAATAGACTCAAAGGTGCTACGACTTTCACATTGCTTGCCCACTCCCGTAAGGTCTGAGAATCATGCTACCATCTATTAAGGTTTCTCGTGTCTGGCACAAGGCCATAAATATAGGTGTTCCAGGGTCCATTATGCTACACTGTTTCTCTGAATCTTTGAGATGGAGACTCGATAATTAGTATTATCAAGATTATTCAGACTATTGTCCGCATCTTTATAGTCATCTGTACAACATTTCGGCCCTCCAACCTTCTTTAGGTATTTCTTGTTGGATTCTGAAACCTTGTCGTAATCGGGAGCCATCACAGAACTTTGAACCCAACCCTTTATTCAATCTACTGGGGTATCCTGTTCTCATTCCGCTAACAATAGCTGGGTACAGGTTTTAAGCTGTGTTAATTATTCTATATTACTGTTACCCTTTTTCTCCCGATCAATTGTCATTCGTATTACTAAAATATTATTAAAATTCTCACTATTATTTGCCGGAATCTTTGAAACGAGATTTAATAATTTGTATTTATTAGATTTTTCGGACAGCTGTTTTAATCTTTATTGTTATATACACAACGTTTCGGTCGATATGCCCTTCGGGCTTCTTCTTGCAATATCAATTCTGACCACAGGCAAAAATGACATAGAATAACATGAAATACTTAACATAGCTTAATAGTTGTCCCGATCTTGGTTAACAAAATGAGAATAAATTACCCCCGTTACGATTTTTGTAGCCATTTATCGGCTTCGCGTAAGAGCACTTTACAGCGGAGATCCCTTGTGTTAAGCAGAGTCTGATCCTTAGTAAGGAAACCTTTGGTTGTTACTTGGTGTCCCTTAGTGTTAGGTAAAATCCTTGTGTTGAGCATAGTCCTTGGTTGCATGACCGTTCGGCAATGTCTAACAGGTTCACATGAACGGCTTTCAATATCAGCGATTGAATAGTTAACTAACCACGTATTCGAACTGTTGATTCGAATCCACGCGCCCATGCCGAGTCTATAAGCTTAAGTGGTGGATTCTAGCACCTTTCATATGCCAAAATAATCCAACAACCCCAATGGATTAAATAAAGGTTTCCGTTCGAAGATCCATGAATGTCTCTAAGTTCAACAAAAACGTTCCCATGTTCGACAGCCAATACCTAAAAAGGCCGGAGGGTACATCGCTCCCATCCAAAAAAAGATTCATCATAGGTTTTATTATATATATTTAAAAAAAACTCTAACTTGAGAAAAAGAATGTTGTATTCTCATGACTCAATAACTGTACTATATCTTTTGAGGAAATTCTCCTGAGTTAAGAAGAAACAGCTAGAAGAACTCAACTAGACAGGTACATGGCAACTGGAAGAGTAAAGATGTCAACAAGTGATAAAGTAAGGCAACTCCTAAACAAGTAACTCTCTAATCTGTCTCTCTATCACTGAAGAACTCCCTTATCTGAGAACTCGCACTCTTTTACCAATTGTATGTCCGATGTCAATGTGGGTATATAATAGTACCACATTTATTACGGTCAATAAAATTGTGTTGAATGTGAAAGAAAGAAAAACTTTATATATAGTACTGAAATTCCCATTATGTTTATATAAAAATAAAGGGTGTCCATAAAGTATCTTTAAAACTTTAAAGAATATTACAAAATCAAATGAACTGACAAATATGTGTTGGACCCTAACAAAGCGCCTCGAGAATAAGCTAGATGGGAGCTGTACAAGGATGCTGCGTGCGGTCTTGAACAGGTTGTGGAAGCAGCACCCCACAAGGAAATAGCTGTACAGCCACCTGCCCCCCATCTCACAAACCATCCGAGTGAGACGGACAAGGCATGCTGGTCACTGCTGGAGAAGCGAGGACGAGCTCATAAGCGACGTACTCCTGTGGAAGCCAACACATCGACATGCTGATGTGGGCCGGCCACCAAGACCTACATTGACCAAATATGCGAGGATACTGGATGCGGCGTGGAGGACCTCTCTGAGACGATGAATGATAGGGAGGGTTGGCGAAGGGATTGTCATGGATATCCGTGCTAATTGCGCGACATGATGATGATGATTACAAAATGAAGAGTAGATATTGAAGTGTATTTGCCTCATTTAATACACCTCTACACGAACACCATTAGTTGCACAAATCACATTTAGACGGTAACCGATTTCTTGCCATGTTCGCGGTAGCATAGCTTCATTAATGATCACTGTCGAATTAATGATCTTTTGCTTTAGGTCAGTGATGTCCCGTATCTTTGCTCGATACACGATATCTTTAGCATAACCACACAGAAAGAAGTCCAGGTGAGTGTATAACCAAATAGAAATGTCTCATCTTAATGAGATTTATTAATTATACTAGCAAATATATGCACCCTCCGGGTGCCAGTATCTAAGTTTTAATATAATAAAATATCATATTAAATTAGAAAGGCTAATGAAACTGAATAAGAATTCAGATAAAAAGATTTGGAACAGAGGGGGTATGATTGAAAAATAGAACAACTTTGAAACTAACTCTTCCATCATTTTCCATTACTCCTGTCTTTCAGTGGTAAATTTTCCTAATTTAACTATTTAGTTAAAATAGGAAGTAAAGAATAATATTAGTTATTTCTTCTTGTTAATGGATTTCTTTTAAGATTTATCCCCGAGATTTTTGCTCATATTCAATAAGATAAAACCAAACAATTAGAAATCAATAATACTAAGCATATATTTATTAAAATCAAATATTTAAGATCAATATGTAAATTAACCTTCCCGTTCACACTGTAAATTGCTATTTTGTTGTATATATAAATACTATTGCATGTTGTTAGTATGTAGATATGGTCAACAGTCTTAATGATGTAAAACAATTTTACTAATAATTGAGGTTTAAATAAAAATAAAATCATGGAGATTGTGGTGTAAATAACTAAGGGAATTGTGACTTGTATAGTAATATCGTTTCGGTTACAAACAGACAAACCCACAATCTCCATTATAATAAGATATACGGTGGTATCTCAACTTATGAGTTATCCGAGTCACTCGGTCAATTTTTGCCTTTGTTTTGGGAACCAAAATTTGAGCTACGAGCGAGCATCCGATACGCTTATGTTTTGTTCACTAAAAACATTAAAATTTAGTAATTTTTCACACCAAAGAGAAATACTATTTATAAAAAAAAGATAAACATAAAATATATTACAGCAGATAATTCATTACATTCTCATCCAACAGAGTGCAATTCCTTTCATTTAAAAATTTAAACAAAAAAAGTGTTTATTTCAGAGAAACCTGAAACGAATTACTGGAATTTAAGTTTATTTCAATGGGGAAAGTTGATTTGATATACTGTTGTATAGCCGCTTGACTACCGGCTAGTGAACTTCAATAAACAACAGATACACATATACAAAATAGGACCCGTCTTTATTTTCTTCGGTGTGTGGGTAAAGGCGTAGAGCTTCACAATGAAAATGCCGGGTGCCTGGCGAAGGCGGCGACGAGTATTCATAGTGGAAATGCTCGAGGGTTGATGAGAGACGCTGGGTGATGCTATCGGTTGTTCGCTCGGGTCTCTGACTGTCGGCTCGAATCCTCTGGCCTTTATATTGATAGATACGTCTACGCATCTTTATCTTTTGATCTGGTCTTTACATCCGCTAATATGCCTACGCATTTTTATCTTTTGATCTGATAACGGACATTTGTTATATATTTCTTTATCTTCTCCCTTCTTTTTTGACCGGAAAACCTCTCTTCCATTTTCCCCTTGTTTTTAAATATATCATTTTATATTTCTCTTCGTCTTCCGGGCGACGATAATACAACAATACGAGTTACGAGTGAAACGAATTAAACTCGTAAGTCAAGGTATTACAGTAGTTAGAATTTACAGAGTTACTGGTCCTGTAATCCGGTTTAATCACGTAAGCGTTAATCATGTAGCTGAAGAGCCTGGCGGAGCTCATCCCTCTCTTGATCTATAATTGGATTGAATTAATAATTTTCCTTCTCCTAGATAGTTTGCCATAGCAAAGTTAAAGACCCCGGTCTGCCGTACAATTTATTGATAGCTGAAAGGAGAATAATTGGATTCATACTTGTCCTATGTATATTAATGCTATGAGAAATGCAAAGGATTTGAACTCAGGTAACCGAGTCCGCTTTTCACGAACAATCATTACGTCACGAGATTTTTTTAAAATAAGACAATTTTCAGTCCAATTTTCTATTAAAATCATTATTCTGTAAGGCCTGTATACATGCCTAACGCTAATTGTTGAAATTAGCAAAAAAAAAATCGATTTTTGAAAGATATCGTCTGAGAGGGGGAGTTAAAAATTCAATATCAAAGGGTTTGTATCATAAGTAAAATCAAATTTATTAAAGGAGTACAAAATAAAAAAATAAAAAAATAAAATAAAACAATTTGAAATGAAAACTTAGTTCTGTCCCCTCAAAAATGTAGCGTGCCTCTATTAATTATTAAATAATTATTTTGAATATTTTACACAAATCTTACACAAAATCCTAGGTATTCATTTATTTGTAGTTAAGCTCTTGATACGGAAAAATGGCTATTTCTTGTTTGTAAATAATTTTCTCGTAAAACTACATTAGATAACTTTAGATGTATATGAAGATAAAATAAACTATATAAAACATAATACTGGGATGTATTTATTAAAACCATCTTAAAAAGAACAAGGGCCGTCTAAATTGGAATATTAGAATTTTGAGTGTTTATAATACAAGTTTGTTCTTTATTCTATGTATTGACGATTTTGGATAATGTGATTTAAGCTGTGACGTAGTTTCGGTTATAGACAAATTAAGACCAGATCTCCATTATTAATAGATAATTAACTAAACTATGAAATGTTAGTGCGAAATCAGTTTTAATTTACTTCCTCATTTAACTTACAACTTGTGGGATATTAACGCATCCGTAGATTGCTTCTTGTTTTTTAGCTGATAAAATATAGGATTGGTTTTAATATGTTGGAAAATGAAAAAGACAAAGATATCTTAGAGATCAATAGCAGCAAGTGATTATTCATTAAACTCGGCTTTGCTAAAACCAGTATGCAAATTAACTACGCCATATATTATGTAAACCTTTATTTCTTAGTGATATATAATACACATTGCAGGATTTTAAATGAAGTAATAACATGGGTTGTTTTCAGGCAGATCTAACTCAGATGTTCATGGTGACATCGTTAATAAATACGATTTATCCTATGTATTAATAATTTTGAGTATAAATTAAATACTCATTGATAAACTTACACATTCCCTGACAGTATTGTGACGTAAGCAGTGATGTAGTTCCTGTTACAAACACTGAATCTATATAACAATAGGATTTTATTCTGATACAATGCCTTTACCAGGCCTCATGATGTAATATCATATTTAGGAGTTTTTTCTTAAGTTTCATCCAGACCATCAACTTCTTCAATTATATTCATTTCTGACAATCAATTTGCCTTGCTAATTAAAATTTTCATATTTTCCTCAGATATTTTTTCTGATATCAAATCCAATTTAGCCTTGATTATATCTTGCCAATATTTCCGCTGTTATTATTCGGGATTTCTGATTGGCTAAAATTAGTTGACGTTATTGAAATCGTTCAATAAAATTTCACTATTTGGTTTATGAATCATAAAAGATTTTACGAAACTAATATATATATATATATATATATATATATATATATATATATATATATATATATATATGTGTGTGTGTGTGTGTGTGTGTGTGTGTGTGTGTGTGTGTCTCATTTTAAACCCCCCCCCCCCAGATAATATCAATTTCATCGTATATCATCTCGACTTTCCACATTGAAATAAACTTAAATGCCAGTAATTCGTTTCAGCATTCTCTTAAATAAACAATATTTTTTTAACGAAATAGATTCCACTGTGTTTGATCAAAATATTATAGAGTAAAATGCTATAAATTATGTGCTGTAATATATTTTAATGTTTTTCTTTTTTATAAATAGTATTTCTCTTTGGTGTAAAACATTGTAAACTTTAATGTTTTTAGTGAACATAATAACATAAGCGTATCTTAAGTTCGCTCATAGCTCAAATTGTAGCTACCAAACTGATATTAACAATTTTGTAGATTGGTCTGATAAAGGGCAGGCCAGATTCAATGTATCTAAATGTAAAGTACGTCAGAAATAATTCAAATCATCTATATTCAATGAGAAAATGTTTCTCTAATGAAACAGAATTACTAAAAATACAGAGTTAGAAAAAGACCATGGTGCGAATGTGAACCCTGATATTAAAATTTTCCAAACAGAAATACAAGTAAATAAAGCAAACAATATATTAGGAATAATACGAAGGTCATATGAATACATGGATAAAGAAATGTACAAAATATATTCATTGCATTGGAGAGACATAATTTGGAATTTGATAATGTGATTCGGAGTCCAAGACTAATCAAGGACATAAAACTCATCGAAGGAGTTCAAAAGTTACTAAGGTAGTGAATGAATTAAAGAACATTTCTTATGAAGAAAGACTTAGGATGACCAACCTACTAAGTTTGGCTTATCGACTAACGTGAGGAGATATGATCGAAGTTTATAAATATACTCATGGATTTTATTCAACGAACTTAGATCTATTGAATGCTGCTCAAAAATCTAATACCATTGGTCATAAATCAAAACTCAAAAAACAAAAACAAATGTAAGGCAATATTATTTTAGTAATAGGGGGTAAATTCATGGAATGAACTACCCCATCTCTAAATTCCTTTAAGACAAGGTTGAACAATCTGTTGAAAGAATATAAATATTCTGTTAAAATAAGATGAATGTTTGAAATATAAGGAACAATTGACAGGTCGCTGACCTGATATACTAGCTGAAAAAGATAGTAGATTATATTTACTAGCAAATATATGCACTTTCCTGGAGCAATTATTTAAATTTTAATGTAATAAAATATACTAAATATTAAAGGCAAATGAAACTAAATAAAAATGCAAATAAAAGGATTTGAAACAGGGGGTATAATTGGAAAATAGAACAGCTGAAACATACTCTTCCATCACTCATGTCTTTTATAACAAAATTTTCCTAATTTAATTATCTAGTTAGAATAGGACGTAAAGAATAATATCACAGTTATTTCTTCTTGTTAATGGATTTCTGTCAAGATTTATCCACGGGTTTTTTCCTCATATTCATTAAGATAAAACCAAAATTTGAAATCAGTAATTCTAAGCACATATTTATTAAAATCAAATTCTTAATATCAATATGCAAATTAGCCTTCACGTTCACACTGTAAACCGCTATTTTGTTGTATATGTAAATAGAATTGCATGTTATTAGTATGTAGATATAGTCACCAGTATTAATAATTTTATTAATAATTGAAGTTATAATAAAAATAAAATATCGGAGAATATGACGTTAATAACTAAGGGAATTGTTACTCAAGTAATAATATAGTTAGAAAAACACAATCTCCATTATAATACGATTTACAATAGGATAAACAAACCCCGAGTTGAATAATGAAACTGGCACTACAAAACGTTGCATACTCACTTTGAAATCGACGTATACATATATTTTCTTGTAGCTTGTCTTATATTTTTCTTAGCTTGTTGTGAGTAGCTCTCAACTTATCTTCTAAGATGTTTCTAACTGGTTCTGGGTTGGTTTCTTAAAATTCTCAGTGATACTTAGGAAGGCGAAAAAGATGACTTTTAATTTGTGAAAAAAAGCGGCCAAATGAATGCCTATAGACTCCTGAATATCATAATTTTTTTCCGGAGCGTAAATGTTGTCTATTTTGAAGTTTTCCGTGGGTACCACCAATTTTCCCCGTGAAATTTACCCCCCACTATATTTAACATAATAAAACTTGTATAAAGGTTAATATTATCTTGAAATTTTTTATTCAATCGAAAGAAGAAGCATTAAACAAACTCCTAATGATTTAAAAAAAAATTCGGCTCACAAAAATAATGAAAATTATAAACGAAAAACAATGTTTACATTTTTGCACCGTTAAATCAATTGAAATTTAACGTAGCCAAAAACAAGTTATAACTAAGGTTTTTTTTTTTATAATTCTATGAAAAATAAATTAATGCTCCAATTTTCACGAAAATTTCCATAATTACTTACCTTTGGAAAAATATGTGTTTGAAATTTTTTTTTTCTAAAATATATTAGGGGAAATATTTTTTATGAGGTCTACTCGCCCCTATATTATTTTATGTAATATGAAAAAATGAACCGGCAAAAACGATGTTTACTTTTTTTCAATAAAGATAAGTGTCTAGATAATTATATCAGACGATTTTTATGAGTCTCAATTTTTAATAAAAGAACTATAAATACAGACTTCTGTTAAAAGATTATATCAATAAAGAAACTGGCCGTAAATAGACAACATTTACGCTTCGGAAAAAAAGTATGATATTCAGGAGTCTATAGGCATTCATTTGGCCGCTTTTTCTTCCCACCATCAAAATTACAAATTAAATTAAAAAACTTAGAGCCTTTTTGGCCTTTGGGCCCGTAGCCTAACTGGAGTGTTCTGTTTTTTTTATTTATTTATTTATTATTGTTTTTATTAATAAGTCAATAAATTATTTTTTGGTGAATTCCTACCCGTTTACAATTTATATAAATCCCCAAATCAATTCAACCGCACGTTCGAGAATTGGTTATTTGGACGAGAAACGCCATCTGTCCGGTTTTTCCAAGACTGAACTAAAACTAAAATCTAAGCTATCTCCCACACTCGCACCGATGAACAGTTAGGGGAGGTCAAGACGGGGTTACATTTGTGTCAATCAAAATCCCCTGTGTTTCTCCGTGACCGCCAGTTTAAATTCGAATAAACACACTACGCTAACTGTGCATAATTAATTGAATCCCATCAATTATGCAACAAAAATCAATATCTTATTATAATGGTGATTGTGTGTTTTTAACTGAAACTATATTACTACTCAAGTCACAATTCCCTTAATTATTTAAGTCACATTCTTCATGATTTTACCTAAAACTAAATTATTACTAAAATTGTTCTACATTATCAATATTGCTGACCGTATCTATCTACTAATAACATGCAATTTATATATACATAAAAATAGCGGTTTACAGTGTTAACGGAAAGGCTAATTTGCATATTGATATTAAAAATCTGTTTTAATAAACGTGTGCTTAGTATTATTGATTTTTAATTGTTTTTATCTTAATGAATATTAGCAAAAATCTCGGGGATAAATCTTAAAAGAGACCCATTAACAAGAAGAAATATCCGCAATTTACTTCTTTACTTATTTTAACTAAATAGTTAAATTAGGAAAATTCAGCAGTGAGGGAGGGGTAAGTGTTCGTTTTATTTTTCGATTATACTCCCCTGTTTCAAATATTTTTAGCTGCATTCTTATTTAGTTTCATTAGGCTAATTTAATATATTTTATTACATCAAAACTTAAATAAAGGAGGGTAAACATATTTACCAATTGTAATAATGCTTCTTTCAATCGACCCTGCTATGCTCCACAAAATTTGTAGTAAAAAAAAAGCTTCTAAAAGAAGCTACATATTTTATTACTTAACTATAAACGATTATAATCGGATAATAACAAATTTTTGGTGATAAAATAAACAGTATTTTTTCCCTAAAAGTTGAGATTACGGTCAAATCACGCTAACAACACAGGTTCCAGCTCGATCACCGAAGTTAAGCAGTGACGTGTTTGTTTAATATTTAGATGGGTGACCATTTCATCAACTGCAAATACCGTAGGCAACCTGATATCAAAATTGCTTGATTCGTCATTAAATGACTAGAAGAAGATTGGTATGCCTTAAAAATAAAACAACCAAACAATATACTAGATCACCAAAGTTAAGCAGCAATGAACATGTTCAATATTTAGATGGGTGATAATTTAAGCAACAGCGGATACTGTTAACAATCTGATATCTGAATAACTTGTTTCAGCATTAATTAACCAGAAAAGTGTTGGTATGCCGTAAAATAAAACAACCTTTCAAAAAGTTAGCGGGTTTTTTTTTTAAATTGTTTTTTTGTTGTTTCTTTTTTATTCAGGTTTAGCGTATTGCCATAGAACTTTCATCGCTTAAATGACTTAAAGGAAGACATAAAAACTATTCAGGAAATTAAGGCAACATATGTTTTTTGGGAGAGTAAGACAACCGTAATGCTCTGATGCTACGTGTGCTACAGAGTAAAAAATCATATTGCCGCGAGGTATTTTTTTTATAAGAAACATTCATGAATCCTTTCAATTTTCTATGAAATAATTTTTTTTCTAAGAACTTCCTGCTTATACGAGATATCAAAAAAGTTCCTTGAATTACTGGAATTGAAACTGAATATTTTATGGTTCCAAACATTTCACATCGTGGTCTTGAATTTCTGATAGTTGCAACTGAACAGGAAACATAAATCATTGATCATCTGTTTTGTCCGAGTGACGAAAACAACTGAAAAATACGCAGAGTTTTATGATAACCCTTTTACTACAAAAGTACTCAACAGAATATACCACTGGTATATTTGAATTAGGGTCTGTTGATTTGGAATCAAGGAAGTCAATGGAAAATTACCGGTGATGGTTATAACCTTTTGATCCCTTGAAAAAGTACCATGACAGACACGTGAGAATAGTTTAGTGTTAGATCCGGCCCAACTTGGAAGCCGAGCAGACGTAATTGTCGTCTTCCCCGGGTCATCTACCCCCCCCCCCCCCGGCGGAATAATCAATATGGGCTTGAAGAAAATAAAACTTGATCAAGCAATAAAACCAAGTCTTAATAGTTAATTATTAAAAACAAGCAATGCCCAGCTAAACAGACGAATAACAACCCTTAAATAGAAAGTCAACCCCAGCAGGCCCAAAGAAAATGGCGTCCAATGAGATAAAGTCAACAAGTAGTCTAGATGAAGAAATAAAACCAGCAGAAGCAGTCAGCAAAAAAACAACAAAACGTAGAAGTACTAAGTAAGATCTCCTATCTATAGTCTATATCTCTCTATTATATACCCACGTATGGCAGAATGGAATATATACGGTATATAATACCAATACATCTTGGTATACCTGCAAATGACAGGGCAGACTCGAAAGCAAAGAAAGCTATATAAGACAATCGTCGGTACAGCATTCGGCTAGAAACCACAAGGTTCCTAGTTCGATACCCGTCCTCGCCAACTCAGCGTATGAGTAGCACAGGGATCTGTGCGGTAAGGTAAAGAGCTGACGGTAGGTGTGGCACTCCACCTCAGACGCTAAAATAATCTCCTTAGTATAGCGCAAGTGAAAAGAGGATAGACTCCCTCGCTGATTGGCTGATACTGACTTCATGCCGCCTCGTCGACTTACATCATCCATCATCATTTACTAGCGAGCACAGAATTCTCAATATGCACTACATGCAAAGATAAGTTTACAGTGAAACATGCTACTAGGGTGTGTAGACTTTAATCTAGTTAAGAACAAAATACTACCAAGTAAGTAATTTAAAATAAAATAAAATAAAAATAAGACCCTCTAGTATATTTACATTTCCTAAATGTGGAATTGTATTAAAAATATGATCCAATAATAGCTCAAATATATGTACATGTTTTCTATAAAAAAATATCGCTAAAAATCTATTTGAAAACTTTGTGGGCAATAAATGACCCATCGAGGTTGATATGCCGTAAAACAAAACAAACAAAACCATATAGTTTTGTTTCCACGTTTATTAATTGCTTTTTAACTTTATTGGGCTGGCATTTTCTATGGATTTTCATAGGGAGCAAAAAACCTACTTCAGATTGTGACAAAACACCTTAAAGATGCTTTTAAACGTTAAAACAGTCAAAACATGCGCTTATATTAATAGGTTCGCTGTTATTACACCAAATAAAAAAATAAACAGAACATACAACAGCACAATTCATTACATTTTTAATGTTTTTATATAATATAGTGCTATATTTCTCACTTAAAAAACGTAACAAAATCAGGGTGTTTTGGGGTGGGCTGAAATGGATGAATGGCATTTCAGTTTAGTTTAACGGAAACAATGGGGAACAAATTAATTCTGTAAGTCAAGGTACCTCTGTATTTTGGTAACATGAAGTACAATTTGATGCTTAAAAAATACCTTTTTTTTTCTTTTCAGTCATAGGACTTCAATCAGTCAACGCTCATCCGGATTTCCAGGTCGTTAGTTTTCCTATTTCATTAAGCTCACACGCTGGATCAACCACCTTCCCGATCTCAGCTATCGCAACAACTCCACAGATATTTGAACCCCTCACCAAATCCTATTACTAGGCTCTTCATTCGATCACAGATTACATTAGATGAATTAAATAAATTATCCGGAATATGGCATAAGGCTATGGGAAATGAAAGATTATTTAATTAATAACTGAATACATAATTATATTGCTCTCGCAGCTCTGGATCCTTTACGATAAACTTAATATTTATGTTTATAAATGTGTTTGGATCGAATTGTAAATAAACTGTTCTTCCTTAAAATAAATAATGTCCAGAATGACAGTCTATTCACGTGGGATTATTGACCAATTGAAAATATCATTCAAATTACAAAAACATTACAGCATAGTCGGTTGATTGTTCCTTCTTGCAATAATGTAATGTGTTTTAAAGGTTTGGTTGTTTGGATTTTAGGGATTGTCAACCGTTGTTGGGTTATTTTATGCCCAAGATGTTTGTTTTATTCATTCTTGATTGATATTCAACATTTACTTGAAACTCATTTTTTTCAAAATTCAATGTTAAATACTTTAAAAAAAAAACTATTTTCTATTTCACCCGTAGATGGTACACTAACAGTTACTACCACTCCGAATCTGAGTGGACCCGGGAGTAATGGTGATGAAGGGATATTCTACATTCCCCAGAGGTCCAGGAATAGAACTTCAGATAGAGTTTAACGTCATACCCAGGACACTAAGACCATCAGTCAACGCCTTCTAGTGCACCTTTGATAAGGGTTAGAGCTTGTCATAAGAGCATTATGGCTTGTACAATCATATAGGTGCTAGGGATTGACGTGACAAGCCGATTGATTAAAGGGGGCCTTGTTAAGGACCAAAGTGGAATGTTGCATGTCATGGACTACGTAACCACTACGGTTTCATTATTAAGCACCACGGGTCACAACCCACGGTCAATAGGTGGCCACATCTGGGATGATCTTATGGGGAATATGAAATGAGATGAAGAGAAATAAAAAGACACAACTGTTTCGAAGTATAGACGGACACTTTATTGATCAGACCGTTACTCTCTGGATGTCAGAGTCCAGACGCTCAGAACTTTTTATTCATTTATTTAATTTTGATTTAATTCAATTTTATTTAAATCCGCACAGTCTTAGCTACTGTATAGAGTTGCAGTCGCTATAAAATAGATAGATAAGGACTTATCAACCAACTCCACGTTCATTAAAAAACTGGTCAGACAACTTTAAAAGATCGGAAAAAAACTAGTCAGACATGAAATGTCTGTCGTGTTCAACAAAATATGTATAAAAGAAAAAATGCTGCCAATATATACCCTAGTCTAAGGATAGTTGTGTCTAGCCACACTGAAGAGGCATGAAATGCCGAAACACGTGTCTATGGATGACTTATTAATATATGCTCCCATAAATTTGGTAATGAGCTCTCTAATTGGTAATTTAAATTAACTCTCACTACTAAGCAAATAAGCAATGATTATTTCTCAGGAAATTTGATCTCTCAGTGACTGTAAAAATACATACATTCCTATGTACTTAATGGTTTGAAAACACCAGTCCCCGCATCAGCTGTCAGTAGGCGAGGGGATAAGATATCGGACTACCATGCGGTCAGTCTGAGTTCGACCCTAGCCTAAGGATAGTTGTGTCTAGCCACACTGAAGAAGCATGAAATGCCGAAACACGTGTCTGTGGATGACTTATATATATTAATATATATATATATATATGTAGTTTACAAATATATATATATATATATATATATATATATATATATATATTTTAAACTACGGTTTCGGTGTTCAAGGTACACCTCTTTGGGAGAACTAAAAAATATTGGTAGCTAATTTTAAATACTTGTAGGGTTTGGAATTATTTTCATTTTTATTTCCGTCTTAATTATTTTGTATAGATTTTACTTTCTAAGTCTACTTGTTTTCCTTTGAAATTAAAGATTTGTTTTCCACAAACTTATGTCTCCTTTATTCAGGCAAAAGTAATTTGTAATTCTCTCTGTCATTATATATATATACATGTGAAAATGGAAAAGGAATTGAATCCGACAATATGAGGAAAAATGAGTAAAGAAAAGAAATGTAGATGGATAAAATGAATTTAATCGATATCGCATTAATCGATATCACTTACACATGTGTTTCGGTCATTTTATGTGTGTGAAAATATTTCGCACACATAGAAGAATCGACCTTCATCAGAGTGATTCAAAATAAATGTTCACTCTGATGAAGGTCGATTCTTCTATGTGTGCGAAATATTTTCACACACATAAACTGACCCAAACACATGTGTAAGTGATATCGATTAATGTGATATCGATTAAATTCATTTTATCCATCTACATTTCTTTTCTTTACTCATTTTTCCTCATATTTATATATATATATATATATATATATATATATATACATATATATACATATATAGTAGGGACTTGGGATATATAGATAATAACAACACACTAATACCAGCTGCTCCTCAATAGAGAATAGATCCTAAACTAAAGAAATGAGTTCATTTTTAGAAAGTAGCGCCATTGGATAGAGACATTTCAATAACACTCAAAGGGACATTAAAATGGTTACTTTTTGAAAGGTATGATGAGGATGGGAGGAAATGTTGCGTTGAACATCTAAGCAAACGGCATTTTGATTGTAAGATAATATGGCGTCTCCAAACGGCATCCAATCAATAAAGATGAAAATGTCTAACGACTGCCGGGAGCTGAATACAAAGGCTCATTTAGAGCGGACGCTAAGGAAATCATGAGATAATATTTACTTAAATTTCGCTTCAAAAGAACCAATAGTGGATAATTCAAGTGACTGTTTTATTCCTCTTGCTTATTTGTTTATTTCGTGGAGAAAGAAAGAAAGAAACTCTTTTGTTTGTGTTTCCTTTCATGGAGAAAGACATAACCCTAAGGATAAAACGAGATAGTTTACGCGGCCATAAATTTTAGGCTACCATACAAGACATGAGGCAACAGTGTAGTGGTTAACAACGGTATTTAGCAGTAAAACAATGAAACGCGTCGCGCGCTATCCAAATTCAAATATTCGTCCCTTTTTATTGTATCGGTTATTTAGTTCTATAAGGACGAATACGCATCGTGTATATTATTTGACAAAAGTGTAAGAGACCAAATAAAGTTAATTTTTTCCAGTCTTCATACAAAATGAAAATAAATGATAAAATTTCTTAAAATCGCGAGTGGGCGCATGCCCGTGAGCTGGCGGCTTTAACAAACTCGGAAAAAGAAATTAGAAAAAACCCCAAAAAAACGGGTAGATCATATCGATAAAACCGAGTGTTAGGTATTCAAATTACAAATAAAAAGAAATCTCCAACGAACTGCAATGAAAAAAACAAAACAAAAAATAACATAAATGATAAAAATAAAATGGTCATTAGTAAGAGCACCCCCTCACTGACTAATAATGGCAGAAAAATTAGTTCAACAGGAATAGGAGTAAGGGATCAAGGGGGGATAAAAAAAAAAAAAAAGAAACACCTCAAACATCTGGACATCGTTGAATTTATGTCATCTAATGGGAATGGGGTAAACGAAAAACGAGGAACTAAAAGAAAAAGGGAGTCAATGGTCTTGCTTACTCTCTCTCTCTCTCTCTCTCTCTCTCTATATATATATATATATATATATATATATATATATATATATATATATATATATATATATATATATATATATATATATATATCTATATATTTATCTATTATTCAAAACAATGCAAAATCCGATCTAATTTACCTGTGATGGGTAGGTATCGAAAATCCTTTAATTACCTGAAACATATAAGAAGAATTCAAGGTCAGTACCTTTCACTCAACAAATACGCGAAACTTGCACACACCTTTTGCCAAATTGCAGCGAGGAGAGTCTTTTTCTTACAGACAACACCAGGAAAAAGTAGCTAAGTATTTATTTCGTAAAAATACAAAAATGTGGCACAAGACCTAAATTGGGAGACAGGAAGGTTGTTTCTTTCTATTCTTACTTTTAACTAACCTATTTCCATTCGTGACCCAATTCATACTACTAATTTCCATTTACCATAAAACCAATTCACACTACAATCACAAAAAAATTACCAGTCTCTCAATGACAAACCTACACCTACTCCCGTATTTATATGGTCATAATGGTCAGGGGATAATTTGATTCATATACACAATTAAAACAAAAAAACTGAAAACTAGGAGAGAGAAAATAAAGGAAAATGTGACAAATAATAAAATCCTTATTAGTATGGGCCTCCTCCACGTAGTAATACGGCAAAAAATTAGTTCACAGGTCAAAAATTGTTTTGGGGGGGATGAATATAAAATAAAATTATAAATAAATTTCTCTTCAAGCACCCAGAGAACTTGAGTTTCTGTCACCTAATGGGGTTGGAAGCGGAAAGAGAACGAGAAATTATGGATGAGAAAAAAAGAAAGAAAGAAAGGGCCTATAAGCTTACATATTCTAGCTAAGTTGATCAGTATTTAAAGAAATATTTTTAAAAAAATCTAGTCTAACTTACCTGAGATGGGTCGACATTGTTCTTCCAAATACCCAATATTCTTCGGTACCTGTAAAGTTTGCGTCACTGTCTCTGCAGTTGGTCTTATAAGCTTTGAGTAACGAACGAGATTCGATGTACGTCAGTTCCCTCTCAGTTGTCACGAAATAAAAGTTTAGCAACCGAATGTTCGTCTATTTCCTCTGTCAGAATCAAACACCTTTAGGTATCAGGTAAGAAGCTTCAACATTGTTCAACTCCTACCGTTTTGTAAATATTTATTTATTATTTTTTTTAATTGCCTTTTCTTCATTTACCTCCCTCTTCATTTATTTTTTTCTTCAGTAACGCCTCAACACCCATAATTCGAAGTTGCGCTCCATGGATATCATATTTTAATCCAGGACCATCCTTTTCTTCTTCAGTAGAACCTCAACGCTCATAGTTCTTAGTTGAGCCCATGGATCTGATTTTTAATCGCTAATCATCTAAAAAGGAATCCTTTTCTAAAAAATAATAATATAAATCTATAAAAAATAAAACATCTATTTATTTATGTAACAGAATAAGAAACCGAAATTTTTTTTTTTTTTCAATTAGAAATTGGAATATAGATAGCTCTTATTTTGAATCAATAAACATCAAACGTTGTTAACAAATAAAGAAATGTTTAATTTCCAAATGAATGATAATTTCGAGAAGTTTTAATTCGCACTTAATGTTATTTTTTTAATCACACAAAATTCTCGAAATAAAAAAAAAAACAACTTTGAAATGCTGATCAGAATCCTTCAATCCTTCCTAAATTGAAGAATCCATATCTTTCAAAACAATTTTTATAACAAGAAATATTTTCATTTGCGGATTGTCTAGTTATTCATGAAAAGTATCCTATTACGCTTGAAGAAATTTTTTTTTAACTTTTAGAAATAATTATGTTCAGAATTTTTTTTTAGATAGATTTTATAATTAAAACTTTTCTCGGTAATATTAATTTCGTTTTAGCACACAATTCTGTTGTTAATTTCATGTTTTATTCATTAGGCTGTTTGTTGATTGATGTATTTTTAGATCGCTTGAAAAACCCTCCGAGTTGATGTCATATAAAGCTCAGATATCAGAAGAGATTAGCAAAAACGTCGATTTCCATATTCTATCTTCAATGTTCAATTACACCAGATTTAATGGCATTATATATATATATATATATATATATATATATATATATATATATATATATATATATATATATATGTGTGTGTGTGTGTGTGTGCATTTAATATTTAGAATTTGAAATTTTTCAAACTAATTACTTGTTTTGGCAATTTGCTAAACTAATTCCACGAAGGAAATTTAAAAAAAAATGTATACCTAATCATTTTTACATCAATAATATATATATATATATATATATATATATATATATATATATATATATATATATATATATATATATATATACATTGATTATATACACGTTTCTTTAATAAGAACATTAAGAAAATAAAAACAATGTCAAGTCTTGAAAGATATAATATCATACAAATATACGAGGACCCGTTTTATTTTTAATGAGTTACGTATCTCATCTGGGTAATTTTGATCTTTAATCGTCCTGCGTCTTGTCATGTTTTATCGAGCCGGTGTCAGGCGAATTTCTGGCCCAATTTAGATATTTTAAGAGTTGTGTTTTTTATCGTCGGCGAATTAATGTTTTACAGCGCTCAAATCGTCACCACACATCATAAATTAAATAGAAAAAAAAATGATAACGATTCCATAATCTAGAAAGAATACTTATCTCTGGAAATTGCCCCTGATAAGAAATAATTAGTTTGCTATATAAGAATGTATGTCCTGTGAAAAAAAAGGGGGAGGGCTGGTGACTTACTGGTTGGAGCCGCTGGTTGAGTCGAGGGAGTTCTGGCGCTTGTGATTGAACACGAGGCCAGAAAAGGATTGCATTATATGGTTTCCCGTCGGAAGTTGGAGGGGTGAGGAGACATAGCAGCGCCTATATAGTGGGCTTTCCTCCCGTTCATTTCACTTTTGCTCCCGTGATCAAACTACGGATATAGAAGTTTTTACGGAGTGCTTACTACTTGTTACCAGACCCCAGCCAGGAGTGGGTCGCAAAGGATTATTCCTTTTCCAACCCCGACTCGTCGGCTTGTTCCACCTGGGTAACCATAATAAAAAAGCAAACCAAAAAAAAAAAAAAAATTATTCGAATCGCAAAACTGTTCTCCATATAAATATATGAGTTCTGATCAAAAACAGGTGTGCAATTTAGATAATGAAATAATGATATAGTAGCATAATCTGGATATACCATATTATAATAATTAATTATTACAAGGTTTGATATGTTTACTAAGAGCTGTTGTTGAATAGTTCAATATGTAAAAGTATAATAATCTTGATTTAACACTCATTCACTCTTTTTTTTTCGTTCTTCTTTTATCTTTTTATCATGATCGATTGAAACAGATTAGCGTTATCGCTACGGCACGCTCAGAACCTCTCTCTCTGTCCCCTTCTTTCTTATTATATTTTTCTGCGTATCATGTCTTTTTCTTCCCTTTCTTTGTGATAAAAATCGAATGTTTCATTATATAGCTGAGGTGAGGACACTCACAAAAAATAAGAATTCGACTGATATGCAACACCAGATAATCAGGATCTACATTTTTACATTTTATCTTCGACGATTTGGACGGTCTCATTTCTAACCAGAGTTGTTGCAAGATAGTAATGATCGGATGATTAAGGAACAAGTGAATTAATATAAAGTAATAATATAATAATAATAATAATAATAATAATAATAATAATAATAATAATAATAACGGGACCTGGTTTTTTTTTTCAACAAAACGAAACAAAAATCAAGTGGAGCTATTTAAGCCAGAAAGGATGATTTGCAATTTCATGACATATAATAATTGTTGTCTTTGCAATAAATAATACAAAAATATACAATAACAATCGATATAATACTTAATACACATATCATGTGTGAGTATTTAATGCTACAGGAACTTCAAGATCAATATATTTGCATATTCTATTTTATTGATAACGGTAGTACTGGTCACGGGACGACATAAGATCAAAATTACCAAAGTATATTCCGTAATTTACAATTTTAATATAACAAATAAAACAAACATAACTTCTTTTTTTAAAAATTCATTTTAATTTTACGTTGAGCATTAAAGAGACGCAATTCCATTTGGATTAAGCGAACCACATAATCTTTACATTTTGCATTGCATCCTGTACGATTGGATGGTCTCATTTCTAACAATATTAATATATTTTAACATCAATTTTAATATAAATAATAATAATAATAATAATAATAATAATAATAATAATAAGAAGAAGAAGAAATATTTGGTCTGATGGTCATTATATATAGAATATATGAAAATAATAATAAACCAGACACTCCTTTGAGATCGACGATGTATACAAAGTAATTCTAAACAGCAGTGCTCAATTATACCGAATATAAAGGCAACATATTTAATTCAAATCAATAATACCTGTAAATGAGTTGATTTCCTTAACAAAATAAAATGCGAAAAACAACTCCCTATGACAGTTTTGCTCAAAGAGAAAAAATAAATGGCATAGCTGGTTAAACATCTAATGTTATGGACCCTGTGAAGTTATGAATGTATTTCGTATCAAATAATTTTGTAAAATATATTCAAAAATAAATGATTAATTGAAAGATTTGACAAAAGATTTTTGGCGAGAGAAATTATGCAAGTTGTAGCTCAAAGCGAGCACGAACAAGTCTGGCGTGCAAAATAGGATCAGGGGGGAGTGCAGCAGGCGATTAGGGAGATTGAACTCGATCCCCCTGATCGTGAGTCGTTGCTTGACGTCGGACTACCTCGTTTGCGCGCATGCAAATTACTACACTGCGCGATTGACCTGGATTTGGGATTTTAGTCAGGACAGGAATGATTATTTAAGACCTGTCTTACCACACCGCGATATGCGTTTTGATCTTGTTGACGAGGGCACTGACGTACAAAGAGGAAGAAGAGGCGAGTGAGCTTTGGCAAAGGATTGCAAGAAAAGATTGTTGCCGTCGGCAAGGACTTGGTCAGGGGACTTTGGTAGCTAGGAGAACGTCTTTTTCCGGTGAAGAGATTCGGCTGTCCAACCCGACGGACTTTCAGTTCATTTATTATAGATTTCTCTTAAGACCATCCATATGAGAATTTTACTAGCATTAATAACAATATTGAGGAGAGTGCTGTACTATTTAAGGAACTTGATCCCGATTAATCCTCATTCCTTAGAAACGGTAACATTGTATGAACAAATGGCTTAAGGAAATGCAACCGCGAACGGATGTACATTTAATAAGCAATTGAGAGTTACCTCCCCTATTTTATGCTTACCTTCCCTTTTGATAACTCTCTATAATATATTAGACTTTATAAACTTTCAATAAGTGTACCAATTATTCTAAGTACAATAAAGCTTTCCAAAGTTTATCGCTGTTATCGTTTAATGGCATATCAACCCTGTTGGTTATTTAATGCCAACTGTATAAAATTCATAAAATCAACATAATATAATATATATAACAATTATATATAGAGTAATATAACAGCAAATAATAAATAATATCTAGCATAACACAATACACACATACACACACACACACACACACACACACACACACACACACATATATATATATAATATATATATATATATATATATATATATTATATATATATATATTGTAAGGCATTATCTTGTGGTATACATCTTCTTTTTTTTCTCCTAAAAACAAATTGTTAGTGTGCGAGATTACAGTAATCTATTTTACATTTCTGTTGCGTCCTCGTAAGTGGTTTGTAGACGTATTTCATACCAGATTCATAAATTTCAATATATTTTTTCTCTCTCTCGAAGGACAAAATTATATCTGTTAACATTTTCGAACACATCTTTCATGTTATTTGCGTTGAAAAATCTTTTTTTTTCTGGCAGGGGCGTAAACTTTTCATTCTATGAGAAAGTGTTTGACAGTGCAAGGTGTTTCTTATGAAAGAGTTTATCAGAAACGAGAAAGATTTTCTGATTTTTTCCGCGGTATTGCATATTATTCTGAAGTTTTTCACCCTGTTGGCAGGGCTTAGAATAGGCTGAGTGTAATTGTAATCCATAGTCATTGGTATAACACCCCACCAAAAAAGAAAGAGGTGTACTGGGGGAGGGGGCACTAAACGAAATCTGATGGTGATGTAATTCTGGAATTTTGGGGTCAAGTAAATCTTCATTATCATTACGTCTATGTTCCCAGTGAACTTTTTTTTTAAATGTACAAGGTGTGTCAAAGAAGTATTGAGATTTTTTGTACTTTTTGACACACCTTGTGTTTTGAAGAAAAAAAAACTCTTCATTATCATTACGTCTATGTTCAAAGTGAACTTGTTTTAAATGTACAAGGTGTGTCAAAAAAGTATTGATATTTTTTGTACTTTATGACACACCTTGTGTTCTAAAAAAAATGTTATTATCATTACGTCTATGTTCAGAGTGAACTTTAAAAAAAAATGTACAAGATGTGTCAAAAAAGTATTGAGATTTTTTTTGTACTTTTTGACACACCTTGTGTTCTGAAAAAAAACTCTTCATTATCATTACGACTATGTTCAGAGTGAACTTTTTTAAATGTACAAGGTGTGTCAAAAAAGTATTGAGATTTTTTGTACTTTTTGACACACTCGTGTTCTGAAAAAAAATAGCGTTCCATTCATTCTTCATTTCTATATTGCTAAATACAACTTTAAACTTGGTACTTTTGGACACACCTTGTATTCTGAAAAAAAAATTAATGAATAGAACGTTATTTTATTTTCAGAATACTAGGTGTGTCAAAACGTACAAAAAATCTTTATACTTTTTGACACACCGTGTATGTATGTAAGAAGGTAGCGGTTGAGGGTCTTAGTGTCCTGGGTGTGGCGTAAAACAGCATCTAATGGGGGAAGTTCCAATTTTGGATCTCTGGGGAGGGTGGAGTACGCCTTTATTGCTATCATTCCCGGGTCCACCCTTACCGGGAGTGTAGTTAGGGTTCCATCTATTAGTCAAATAGATCGGTTTTAGAATTATTCGTATTTGATAGGACCGTGTGCAAAATATCTCATCAGAAACAACTTCACAAAGATTCAAATGAATGCGATTACCTAACCTCTAGAAATGAAATAACCCTAAAGCAGTTAAACTGCCATTAAAATATATCTCATCAGAAACAACTTCACAAAAGATTCAAATGAATGCGATTACCTAACCTCTAGAAATGAAATAACCCTAAAGCAGTTGAACTGCCATTAAAGTATATAATATGTACCTAACCTCTAGAAATGAAATAACCCTAAAGCAGTTAAACTGCCATTAAAATATATCTCATCAGAAACAAATCCACAAAAGATTCAAATGAATGCGATTACCTAACCTCTAGAAATGAAATAACCCTAAAGCAGTTGAACTGCCATTAAAATATATCAACATGTAGTCGTACATTTTGTGCGCACTTTAAGCAACTTCTGCTATGGAAATTCAAATCATTTCCCTGTAGAACTCATCGCGCCTTGCAAAGAGCCTCTAACCCAATTCTAATGACTCAACGTAACTCACCATTCCTGTTTTCTAAACTGTCACAAAAAAAACCCTGATATTTGACGATGAGCTTTCTCTCGTGAGTTTTGACCAGATGCTCATCCTTGGGCGATGTCCCCTTAAATTGGATTACTTAATTAAAATTTGAACACCCTAAATACATTGCTTCAATTTACTCCATATAGAACTTACAGGGGTAAAAGAAAATGACAGATGGTCAAACTTTTGGAATTTTCCTCCGAATTCAGGTAGATAGATTCGTTGGTTGGATGGATTTTACAGCATATCAACCCTTATTGGGTTATTGCATGCTGAAAACGTTTTGTCTTATTCCTTCTTGGTTGGTACTCAATTTTTGTAGTCAATTCTTTAAACACATTTTTCAAACTCTCTTTTGAATCTATAAATGGGGCCCTAACAGGTACTACCACACTGGGTCAATGGACCTGGGAGTAATGGTGATGAAGGGATACCCCTAATTCCCCAGAGCTCAAAAATTGAAACTTCAGCATCATATAATTTTGAACATCATTCCCACGGCACTATGACCCTTTTAGCCCATATATGATAAAAAAGGTTTTGGGTTTGCCATATAAGCATTAGGGTCGGGGCAATAATATAAATCCTAGAGTTTGACGCGAGGAGCCGATTGGTGTCTAGCCTATGTAAGGACAAAAGTGTAGTGTTGCATATCATGGATTGCTCAGTCACCAAGATTCCATCCTTAAGCATCACAGGTCGCCACCAAGGGCCAACAGGTAGACCATAAGGATGATTATACCCCCTGCAGAGGTGCAGTCGGTGTATTCTCTCGTCCCAACCGACAGTAAAATCAGTTTGATAGGGCAGAGAATTCATAACTTGTATGTGCTTGAACGGTGCTTAGTTAAAATATTCATATATATATATATTTACCAACTCCGCACGAGCAGGATGTGACACAAGGTCAATTTCTCAAGCGGGATTTAACAGGTTTGAATTCAGAGTTTTCCTTATCCTAGACTGGTTGCCTAACCAAGGTTAAAGAGCCCAGTCTGTCCTACTATTACCCATAGCTGAAGGGAGAGTAGAATTCATACCTTTCCCAGAGGTATTAGCGCTAAGTGAAATGCAATTACCACGTCCAGGATTTGAACTCGGTGGGGCGAGTCCATTTCCTATGACTTTACCATTACACCACGCACTTTCTAAAATATTCATATATGTTCACGCTATCACAGCTCAATTGTATTAAGATAATAAAATATAGGTAGCATGTTATTTTTTCTTGAACTATATATATATACGTAATATTTTGCTACATTTATAAAAAAAGAATGAGTGTGCATTATCGGTGATTGAGTATCTAATTTAGGATTAGCGTTTTTAATATCTCGCATATATCGCACAGGTGATAAACTAACGTTTACCAGCGCCGTTGACTCGACATCTACACTATATATACAGGGTATTCTCTTCCATGATTCAGGTGGGTTCCAATCATTCATTCTACCTGTCATCACATATATGAATGAAGAAGGGTCCAAGCTTTTAAATGATGCATAGTGTGCGTCAGTATCTCCAACCTACGGAGAAAAGCAAATATAGATATATCAAATTGATACCGAATGCCCTCTATCCATCCATCTATCTATCTATCCATCTCTCTCTCTCTCTCTCTCTCTCTATATATATATATATAATATATATATATATATATAGATAGCATCCCACAATACCGAAGGGGAAATAGTTCTACAATAAGTTTCTTTAAAGATCTCAATGCAGGAAGGAAGAGAGACACAGACTTCTGTGGAGAGAGATAGATAGATAGAAAGAGAAAGAGACCTCCGATATTACAAAATATAATATCTAAACAGATGTTAACTTGGTCCCAGGATGGAACTTGTTAAAAGTACTAAATTATACTATTTCAAAAGAATTAGGAATCGTGGTTCAGATGAAGTTTTCTATGAAATTTGATAAAGAAAAAAAATTCCTCCCAAATTACAGAAGGAAAAATAGTGCAGAAAAATAAAACTGTATCTATTTTTTTGTTTTGATGTTCATTGCTAATTTGTTTAGCAGAGTAAAAACAAATTATATTTTGGAAATCAATCCATAAAATAATCTAAAAACAAAAAAAGAGGATGGGTAACGATGTCAGTCTGAATGTTCTAACTTTCGAAAATCGGAATTACGACGAGATTTTGTTGGTTGGTTGGATTTCACGGCATGTCAATACTTGTTGGGTTATTTTATGCCAAATAAGTTTTGTTTCATCCATTTTTGATGGTACTCATTTTTTAAAACTCAATCGTTTTAATACATTTTAAACACATATTTTTCTATTTAACATAACAGATACTACTACTCTGATTTAGAGTGGATCCGGGGGTAATGAAAGGCTATTCCACATTCCCCAGAGTTCCAGTGCTAGACCTTTACCATCAGATAGTTTAACGTCATACCCTCAGCCACCACTTTCTAGCACATGCATCATAATAAGGGTTGGGGGCTTGTCATAAGGGTGGGGAAATTATATAGGTACTAGGGCTTGACCTGACCAGCCGATTGATCAGAGGGGTTCTCTCTGGGATGAGAAAGAAAATTAGATTACCTTATGATACTTTACTTGGATTGCCGTTACTTTACTGTGACGAATGAAAACAAAACTGTATGTACTGGAAATATACCGGCGCTTTCATTTAATTCTTAGTGAAATTTATTTTAACTAGCAAATATATGCACGCTCTGGGTGCAAGTATTTAAGTTTTAATGTAATAAAATATATGAAATTAGAAAGACTAATGAAACTAAATAAGAATACAGATAAAAAGATTCGAAACAGAGGGGGTATAATACTTTGCACTGGGACACGGTCTCAATGTATGTATGGGAACGATGCTCCGGCTAAGAACTACAGTCGTTGTGTTGGATGATACAATACTATAGGGCCCTGACGGAAAGCTGTTTTTGTCCCTGTTCCAACACGGCTGAAATACGATACCCAAAAGCTGTCAACGGGGTCAAACAAAACAAATAGGAACGCTTTCTGATAATTATACACAAGATATATACATTTATTGTTTTTTTATATACAATGCTTTATATTCTTGTATAATGTCAGAAGAGCGAGGTGATTTTCTTTGTTAGTTGACTGGCGATCTACAACTAATGGATAGCTTTTTAACTTGGTTTGTTACCGAGTGGCAGGACGTCAGAGAGCAGTATGGACGGCGACAAGGGATCAGAGGGGTATAATCGAAAAATAGAACTTAAACTTACTCTTTCATCACCCCCGTTTGTCATTGCTATATTTTCCTAATTTAACTATTTAGTTAAATTAGGAAGTAAAGAATAAAATTAGAGTTATTTCTTCTTGTTAATGGATTTCTTTTAAGATTTATCCACGAGAACTTTGGCTCATATTCATTAAGATAAAAACAAACAATTAATAATCAATAATACTATGCATACATTTATTAAAATAACATTTTTAATATCAATATGCAAATTAGCCTTCCCGTTCCCACTGTAAACCGTTATTGTGTTGTATATATAAATACAAGTGCATGTTATTAGTAGGTACATATGGTCAACTGTATTAATAATATAAAACAATTTTATTAATAATTTGATGTTTAAACAAAAATAAAAATCATGGAGAATGTGACGTAAATAAAAAAGAGAATTGTGTCTTGAGTTGTGATATAGTTTCGGTTACAGACAGAAAAAGACACCATCTCCATTATAATAAGATATTTTATAGGATGGATCTGAACGACGATGCAACTTGAAGTTAAATTGAAAAATTATTTAGAAAATAGAAAATAAATCTGTCTTCTTTTTCAATTTGAAGAAAGAAACATCTTTGAAAATTGACTTTTAAGTGTAATATATATCTCGAGGCAGCATTCATAATTTAGAGATTTTTAGTTTTCTTTCAAATGTTTGTAAAACCCATCCTAACATAGGGAGCAAAAAAGGATGATTTCATATTTGAAATATTAAATTATTTTACTCCGAGCAAAGAAGTCCCAGAAAATAAATATTTATTGAAACAAATTTAAAACGTTTGAATTAATAAAAGCAAGTATATGTCTTTTTTTTATGCTTGCACCGAGACTGGGATTCATTGATGCTGATTGATATGGGCACCAGCATTCGCCTCCAGCCTCTCAAGCCGTTCGGGAATTAAAATTAAATTAGAGTTAAACGTCCAGACATCTTTATAGGGCTTCGAATTTCGAAACAAAATAATCAATCTAAAAAGAAAAACAACACAACAAGAAACAAACATTAGAGAATTGAGAAAAATGTATCCACACACACACACACACACACACACACACACACATATATTATATATATATATATATATATATATATATATATATATATATAATATATCTACTAATATTATTATTAGAGGCAAAATAACAGGTCTACCTTGGTTTCAATCAAATTGAAATGATTATTCAAGAGTTAGAATTAAAGCGGTAATTGGATATTATATATATATAATATATATATATATATATATATATATATATTAATATATAATATAATGAATGCACTATTTTGTTTGTACGTGTGCATGAAAATGCGTGTAGACTGTGACGTTATGACCGTATCCACGCGCGTTTGTGCGTATGAATGACGGTATCTACATGCGTATGTGCGTATGAAAGAGCGTATTTGTGTTTGGTGGCCATAGTGATGCATAATATTTCGTGTTGGAGGTAATATAACTTATTTATTCATTTGTTATTATTATTATTATTATTATTTGTTTATTTATTTATTTATATTTAATTTTATTAAATTTATTTTTTTAAATTCTTTCATATTTACTTTTCCCGTATGTGTGTGTGTTCGGTATAAAAAGGCTAAAATAGTTAAATCCATGAATATCTAGAGTAAATCTTATTAGTTAACAACTAGTGTGCAATGGCTTGTGCGTTTGTGTGTGTGGGGGATTGGTGGGCTATAGATGTGGGTGCGTGTTTCGCATTAGTCTTCTTGTAGTTTTGTTTCATTAATAATTCTCCATTGTGCATGTGGGTATGTGTTTCGTGCGTGTGTGCATATACAGCTACGTGTACGCGTTGGTTGTGGGTTTATTGTATTATGAACGCTGCGCCGAATTCGGTCCTGTTATTGATCCCTGAAAGTAATCAAGCTATTAGCAAGGCCTCCTTAAATCGGAGGTACCCAGATTTCTCTCCCATGCCTCTATATTGACTGTTATATTTCTCTCTGTGTTGTTGCATTTAATTAAGTGTTTACCGAATGTGGATACTTGTGTGTGCAAGTGTACTTTGACTCTAATGTGTAGTTGTCTAGTGGTGCTACCTATATAGAATTTATATATATATATATATATATATATATATATATATATATATATATATATTGTGTGTGTCTGTGTGTGTGTGTGTGTGTGTGTTAGATCTCAATGCACGAAAAGGCAAAGCAATATCTTAATATATTTCCAGCATGAGATAACATTATCAAACAGTGCAAAATTACGGCCCAATGTTTACCTTATTATATATATATATATATATATATATATATATATATATATATATATATATATATATATAAATGGACGGGATGTTATATTAATCAGCATCTGATGTGAGGTTTTAGTTCTAAAGCTCTGAGGATTTTAGACTATCCATTCATTGCCGTTATTCCCAGCTCCTTTGTGGTTCGAACGTACCATGTACGGGCCAAATAAATGTTTAAACATTATTTATACTAGATATAAATATGTCATATCTCATAATTATGTGCAGACAAATGATTATAGACGAGTAAAAAGTGATATTATACTTTTCACATCGGGAGAGACATAACCCCCCCCTTCTGCTCCCCCGCCCACATCCCTCCCAGCAGCAAACAACATGCAATGAACGAAATTGCGGGAAAAATAAGAAAAACATTTCCTAGAAGTTTAATGTGACGAGAGTGACTTTCAGGACTTTCTATTGTAAAAAACAAAATCTCGTAAATCTGACATATAATCAGCTCGTTTGGCGCGATAAAGTGTTGGAAAAAACAAAACAATTTATATGTTGACGAGAAAATTATGGCTTTCCTTCGACTTGGTAAACTGTATTGAAAATATATTACAATTTCGACTTGAATATCTTCCTATTTACTGACAAATATATCTTTATTGCAATTGATACACTGGAAACGCCTTTTCAGATTCTTTTTTTTTACATAAATATGCAATTTTTCTATCAGATTTTATCGAATCATTTTTAATTGCTTTTTTTATGAATGACATAATCTTAGTAACCTACTAGGTAGGTCAGAAAGGTTCCAAGTTGATCGCATTCTTCGATTTGAGGAGCATCGTTTACTGTGAGTACTTACCACAGGGCCAGACGATCAACCCGCATAGGCCTAAAAAGAGATACTGCGGCGTTTGCTTCGTTCAGTGCACGAGAAGAGGCGAGAGAAGTGACAGGACAACTTGTGGGTGCTTCACCATGACAACACACCTACCCACACTGTCCTGAGTATCCGAGAGTTTCTGACCCAGAAGAACATCACTGTACTGGAGCAACTTCCCTACTCACCCGACCTGGCTCCATGTAATTTTTTCCTCTTCCCCAAGCTCAACGGGATCATCAAGGAACCTGTTTTGAGGATGTGCATGACATAAAAAAGGCCCTGACTAGAGAGCTACGGAAAATCCCGGAAGAATCCTCCCAGATTGTAGTGGTTTCTTAAGAGCTGCTTTTTACAAACGATCCTATCGAATACGAATAATTTTTTTAAACATATCTATCCGACCCATTGATATACAAAGTACCACAATTCCGGCTCGGTGGACCTAGGAGTAATGGCATTGACAGCTTACTTCATACTCCCCAGATCGCAAAAACTGGAACTGCAACATTAAATGCAGTTTAGAGTTATACCCAAAACAAACCAAGGGGATGCCTTACCCCTAATTTACTACTACAATGTAATTTAATTTTTTCTCCCTTAAATACTGACCACATGCTAAGCCTATTCACCTCCCCTTCCTTTCTTCTAACAATTTTAACAAAAGTAATTCTCCCATAGGCTTAAAACGTCTGTAGAATAATACAAGGCAATTTGACTTTTGTTTGCTCTGTTAAAGTAACTAGCAAATATATGCACCCTCCGGGTGCAAGTATTTAAGTTTTAATGTAATGAAATATCGTATTAAATTAGAAACGCTAATGAAACTAAATAAGAATGCAGATAAAAAGATTTGAAACAGAGGAGAGTATAATCAAAAAATAGAACAACTGAAATTTACTCTTCCATTACTCTCATCTTTCATTGTTATTTTTTATAATTTAAATATTTAGTTAAAAGAGGAAGTAAAGAATAAAATGACAGTTATGTTTTCTTGTTAATGGATTTCATTTAAGATTTATTGAAGAGATTTTTGCTTATATTCATTAAAATAAAACCAAACAGTTAGAAATCAATAATACTAAGCATATATTTATTAAAATTACATTTTTAATATCAATATGCAAATTAGCCTTTCCGTTCACACTGTAAACCGCTATTTTGTTGTATATATAAATACAATTGCATGTTATTAGACTGTAGATATGGTTAACAGTATAAATAATGTAAAACAATTTTATTAATAATTGAGGTTTAAATAAAAATACAATCATGGAAAATGTGATGTCAATAACTAAGGGAATAGTGATATGAGTAGTAATATAGTTTCGGTTACAGACAGAAAAGCACACAATCTCCATTATAATAAGAGATGTCATTTCAGTTTCAGTAAGTAACTTTTTCAAGTGTAATATAATGGACAAAATGAAAATTTAATCGTCTTTAACTATGCTGTTTAATTACAATGTATTTTACAGTCAGAGTATTCTGTGCTCTGTCGACTGGTTGGACCAATCATCATGAAAGATTTTTAAAAATCCAAACATTTTAATTGAGATTGATTTCGAATCAGCCATAATGAATATCAGGGGACAAAACAATCAATAATAATTTTCAAAGATGACATTTTTCATAGAAACAAAGAAAAATAATTAATTGGTTAATTATATAATCGGTTTTGAAAAAAAACAAACTTAGTGATTGTGAAATAAATTTTCGTGACTGTTTGTTGACTGTCTATTTAGTTAAAATGTCAATTGGATATTGAAATCATTCGTCTTTTCATATATTTGATGGCAATTATTTTAAATTAAATAATCTCCTGGGACAGATGAAGTCTTGAAGAGAAGAAGAAAAGATTTCATAATGTTATCCACGATGACAAAAGTATGTTCATAAGACTAAAATCTATATATATATATATATATATATATATATACTATATACATATATATAATATATAGTATAACATATATATATATACATATATATATACATTATATATATACATATATATATATATATATATATATATATACATATATATATATATATATACATATATATATATATATATATACATACATATATACATATATATATATACATATATATATATGATGTACATATATATATTCATATATATATATATATATATTATATATATATATCAGTGGTGGAATCCGACTGACTGTTTCAGCATTAACTTACCCCAAACAGATGCAGTTTGTTTTAATGACATATCAACGTTCGTGGGTTATATAATGCCTTATAGATTGAAGACCGGCAGTCCTGTTATTCAATCCCAGGGCTGGGTGATAAGGGCTTTCATACATTCCCAACTGTATTAGTCCGAAAGTAAAAGTAATAGCAGAACTGGAGATATAACTTGCTTACTACTACATTACAGACCTGCTCGTTAACCATTACATCATGGTGGCATGGCGCTTTTTGTTTCTTGTCACAAGAAACAAAAATCTGCGCTAAACACATCACCGCTACCCCCGCTAGTTTTTTTTCCTTTGTTCTTCTCATTTGAATTCATAAATTTATTTATTTAGAGCAATAGATAAATTAATGAAGAAAAAATAAAAAAAACAGAACAAATAAAAACCTAAATGAAACCTTTTTAGTATATAAATACATATACAAACTATCAAAAAGGTATAGAGATTTTTTTAGTTTTTGACACATCTTGTATTCTAAAAAATAACGTTCCATTCATGGATTTTTTACAAATACACGGTGTGTCCAAAAAGTGAGATTTAAAGCTGTATTTACCGAGATAGAAATGAAGAATGAACGGAACGTTTTTTTTTGTTTTTTTCTTTCATGTCATAAAGTACAAGAAATCTTGATACTTTTTTGACACATCTTGTATAAACACACTTTTATAATATTTTACAGTCTTCATCTTAAGTATAGTGTTTCTTGTCTTTGCTTTCATTAATTCCGAAATTCTTCCAGATATTTCTTGAAACTTTTTAAAACATCAGGAGATACTTCCATAATATTCTTTAGCTGAGTTTGGTTATACGTTTCCATTGAATAATTTCAACCTTTTACGAAAAAATTCAATTAAAACTAAATTTTAGACTCTTTTATACATTTGTAATGGGTCCTGTTTAGCTCAGTCAGTAGAGCATCCAATAAGGTTCCGAGTTCAGTGCCAGCCCTCACTAAATCAGCACCTGACTAGCACGGCTTTGATCTCTGCAGTGAAGTGGGGAGCTGATGGTAGGTGTAACGCTCCATCCCAGACTCAAAAACAATCTCCCTGGTCTAGTGCTAGTGGGAAGGGGATAGTCTCCCTGGCTGCCCGGTTGATACCGACAATAGTCCATAGACCGGTGACTTATAAATTTGTACTAAGAAAATTTGACCTATTATTTCTATCGTGCACTTCATGCAGCAACGTTAATGAAATTCATTCTTTGTCAAGTCTCGAGTCTGATTTCTTGTCATTCATTTTCATTTCATTTCTTCGAATGTCGAATTCATTGATAGTCACAGATTCTTTCACCGTTCTACTTTGTCCGCTAATTTGCCAACTTTTCACAATAACAATGTTAGTTAACTTTTTCAATTCCCTTTCTGATTTATTTTGAACATGATTTTAGTGGAACCGAAAAAATATTCGGTTTGATTTAATTTAAAAATTCAATTCAATTTAAACAAAACATTTTACTGAAATTGAAAACCACAAAACCATTCTGGATTGCAACTCATTGTGTTCGGAAGGCAAAATTAAAATACAGTACTGTTATACTATGCTGCGTGATATAATGGTTAGAGTCGTAGGAAATGGAATCGTCGACCTTAGTTCAAATCCTGGACGAGGCTGTTTGCATTTCACATAACCCTAATACCCTTAAAGATATGAATCCAACTACGCTCATTCTAGCTATGGGTAAATAGTAAAGTTAACTGGAGATTTTATCCTTGGCTAGGTAACCAGTCTAGGAGAAGGCAAACTCTGAATTCATACCTGTTAAACCCGGCTTAAGAAATTGATATTGTGTTGCATCCTACCCGTGCACAGGGCTTGGTAAATATAATACTACTTGAACCTATGCTAAAATCATAAACGATGTAAGTCTTTTTTGAGTGATGTTAACTTTCTCTGAAATCGATTAAATCCAACATATAACCTGATTGATTAATTTTAACGGCATGTCAACCCATCACGTGTTATTTTATTCCCTGGGGTTGGTGAATCTGCACATATTTATATTTATATTTATATTGTGTATTATCCGAAGGGTATTTTGAACACGGTTATATGATATTAAGTATCCCTATTCAATACAATTAATTTGCAAACAAATCTATTCGATCCCCTAATGGAACCAAAACGGATATTTCAACTCCAGTGAGTATAGAACAAGGAGTAATGGTAACGAGGAAATACTCTAAATTCTCCATATATCCAGAACGCGAGTCTTAACAGCCGATCCAGTTTAATGAGATACACAAGTCACTGCTTGGTGGTGGTGGTGGGGGGGGTCTTACTCCCCTAAATAAGAAAAAAATGTGTTTTAAAAAAAGAGAAAAAATTGAGTACCCATGAAAAAATGAATACAAATTTTGTGTTTTCGGCATAATATAACCCAACAAGGGTTGGCATGGCGTAAAACCCATCCAACAATCTACATAGTATGCAGTCAGCGTATTCTAAGCCCCACTGACATGGCAGAATATAATCAGAGCATAAAGGCGCTCGTAATGTCTCTTACATAATTTATATTCTAATGGGCACAGCGTCCGGGATTATGGCTCATGGGAAAATGTTCTTGGAAGATTTAGAAGAAGTGAACTAAAAGCTATCAAACCGGAACAACAAAAAACTCCAGCCAGACAGCTTTTAAAATAATATGGAGATTATCTGGAGAAGTTCCAGATAAAAAAAACAAAACAAGAAAGACTCTTCATATAGAAATTCAACAAAATGAATGTCATTTTGCGAAAAGAATTCCTGAAGAGTTGACTATAGGCTAATAAAAAAAAAAATTATCTGTATAGACAGAACCAAACTCAAACTACTTAATCCTAATAGATGTTTAGTGGATATGGAAAAAGCTAAGTTATATTGGAGACGAGGCTCTTCTATGCCCGTGGCATAGTGGATAACGGTGTAGTAAGCGAGTTCAAACTACAGTTACTACGTTATGGGTCTTTTGTCTTATGTGTGGACTCGTTTCTTTTTGCGCGAAACGTCCCTTTAACTCATCCGTGGAAACCCGTCTCGATTTAAAACAAGCCTGCACTTTTTGTCAACAAATGTTTATTTTTGGTCATGACAAACCAAGTACTCGTTGACGCAGAGAGATATAGAAAGAAGGTTGCAATAACAGTCGCTTAAATTAGATACGCTAAGCTTGTCATTCGTGTGTCAGAGGTCAGCTTGGAGAGGAAAAAAGACTAAAAGAAAGGTGGGTTATTTTTCATAGGCTAATTCTAGCCTGCGTCGTGATGTCTGCCTTAATATACCTTCGTGTTATCCTCTAGTCCCCCCTTTCGACTATTCAACCCTCCTGTTATAATTTACCGATAATTAGCTGATTATTGTCTTACGTAACGATAATCAGCTGATTACCTTCTTAGATCATATTTTAATTCCATTGTATATTGTCAAATTGCAGACTGAAACTTTTAGCCAAAACAATCCGACATTCCTCTGGCCCGACATGTTTACAATTCTCCCGAAAATATTCAACCCCAGCAATTTCAACAAACATTCTAAACAAAACGCATTCCAAATAATTTCTTTCTTTCAAAATATTTTTCAAAGCATTTATTTCCTTCTTCTTTAATCACAACTTATTTTTACTAAAACTACTCTTTTTTCGAATCTTAATTATCCAAATCCCACTAATAATGTAACACAGTGACGCTATTAGATTCACCTTCGGACTACCCTGAGGAAAGATATGTATTCTTTTATTCCCGAGTTATGAGTTAAATAGTATAACTACTGCTCTTTTATAAGCCACGAAGGTTGACTTGCCATTAATCAAAACACACCTTGTATTATTTAGATTATTTGGACTATTATCCTCATCTTTATTGTTATATACACAACGTTACAACCGATGTGCCCTCCGGCCTGCTTCAGGTGTTTCTTGACGGAATCAAGAGCTTTTTATAAGGAGCCTTCACGGAACTTCGAACCGAAACCATTCTTCAATTCACAGGAGTAGATTGTTCTCATTCCGTTAACTATGACCGGGTACAAGTGTTTAACTATGTTAAGTATTCTATGTTATTATCTTCCTTGGCTAGAATTGAACCTGCAACCTATAGATGATTGTCACTTAAAACTGTATTAACTTAACCCTTATATCAGTTGCGTCATGTGTCCATTATACATTATCAAACCTCATCTGAAAAATGCAGACAGATAGAAAGTTTTATAATTCCCAATGTTTTATTCATATAAATTAAGACGGGGGTAATGTTATAGAATAGAGCACGTTGTCTGCCGAGGTTTTCACTGACATTTCATTGATAAGTGGTATAATTATTTAATGATTATTATATGAAAAGAGGAGGGAATATTTAGTTATTATCAGAATATGTTATTTAAAAGGAATTTTGTGATTTTATAGAATTAGTTTAGCTAAATAAAAAAGTAAAGTCATCGGGATGACTTAAAGTCGATATCAGCCAATCGGCGAGGGAGTCTATCCCCTTTTCACTAGTGCTAGATCAAGGAGATTGTTTTTGCATCTGAGGTGGGCGCCACACCTACCATCAGCACCTTACTTTACCCTACAGATCTCTGTGCTATTCATACACTGAGTAGGCGAGGGCAGGTATCGAACTTGTGGTTTCTAACCAAATGCTCTACCGACTGAGCTAAAGGGATATATTATAAAAGCCTAAGCGTTGAGGTATGTATTAAAAGTAAAAATGGTACAACATTCAATGATCCGTTGTAATTTTCAATTGTGTATATTTATTAACATTTTTGCACCTTTAAAGTCGAAAGTGTAACCGTATATGATAGAATAAATATGTTCAGATATATGTTTAGATAAAAATCTGGACGTTTTACCTATATTTTTCTGTTGCAATTATATTAATGATTATTATAGAATCCATTGATGAAAAGTAATAAAATTGATACTTGTGCTCCCTGGATAATTTATGGTCTGAATATTTCATGTATGATTTCTCAAATTGAACTTTATGATCGGGAGAGCGACTAGAGTCTCTAAAATCTATTAATAATGGAGATTCTGACTCAATTGTTCTGTAACCAAAACTACGTGACTCTTTGTCCCATTACCCAAAATCTTCAATACATAGAATAAAGAACACACTTGTATTATATACATTCAAAATTTGAGTATACCGCCTTAAACGTTTTTTTAATAAGTTTTAATACATGCCTGGTATTATATATCTGTATATAGTTTGTTTTATTTTAATATATATTTAAAATTATCTAACGGATAGTTTTACGTGAAAATTATTTACAAACAAGAAATAGTCATTTTTTGAGTATCAAGAGGTTAACGAAAATGTTTACAAATAAATAAATATCAACGATTTTGTGAAAAGTTTATGTGTAAAATATTCAGAATAATTATTTAATTGATAATTAATAGCTGCACATACCATTTTATTTCAGGGGGACAGAAGTAAGTTTCCATTTCAAATTGTTTTATTGTTTATGAATTTGATTTTACATACTTATGATACAAACCCTTTTACATTGAACTTTTAACTCCCATTACCTCAGACAGTATCTTTTAAAAATGTATATTTACACCGCAGGGAAGTTTTTTTTTTTTATTTGCTAGTATAATTAATGTATGAGGGCGAGATGCAATTTTAGTTCATATTACTTTAAAGAAATGGGTTTTGTGGTTATACTCACCCTTCCCGAAAGTGCCTCGTTTTCGATATACCCCAACCCTAGAATAAGAGAAAAAAACCTTTTTTTAAAAATGAAACATTGGCTTTTGAAGTATCAGTCAATAAGAGATATTATAAACAGAATTTTAATATATATGTCCCGAAGCCAATAGGCCATTGTGTAACCTTTGCGGGCCTGATTAAAAAACAAAAATAATAAACTTATTGGTACATCTCTATATGTGACGAGGCGGGATCTATTTGGAGTGTGTGCATTGTGAGGATTAATAAGAATTGTTGGCGTTTTTTTGGATATAAGGCGCGGGGTAAATGGTTACTGCTAAATATAGACTCGCTGACTACCATGTGACCAGGAAGGCAACCTCTTATCCAATCACTGGCAGTGCTGCTGCTGCTGTTGTTGTATTTATACTGGCCTGATTCTAATCTTAGCTCACTGACACTTGGATCTTCTTGGACGTCGGACCTAAAGGACACTATACCACAGGACTTATTGACTTACTTATTTACTTTAGGTTCTTTTACAACTGGCCAAGGATGGCGGCCAGATACTTAACAGGTTATGGCCCAGCACGCTTCACTGCGTGGAAGAATAACAAGAATAAACTTAAAACAAATAAAAAAAAATAAAACAAATGTAAAACAATATTAAATTAAATATAGAATAAAATGAAGACACAAAAAGTAACAATCGCCCAGAAGACTTCAGACCGGAAGAGCCCTCTGAGCATGCGCACAAAAGCCCGAATGCTTGGCACCAAAAAGGTCTCTCAGCCCTTTTGACTTCAAGATTTGTAAAGAAACACCTATTGACTTGCTCGCGAAATATTTCCCCTCAAAGAAATAGTGTGAATCAACTAATAAAAGTCTTACCCTAAAGTCATCCTCTTTGTTGCTTCGCTTCTTTTCCTAAATTCCCTTTCAACTTACCCGCCCACAAGAAGGAAGAACCAACTATATTGGGGATAGGACACAAATACAAACGAACCAAACCACTCCCCCATAGTATGCACGATCATTACTTTCACGTGGCGTCTAATGGAAGGAGTAGGTAGTTTCTATACTTATACTATTCTGTTATCTAAGGATTGGATCTGGTTGGCTCTCTGCTATTCTGGATCGGGGTAGCTGGTCCTGTCTGTGTCCAATAGTCTGGATCAGTTATTGGGCTGACAATTTACTGTTTTTTGTGTCTAGAAATTACATGGCAGCTTCTTGGTATGTACTTGTATTGGGCCGTTGATAGTTCTTAATAACAAACACAAAACGTTCTTGTTTTTTTATGAGAGCTCATACATTTTATTTTACCCCTACATAAAAATTCCTTGGAGAATAGACACTCACCTTGCGTCTGTTCTATTCAAACACTCAGGCTAGACTGGCCAAACTTTTCATTCTATATTTCCCTTGTCCCTGTTGACACTCTTCGACCAATCAGAAATAAAACAGGACAGTCATTCACACGTCACCCTTAATTCTTGTTAATTTCCAATATTACATGACAAATAACTAAAATCTTTGGTTTTCCTCGTCTCATTATTTTACACTTGTAGTATTGAAATTGGAAATTTGATTTTCTTTTATTCACAAGCATTTTCTATTGGTTCACAGCCATTAAATTTGTCGCTAAATGCACAGAACCAAAATGGTTAAAACAATATTCTTTAGAAAAGTTCTCGGCATCCTTCCGTCTGCTAGAAACTGCATCTACGTGAGTGACTGAACAGGCCAATTTTTGAATAGCAATCTCTGGTGCAGTTGCTGCAAACAAAAGTGATGCTTGCTGGAGTTTCTTTTGTCTCTCCCTCCTTCTAGCTCTATTGACCTTACGGTCGAGGGTCCAGTGAGCTTCTGCCGCTGGACCGGTAAAGTAAATCAATAGCGTCGATCCTAGGGTGCTTTACCCCCAGGCAATACCTGCCCCCTTGACTTAAAGGGGCAGGGCTGGGTTTATTGCCCAGCGCCTGAGGCGCCCCCCTTGAGGGGGAATGCCGAGGGATCGACGCAATTTTTGTTCTTTCCCACCCATGAGCTTCGGCTTGTGGGTAGGCCCACGTTAAAACGTGGCCTTGTGCCAAGTCCATACAAATGCGGTATGAGGCAAATACCTTCCTTCTGGCTCTCTTTTCTGTAGCGGCTTTTTTCTTCTCTTTGTCACTCCTTTTCGCGCCCTGTTTGACAAGGAGGCACCAGGCCGCTCGGTTTTCTGCACCTTTTTACCGTATTTCAGTTACTTGATCATCTTTTGTCCATGGACCCTTTTTACGATCTATTGTTTTGTTTACTTTCCACCAGTTTTAATCCTTTTACATTTGTAACTAATTGTGTGTAGATGGAATGAGAAAGTTATCTTGAATTTCAATTTTCCCATGTGCATTGAATGTTGAGGAAATTATTGTCATCTCACATCACCCTCTAAATAACATGCAATCCCACATGACGTATGACAACGGGAATTTACGACCTGTCGCCATATAGTTAGAGCAGAAAGGTCCTCTAATGTTTCTCACATAATTAATATATTAGCAGGCACAGTCTCTGGGATTATGGCGTATGGGAAAATGTACTCGGGAGATTCAGAAGAAGTAAAGTTATCAGACCAGAAAAAATCTCCAGCCAGACAGCTTTTAAAATAATATGTAGATTATATGGAGGAGTTGCAGAAAAAACAACAACTCTAATACAGCACAATGAATGTTTTCATTTTGCGAAAAAAAAAAGCCTGAAAAATTGACTATTGGCTAATAGAAAAATAATTATTTGTACTAGCATATATATGCTACCTGCAGGTGCAAGTATTTAAGTTTTAATGTAATAAAATATATTAAATTAGAAAGACTAATTAAAATAAATAAGAATGCAAATAAAGATTTGAAACAGAAGAGGGTATGATCAAAGAATAGAACAACTGAAAACTTAGTCTTACATCACTCCTGTCTTTCATTGCTAAATTTTCTTAATTCAACTATTTAATCAAATTAGGAAGTGAAAAATAAAATGACAGTTATTTCTTCTTGTTAATAGATTTATTTTAAGTTTATCTTCGAGATTTCTGTTCATATGTATTAAAATAAAACCAAACTATTAGAAATCAATAATACCAAGCACATATTATTAACATCAAATTTAATATCTATATGCTAAGTAGCCTTCCCGTTCACACTGTAAACCTCTATCTTGTTGTATATGTAAATACAATTGCATGTTATTAGTATGTAGATAAGCCCGCCCCTCGTGGTGCAGTCCAGTGGCTTCGGCCCTGGATCTCTACAAGTTAACAGGTCGATCCCAGGGCTATCCCCCCAGGCAATACCTGCCCCTTGATTTAAAGGGACAGGGCTGGGTTTATGGCCCAGCGCCGAGGCCCCCTTGTGGTGGAATGCCGAAGGGATTGACGCAATTTTTGTTCTTTCCCACCCATGAGCTTCGGCTGAACGTTAAAACGAGGCCTTGTGCCCAGCCCATACAAGTCGGGTATGAGCCAAATACCTGTAGATAAGACCAACAGTATTAATGATGCAAAACAATTTTATTAAAATCAGTTTAAATAAAAAATAAAATCTTGGAGAATATGACGTACATAACTAAGGAATTGTGACATGGCTAATGATATAGTTTCGTTTACAGACAGAAAAACACACAACAAAAACGAAGGATGGATTATTTTGTATTGATGGAATGATAAAATTATCCTGAAATTTAATGTACACTTCTGCATTGAGTGTTGAGGTAATTATTGTCATCTCCCATCACTTTTTAATTCATATGCAATCTCACATCATGAAAGACAAAGGAATTTTCCCTTTTTTCTCCATGAAGTCATCTTCATAGGTTTCATCTAAATAGTACTTAACAAAAGGTTACTAATGCACAATAGTGCGCAAGAGATAATATTAGATTACGTATAAAAGCATTATATTTCACAGAAATATCCGAAACATTTGACGCTAGGGTTAGCATTAGGGTTAGGGTTAGGAATTTCCAACATCTAATGCTATTTAAACGTAAAATGCAATTCTAATGATGTTTTCACTTGAACGTTATTGTGCATTGTACCGACAAAAGTTCCAGTTTCTTGATTCTTCACTGAATATCCTTTTGTCGTTCTTTGTTTGTAGCTGTCTTTCCTTTCAATTCTGTATTTCAAACCGTTTGTTGAGGGCTGCAAAAAACGTCTTTTAACACTACACCGATTTTCATATTTAATCTTCCGCTTGGATTTCATTTAGGAATTCAAATTACAAGATTAACCCATAATTTCTTCCTCGATTTTGGGTTATTCCATACTATTCTTATGGGTGGATTGGAAAAACTTACATTAGCAAGACGAGTAGATATACCAGTGTATGATAATTTAACTATTACAACGTTTGATATGTTTACTTAAGAGCTATTGTGAAAAAGTTCAGTCTGTAAAAATATAATAATCTTGAATTAACTCTCTCTCAATCTTTTTTCTTTCTTTCCTTCTTTTCATCTTTTTACGTTCGATTGAAAAAGATTAGCCTTATCGCTTCCATGCGCTCACCACATCTCTCCACCTTTTCTACTCTTTCTTATATTTTATCTGTGTAGCATGTTCTTTTCTTCCCTTTATTAATAATCAAAACGGAAGAGTGGTGTGACTACACTTATAAGAAATAAGAATTCGGCGGATAAGTAACACCAAATTAACAGGATTTACATTTTTATTTTATCTTGAACGATTTGGCCGGTCTCGTTTTTCACCCGAGGGTGTTGCAAGATGATAACGGTCGTACAAATAAGGAATACGAGTATTAATATATAGATAATTTAATGTAGTTTTTAAAGCAAAATTTTAAGAAGACAGAATGTTCAGCTATGAAAGAAAAGTGTTTTATATCGTATTTATTCTTAATTCCTTAACTACTAAATACAAAAACGTACATGAATGTCCTCAACCAGGTCTAATTCCATTTTTCCAATAGAATTAATACGCAAGTCTTAGAATGTTTTAAAAGTCTTTATATTTCAAAGGATTATATTTTCACTCTTCTTATTCTTTGATTTCTTTTTTCCATTTATTTTATTTTTTCATTCATTTTGTAAATTTCAGCCTGTTGGGCTATAAAAAGATTCTTTATTCCGCAATGTTCATTTAATTTTTGAAACTAAGACATTTATACAAAAGTTTTTACTGTTCATCTATTTATGGTTTGATTTCATTTTTAATGGCATATCAACCTTCAGGGGTTACTACAAAAGCCATCGTCATAAAAGCGTCGTGGTATTTTTTAACCCTTGTCCGGGGAAGAAGTTATTAGCACAAAAGTGAACATAATAGTATTATATATATTGCACAGATTATAAATATTTGAGGAGAAATCCATTGCTTATTATGCTGGACTGCCATATCATAGTAAGCGAGTTCGAACTTCAGTTGCCCTATTGCGTTCAATTTTGGAATAATAACTATATATATATAATATATATATATATATATATATATATATTATACTAT